>JAWMAG010000054.1:6897500-6950000 GCA_037013455.1 Ceratitis rosa
TGGATTTTCCGGGCTCCACATGCGACAGTTTTTATTGATGTGGAAATGGGGCTCCTCAGTCAAGATGATTTTTCGATGAAATTTTGGATAATTTTCATGTATTTCAAGTACTCAATCAGCAAAGACACGACGTTGTTGATGATCGACCGGCTTGAGTTCTTGTGTTAACAGAATTTTATAAGCCTTAAGACCCATGTATTTATGATTGTGGAATGCCCAATTCCAAAGTGCGACGAAGAATGGATAAACCTGGACTTTCTTCAACACTGTGGTTACAGCAGCAATATTCTCAGTTGTTCTTGAGCGAAGTTTACGTGTTTTATTCTTCACTAACTTGCCCATTTTTTTATATTTTAAAAATTTAAAATCAAGTTCACTGGAAACCAATTACAAACAAAAAATCTTCTTCTTAACTTAATCGCTAAAACGTCATTAAAATGAAATTTTCTATCCAATTTTATAGCAATTTTGTCAAATTTCTTAATTATTTTATCGATTGTATTAATCCTTAATATTTCTAATATTTTTTTCCGAAAAGTCAAAATTTTTTATATATCAATAAAAAGAGCTAACTTGGTGTTCATGTTAATCATATTGAATCCTGCAATTTGAGGTAAGCGTCTTGCTAGTACATACTCGTATGTTAATCTGGGCAAAAATCTACCTATGTTTCAAACTAATTAATTTTAGAACCTAATAAAAATCTTATTAGAATCATCTTAGAATTCCACGCAACCTCTATGGATATATTGTGGACGATCAGCAAATTTTTATGAATTTCTCGAAACTAAGCCTATATTATTGTCAAATATCACCGATCTACTTGGCATGGCTGCATAGTTCTATTCCAGTTTTTTTTTTTTTGAATATATATATATATCTCTGTTAACTCTTTCCCTAATTTTTCTTCAATTTGTTTATTAATTTTTTGGTCTTTCATTGTATTTCTTTTTTCTTTTTTGTAAATTTTCTATAAGTTTTTGGGTGTTAGTACAGTACCGGGATATGAACTCACGCCTTCCGAATGGCAGTGCTCAATGCTAACCACTCGGCTACTGCCATTTTATATTTTTTATAAACGAGTATATAATTAACTAATAATGAAAGAATATTACAGAAAAAAAAATTTGTTAATAATATGCTCCAGTGTGTGAGCGTCTTTAGTTAAAGAAAGATAAAAGAAAACCCTTAAGAAGATAAATAATAAAACCAATTTCTGTAAAACTTCTTCATTTATGGGTGATTCGGCAAAAAGTAGGTTTTAAGTGCATGCAGAATACGGCCAAGGAGGAATCCATCATTATTTATCTATTTCAATATATCCACTTTTACTGTTTACCATTTTACTTTATTATGTCTACGTAGCCTGATTGTTTCTGATGATTGAAATTTCTTTTCCATTGACATTCAAACTTTTTCGGGATTAGTCCCATATTGGTTTGTTTTCTTGCTATAGAGAAAGTTGTGGAACTAAAGCGATTTGCATCATTACTATTGCTAGAGAATTTTAATTCAATTTATTTTAATTTAGTTATATTTTATTTTCTTTTTTAATTTATTTCAACGTATTTTAGTTTATTTCAATTTTAATTATTTTATTTTACTTTATTCTTTTCATTTATTTCAATATATTCTATTTTAATTTATTTAATTTAATTTAATTTAGTTTAATTTATTTAATTTAAATTAAATTAATTTCAATTAATTGAATTTAATTTATTTTTAATTTATATTATGTTACTTTATTTTAATATAATTTACTTTTTTTTATTTTATTTTTTTATTTACTTCAATATATTTTTTTTATTTTAATTTACCATATTTTATTTAATCTGATGTAATTTAATTTATTTTGATTTCATTTAATTTAATTTTAATTTATTTTATTTTACTTGATTTTAAGATGATTTATTTTTTATTTTATTTTTTCATTTATTTCAATATATTTTTTTTACTTTAATTTATATAATTTAATTTAATCTAATTTAATTTAATTTATTTTGGTTTAATTTAGTTTAATCTATATTATTTTATTTTATTTATTTTATTATAATATGTTAAGAGGCAGAAGTTGGGTTCAAAAATTATTAAAATAAAAAAATTGTATAATATTGTTTATTTAATAATGATTAGGTCTAATTATTCTTAAGGACATGTTTCAGTTCAACATCTCACTCAAAAACATGTATGTATTTATTTTATATTAGTTTTTATATTTTATTTCATATTCTTTTATTTTTATTTTGTTTTATTTTTTAACATATTTTATTTTATTTTACTTTCTTTTATTTTTTTTTATTTGTTTCAATATATTTGATTTATTTTAATTTAATATCTGTCATTTTATTTTACTTTAGTTATATTTTATATTATTATTTTCATTTATTTTAGTATATTCTATTTTAGTTTATTTTATTTTTTTGTTTAATTTATTTGATTTTATTTTAATTTATGTTATTTTATTTTATTAAATCTAATTTAATTTAATTTATTTTAATTTAATTTAATTTATATTATTTTATTTTATTTATTTTTATTTTTATTTTAGTTTACTTTTAATTTATATTATTTTATTTATTTTTATTTTTATTTTAGTTTACTTTTATTCTATGTTAGCAGGCAGAAGTTAAGTTAAAAATTATTAAAATTCAAGAGCAGTATTTTATTGTTTATTTAATAATGATTACGTTTAATTGTTCCGAATAACATATATATTATTTCAGTTCATCATCTGATTCCAAAACATATATGTGTATACGATTTAATAACCTATCAGGTTTTTTGGAGATATAACTATTTTTTGTACATTACATACATATTTATTATCTTACTTTTTATTCATAATTTACCTGTAGTCACATAATAAATAAAAAAATTTACATATAGACTTAAAAAATTGAGATCCTTAGAGTTTTTAAATTAAATTGTTGTGAATGTTTCGAAGTTTTTAACAATTAAAAAATGATGAGCTCAAATTTATTGAGAGATCCTCTGAGTTTTTATGTATTTCCAGACTCCTAGAAAGTGGCTTAATTATAGTTACCTAAAAATGTGCCACCATATATATATATATTAAGTATAGATCTACTTCAATTTATGGTGTGCGTCGTGATGTTTTTCCAACAAACGAACAAATGAAAGGCAGGGATCAGACGGGGGCTGATAAGTAGATGAGGGGATCTCCGAAACAGCTGTCACTTTTATCGCTTTTACTAAATATTTCACACACTTATAACATAAAATTAATAGTACAATAGTAATAGTCGTAAAAACATCAAAATTTATATCAATACAATTAAATTTAGAGTGTGAATTGATCTAACCAAATCCGCTGGTTTTTGAAATTATTGCAGCTAATTATTCAAATATATGTCTACTAAAGCCAGCCTATGTCAAAAGTGCCTGCAGCAGATGGCAGACTGAAACCACATATCTCTTCATTGATCGAGGTAAGCAGAACTAAGTCCTTACTACTTCTTAAGCTTAATTATTTTATACTATTTATACAATAATTGCATGATTTTCTAATATATGTGATGAAGGTTAATTGTCGAATTCTATCATTAAGAAAGCACAAATGAAAATTGTCCTACCTCTTCAACGCCACGCAGTTGATTGTCCAGCGTTGAGACATGTTCGAAAAATGTCCAACTTAAATTCTCAGCGCTACTCGGTAGGAATGGTAAATTTGTAGAATTTTCACGATCTTGATTTACCAACAACTGATCAAACACTTTTTGCTGCTTTTTCGTGGTGGAAATTTTAAGTGTATTATTACTCGAAGAATGTGGTAAATTTTGATTTTGTTGCTGCTGATGTTGCTGTTGTTGTAATTGTTTCGAGGTTGAAGTGTCTAAATGAAAATCTAAAATATCTGCAGCAATGTCGACGGTATCATACACCATGGCAAAGAGAGCCAAGCACGCGTATGGGCGTAAGAATGCTGACGCACTATAGAATGGAAATTAACAAATACAATATAAATTTAAAGAAAAATATTTATGTCTGTTGTGCAATTATTGCTTATATAATTATTACAAATGATTGTATTGTTTTGGTTTAATTGTTTCATTTATTTATAGGCGCGCGTATGCATTTTTTACTCCATTTCATTTTTGTTATATTTTGAATTTCTTTTTTCTTTTGGTTTTTTAATGGTTGTTTTAACTTTTTTCAGCCGACAAAATTTGTATATTTTAATGTTCAGATTTTATTGCCGCACATATATTTCCCATAATATACTCAACGATGCGTGCAACCATAAACACTGGTCATACATATGTACCATATGACCATATGTGTGCATGTTTATGCGCCTTCATGCTGGTGGCACGTCAGAAGTCAACCTTTAGTGCAGTTGACTGACTCATCGTTGACTCGTTGAATTTTCCGCACAAATTATTAATTAATTAATTGATGAGTGAGTAAACAAATGGCCAGTGAGAGTTGAATAAACAATTGAGCAAATAAATAAAACAAAAAACGGACGCGGCTGTAGGGTAGGGTATGAGAATAAAAAAAGTTAAAAAATAAATCAAATAAAATTAAATAAAAAAAATTTAACAAAAAAAAAAAATTATATAAAATAAAAGAAACAAAGAAAATAAGTTAAAATAATTAAAAAAAAATATTTACATGCTTATATTCGCCGCTATAAACCTACAATATAAAAGGTTGAAAATTAAAAAAACAAAATCAAAACTTGCGTTACATGATTTTATAACCTAGTCATAGATACACAGCAACAACAAAAGCATGTTGCAAAGTGCAAAAATATGTTGCAAATGCAAAGATAAATGCATTTATGCCACACAATTTGTCTTTTCTCCGCCAAATTATGTGATTTTCCAATCAATTTAACGAGAAATTTAAACGCCGCTGCGAATTGCAGGCCTCGCTTGTCCGGTTATCCGGCTGAACGGCTGGACGGTGAATACAAAAGCAAACGTGCTGATGGCAGCAATTGCAAGGATTTAATTGCGCGTGAAATGATGCTAAATTCTGTTGCGTTGAAAAGTAATAAAAATGCAGTTGTTGCGCGCGAAAATAAAAAATAAAAAAGTAAGTAAAAATCGGAAAATTTAGTAATAGAGTAGTTTTTCGTTATTTACGGTACACGGCGTATACGCAACTTTTTAAGACGAGCTCATTTAATCACTAATAATTCATTAAGAACTTAACACTTAAGCAGTTAACACTTCAAACTCACCAATTTCACACAGTAAAATAATTATTCACTAATATTGCACACACGTAATTTTCCTGAATTTAAATTTAATTAAAAATTTCTTTAGATATTTTTTTTAGTATTTTTTAGTACTTTTGGTTTTTTTTTTAATTTAATATACAAGTGTTTTCACTGTATACCGAAAGTCCTTTTTGCTTTTTTAGTTTCCAATTCAATTAATAATTAAATACATTTAGTTGCTTTCACACATTTTCACGCGTCGTTTTGCACAATTCGCGAACTGTTCACGCGCACGCTTTGCCAAACACTGACTGGTCAACATCTTCGGCGGCATTTTCAATGCTTCGTTCAAGCACGGCGATTTGATGTGGCGGAACAATCTTTTGCCGGCTGCCATCTTTGCAGACGTCGGAAATGTGTTTTGCAGATCAAACGCAAAAAGCTTTCATTTTAATGCTCTCGCCTTGTTGGACTCTCTGTTGCGAGAGCCATTAGCTAGCGTGCTCTATTGCCCTTATGCTCTGTTTTGTATTGCCGGTTTTGTTTACATCGCAAACGGTTTGTATGGCTGTAGTGTGTTTGTTGTGGCAGCAACACGTGGTTGGCAGCGACAATGTTTATATACTTATGACGAAGCTTTCACAACTCGGTGCTGTGCTCGTAAATAACTGTATTTTATTGTTGTTTATTTTTTTTTCGGTTATTCTTTGTTTTCTTTTCAGTCTATTTAGCGATTTGTTGGTGTTTTCTTTGCATTATTACTCAAGGGTTGCAATGTAGTGGCGCTAGAGCACGTGCTTTACTGATTAGGGTTGCCATGGTGCATGGAAGTACTTAAGTTTTTCTCTAAATTGGTTTAGATTTTTGTATTGTATCCATGTACTTAGAGTTGGCTGTAACAAGGCTGGGCAATAATTGCAAATTATTTGTATTTTTAAGAATGTGAACATTTGAAAGTGTGACGGAGAGCTATATTTAGCTAATTAAATTCTAGTTTTTCACTCTTCCGAAATGGCTAGACTTTTTTTATAAAATTTCTTTGTGCCTGTCGGGTGGATATGATAATCGACCAACATCTATATTTCACATCGGAAAGTGGTCCAGGAAGTGAGCTCTTCGAAAAAAATCTTATTCTTGAAATTTGGTATATAGGCAGCCTTTTGCTTAGAATAAGCGAAAAAAAAAACATATTTATTGTTAAAATTAATAAATAAATATTCAAAAATTTGTTTGAAAGTGGCTAAGGGCCACATAACCTGATAGATGGCATCATACTTTGACCTAAGCCGGAACTTTATAGGAAGGTCGTTGTATTTACGTGCCCAAAAACCAAGTAACTTCATGCCCTGAGCTTACGTGCATTTGACGATGTCATCTTAATAAATTTAATAGCATAAAGAAATATTGTACAGTGATAGAAAAAATAACGTTTAGAACGAGAACGGCTAGATCGATTTGGCAATATTTTTTTTTTCAAATTTTTCGTATTGAAATGGAGAACATTCTTCGAAGGAAATATTAACTTTATTCTGAGATGTGAACCAGGCACCGATTCATATGAGAAAATCTAATTTGAAAGTTGATGTGAAATTTAATGAATGTGTAGCTAATGTTTCAGACTAACAAGCAGAAAAAAGTCCTCAAGAAACTTATTTAAAATTCTTTTTCTTTCGGTGTTTCTTAAGGTGTTTGCTTGAACTTTTCTTTCGTGAAAAAACTTAGACAATTTTAAAGACAGTTTGTTTGCTTGACTAAAGCAATAGAAAATGAAAAGGATATGCCGATGAAATTTGCATGGTCAGCATACATTTCCAGTTCGTTTATTGACAAACCGTTTTTGTTGTTTGTTTTCACTCTGGAGTTAATCCCAAGGCATGGAATTGAGGCGAGGCGAAGTTTACCGGGTCATCTAGTATATAACAAGATAATATGAGTTCTAACAATAAAAAAACTGGAATAACTAAGTTGAGATGACGATAACAAAGCGCCAAACAATATGAGATGATGGCGAGGATGGATGTGGAATGTTTTTACGAATATTTCAAAATTCATAATAAAAAATGAAGGGAGTTTGTAGCAAGTGGCCTTTGTTATGCTAAGACTGAGTACTTTGTGATTCCAACGGATAAAACAGGCGAGGTAATGGAGATACAAGTAAATCCACTGTGAGAACAGCTTGTAATAAATATGGTATCGCATTCCATTCGCTTTGCTTCGAGGCTTTTCATACAAAACAGTGCATAATTGTATTATTTTTCACTAAACGTTTTTATTATTTGAAGCGTGGTTTAAAATGAATTTAACATTTTTTTTTCAATTAATAGCACAAAATAGCATTTTCAGAGCTTTCTTTATATATGTATGTATATAATCCAATAGTCTAGCATATCTGGCTTTGCTATATGGAAAGAGAATACTGTAGAGCCTCTCGTCAAGGACATAAAATATAGTAATGCAGTTTGTTTAGTTACATATTAGGACACTGATAACAGAAAATAAAACTCAACAGGGACATAGGACAGGCTCTACTTACATTACCTCCCACCATCTGCGATTAAAAACGATACATTGTGTCTTTGCTAAATACTACGTGTAGTACTCTGTTATTACAACAGTTGCCAAGCGAAAGACGAACAAATTTGGAACAAGGAATTGTTTAGTTATGTCGCTTAAGCCAATTGTCGCTTGTTTCTAGAGTTTACTCTCCATTAAAGTAGGCAAAGCTTATAAGATTATAGCCGAGTCAACAAATTCGCGTCTTTTGTTCGCTGTGTGGCGGTAATTAGAAATATCAAGTGAAACTAGTGCACTCTCCATTCTTCCTTCTTCTCAGCTTCCACCAGCGGGTACTGCATCGAATACTTTCAAACCTGTAGTACTCTCATTCATTCGGACGACATGACCTAGCCGAAGCGGTAACATCTCTTCGTACAGCTCATCGTTTCATCGTCTGCGATAAATCGCTCGCAAAGCTATTATCTCAAAGACGGGATTTGTGAGTTACTTTACCAACTGTTGGCAATTAGATTCTGCGGCAATCAAGGTGCTAGCCCTTAGATAGACTACGACCTCGTAGTCGTGACTATCAACTGTGACGTGGGAGACAAGATGCTAGTACGCCGACTGTTTGTTTGGTCACAAGAGATATTTTGTCTTGTCCTCGTGTTCACTCTCAAACCCATTCGCTTCGCCATTGATATCAATGTCATCGGCATATGCCAGGGTCACCCTTTCTAAAACAGCGGTTGGTACCAAATGGCACTTAGAGGTAAGCGAAAAAGCAGTTTCGTACTTTGCTTTAAGTCGATGAATAGGTAATATGTATCGACACACGGCAGTATGTTGTAGTCATTGGTCCCTAGAAATCCACCTTTGTTCCTACATTGGTACGCTGCGGTCTTGAAACCTTATGTGATTCGGTGCATCTGCTTATAGAATTTTCAAGCATTACCATTGTCGGCTAGCTTCTCAAGCTTATTCATACTCATACATTTCGGCTTCTCGCTTCTTGCTTTCCTCTTTTAGCTCTCCATTTTAAATCCACCCGCCTGCGAGTGCCATACGGATTGCATCGATTCAAAGTAAGAACTTTGCTTTCTCTCTTCTACAGCTCGATAGCTCTTCTGCCGTTATTGTTGTTGTTCCTCTGGGGTCGGTATGTACGGAGTTTGAAATACCATTCCACAATTTCTTATTCCGAGTTGCTGATGCGTGCTTCCAGAGAGAAGTGCACGCCAAGCAGAAAAAAGTTTGGATGTGTTTCTTGTGTTTGTTCCATGTTGTACAGCCGGTGCGGCGAGATAGACAACAGCGATATGTTGAAGAACTTCGCTATGACGTGGACTGTGACCAGCTGTTCACCCAAATGAGTGAATGCGAAGATTCGGCGAAAGAGTTTGACTACCACGACGAATCCGACAACAAATTTTGCGCTTATTTATATGACCTTAGTAGTAAAAGTCACAAGTATTTACTTCTTTTTCTCCATATCTAGTCCGTCGCAATTCTTATTGGATGCCGGTGATTTCAGGATTTAGTCTATTGAAAATATTAAACTCCAGGGTGGCGACATTTTGCTACTTTTCCGAAGTTCTGGGATTTTTTAACTCAATTAGAGAATAAATGAACTTGTCTTAGATTTGATAGGATAATTTGTCCTGAAGGATAATTTTGATATTTCATTCGGAAAAGTTTTGTACTGGAAACTGGGATTATCAGGATTTAATTTTTTGTATTTTCAAAACTTGAAATCAGCAAAGAATAATAATAAAAACTCACTGTTCTTCATTTCAGGATTCTGATTTTCTGTCTCCATGTGTGTACATATATGCGATACATATTTATTCATATGTGTATTTATTTCCAATTACAGTCAGCCCTCGGCGAGGCATGCCAAGGTCTCCGAGTGAATTTCTGACAAGAAATCAAAGCTCGTCATAAAAAACCATCAAACATTCGGAGGCGGCTTTATCACAAATTGGAGGAGGAACTCGGCCCAAAATTCTTTCGGCGGTTATATATATACTATAAGTAAATATAATTTTTTTCCTAGTAAAATATTTTGTGACATAAAATATCAATGAAACAAAAAAAAATCGAAACAAAAAATAATAACTAAACTCATTTAAACCTTTTATCCTCCGAAATGTCCATAGAATTCTTATATTCCTTTCATTAAAATAACACCACCACCAGCAGTAGCAGTAGGAGCAGCACTCAAGTGACTTACCAACACCAGCAAACAGCATAAAAGTATATAAAACAACTTTCAGTTGCCAGCAGCATTCATTCATTCATTCATTCACTCGTTCATTTATTCACCAACAACAACAGCCGCAATAACAGCAACTGGGCGAAACAAAAGCACCGCGAACACAATAAAATAATACTAAACTGAGAAAAATACTCTGCTGCCTGACCGACTTTATTATAAACACGCGCGAGTATTTCGGAGGCGTAAGCTAGCTAAGCGCGCAAACTATGCGATGCAACAATGCAGTTTTTGACACTTGAACTGGAACCACTTGCCTGCCACCAGCAAACCAGCAGCAAAAACAATGCAACGCCAACAACAGAAACCACCGCAAACTGTGTAATTGTACCGAGAAGTGTAACGGTCATAATCAGAAGGTGTATATTTATGCATGTGTGAATTTCATTTGTTTTCATTTCATCTGCGAGCGCATACAAATATATTTTCATATATACCTACTCGTATGCTCGCAAGCAGCTTAGTATTTAGCAGCTAAACCGTAAAACCATTCATTAGTGTGTAGAAATTATGGTGCAACTGAAAAGCATTTAATTCCATGGCAAACACACAATGGAAAGAAGAAAAATAAACTTTGGTTATTATTTATTTAGTTTTTGAATACTTCTATGTATGTATGTACAACTAACTTGAAAGAATATGTTTGCACAAGTGTATGAAGAAAACAAGAAACAATAAAAAGTGGTGCAACAAAGGGAATATTAAGTGGAACTTTTATGAGCTTCAAAAAGATTACTTAATTTATAGTGTTAAAGATCTCAGAATGATCAAGGAGAACCGATTAAAATATTATATAGATGTTTGAACTTTATTTGTGTTAGACATTTGTGAGTTAAAAAGCTAAATTTTCAAAAATCGAAATTAGAAAAAAATAATATTTATAAATGAAAACATTTCAATAAATATTTAAAAATATTATTTAAATACCAAAGTTTAAATTTTTTGTATTTTTCAGAACTTTAAATCAGCAAAGAATAATAATAAAAACTCACTGTTCTTCATTTCAGGGTTCTGACTTTCTGTCTCCATATATGTACATATGTGCGTTACATATTTATTCATAAACTAATTAAAGTGTTAAGGGGTTAGGGGTAGTCAGAATTTTCAAAAAATCAATTTTTTTTTTGCATTTTCGTTAAGTATAATATCTTAAAAATAATCTCTGAAAATTTCAAGTTAATCCGATAATTCGTTTTTAAGTTATTCGACAAATAACAAAAAGAGCTCGGGCCTTTCAAAGCGCTGTGTGAAACTTTAAACGCGTTTTTCTCAAAACTATGTTTTTAGAACTGGTGACAGCTGTAACTCGAAAACCGCTCAGTTGATTTTAATGAAATTTATACAGCTTTTAGAACACATAATAAACTCGGGCCTTATTCAAAGTTTTTTTTTTTTTTTTTGAAAAATTTCGATTTTTTAAGACCAATTAACTGTTGATTTTTTCCCAAAAATCTAGACAAAAGTTTCCTGAGGCCGCCATTTTGTTAATTTTTGAAAAAAAAAATCCTTCGATAAAACTAATTTTTTTATCCGATTGATTTCAGATGAATCTCCAAGGACTTATGATTGTCACCGCAAGGACCTTTTTTTGGAACTGGGTTAACACAGACAGCTGTAACTTCGGAAATAAATTTTTTTTTTTGAAATTTTCGTGATTTCAAGTCAAAATATTGTTTAATAATACCATATCACTACTTTTGTGAAATAAAATTATTTAATAGCAAAGAAGAAATACTGAAAATTCTCATTTTTTTGTGCCTCTGACTACCCCTAACCTCTTAAGGAAACTTAAAAAAAGAATTTAAAAATCATAATTGAAAAAACTCCTAACGCCGGGTCGTCCGATGTTGTCATCGTCTATGGCTCCGTACCATACACGGTGTGTCCCAAAAATAACCGAACTTTTTGGATATAAAATAGTAAAATACACATTATATTATCTTTGAAAGTTATTATTTATTCAAAATAGGTTCCATTTGACTCAACACAATGTTTGGAACGATCAACCAGCGCATGCATAGAGTTTCTTATGTCATTTATAGAAATATTCTTCGGTACGTCGGTTACGGCTGCTTCATTTTTTTAATTTTTTTTTTAATTTTTTAAACTTCAATTTCAATTTTTTTTCAAGTTTGACACAAAATTTTATATTTGCTCTTTGTTCCATTTTATTTTTGATTCATTAGCACACTTTTGGTTTTATTGAAATGGCTGTCACTTTTACATCTGTCATCTTACATTAGGTCGGGTGCGTTTGAAAGAGGATGAATGTATCTTTTTAATGTTGCAAATTTTCAATAGATGGCGCTGTATGTTGTATGATTTAAATATAAAGTTCGGTTATTTGTGGGACACACCGTGTATAGTATACTCAGTTCTAAGTAGCACCTGTTGGCAAGAGTGATTCTGCGCTGGAGATCCAGGCACACATTGTTGTTGATGTTAATAACGGTTTTAAGAGAGACAAAGTTATATACAACAACAAAGTTATGACTGTCAACAGTGACTTGGAAGTCGAGTCTCGAATGCGACGACTGTTTGATTGATGACAGGAGCCATTTCGTCCTGCTCTCGCTCATTACCAAATCCATAAACTATAAAATCGATGAAAAGGTGATGTGTATCGATTCTTCTTTCACGGGTCTTTTCTATGATTTGACGCATGGTGAATATCTGGTCAATGGTTGATTTATTGGATCTAAAGCCACTCTGATAAGGTGCAATAACTTTCTTGACGGTGGCTTCTAGTCTTTCAAACAATATGCTCAGGAAGATCTTATATGCGCTATTTATTGGGAGTAAAAATTAATTCGGTCCGCACTCATAAGATGGTTTTACATGGAAGTTGTTAATGATCTTGGAAGCGATTACCCATTTCACTGGAAAGATCTCAATGTTTAGTGTTGTTAAATGTATAGCATTCATAGAGGAATGTTGTTTTGAATGTTCAAAAGTGGTGATCCACGGTGCAAAGATCAATCTCCGCATATGGTGGGACCGGTCGAATGTGCTGTACTGTAGTGCAAATCGACTATGACTATAGGGCTTGAGCTGTACATTGCATGACAAATGGTCAAAAACATGACAACGCTCGGAGCAACGGTCAAGAACTCCCTGAAAACGCTGAAATGGGATGTCTTACCCCACTCGCCGTATTCTCTAGACCCTGCCCTTACGACTGATGGCTTTTACGATGGATATAGAACGGTTTGGGACCTCTCCTATTATAGTTGAAAAAATGGAAGAATGGCTCAATGATTCGACCGAGTGCAAAAAGGATTATTTTTATTAGAGATATAAGTAAAAAAGTAAAAGACATATTAAATAATTTAAAAAAATATAATTTTCTAAACGAATAGAATAGGTATATGAAAAACGTGGGGAAAAAATATTTAGATTTTAACAGATATATGTATATTCAAAAATTACCATATCGATGGAAAAGAGTAATTGCTTTCGATGGACAATACTTTGATTGAACCAAAATGTTTATGTTATATTGCAGAATATCTATTTGTCCATTGTATACCTTATCTTGGGGCTATTACCTTTCTCTGATTTACATCTACGCACTTAACAAAGTGAACAACGATGTGAACAATAACGCGATTCTCGAGTGTTTAAATCGCACTACTTAGCGCTGCCTCGATGTTGATGTCAAGCTGCACTTTTCCTATAACAGGTTTGAAGGAGGTCTTTGTGGTACAACAGTTGGACCGAGCCACCAGCGAGACAGGCGAGTACAAAATGGATTTATGGGTATCGACTTCGCATGGTTCCGAAATATAGTCACTTTTTTGAATGACTTGGAACTTGTAATATATGGAAGATATGTTACCAGTCTTGAGATGTGCGTATTCAATGAGACCACGGTACACGGTAGATATCCATAAACGCACTCACCTCTGTGTAACAATAAGCAAGCTTCAAATTACACTAAGGCTGCTTCGACATTGTGCGTTGATAGTCTGGTAGTTTACCATACCACTTGCTACTAAGAGCATGATATATGAGAACTGGTTCGAAGATGAAGTAGAATAGAAGAAGGGCCCAGAAACTAGAAGATGAAATGACTGCTTGTAGATATTTTCTATAGAAGAGAAGCGATGAACTGACAAACCTTCCAGTGGACACAGTGATTGTATTCCTGTAGGAAAACAAAGATATCTTTATTGATTTTAAAGAAACCTTTTTACATCACAACAATGATCTGCCTTTCACTATTGTCTGTAATTGGCTTCTCTGTAAAATTTATGCCACACTAAACAAATTGAAATTGGGAAGGACCTTTTTGGAGTGTTCAATACGAAGCGATTTATAAGACATTGATATTATTGACCTCAGTAATCAATAACCGCATTTGCCGAGTGTTCAGCGGTGCATGCTGTTATCGTCAGACAAACATCCAAAATTTTCAGCAAAGAAATTTCAAATCGATCCGGCAGATATTTTCGAAGTTACACGCACATTTGTAAAGACGTTTCGGAGCGCTAGGAAATATATGGTAAGAATAACTTTAAACGCGTTTTTCTCAGAATGGTGTTTTCAAAGTCGGTAACCACTATAACTCGAAAACGGCTGAACCGAAAAATCGACTTTTTTCTTTGAGAAGGCGCCATTTTGAGAAAAATTTTTTTTTGCTTATTTCTTCGTGGTTGGTTACTAGATTTATCATTACTTTAATGAATTCTGTTTGGTTTTTTAATTTCAGATGATCCAGTTCAGAGATAGAGTGGTCACCGCAAGACGTCTTTTTCAGTTATAAGTTATAAGGATTAAAATATTGTTGAATAATACCATAATACCTTCTGCTCAAATATGAATGAAGACTTTATCCATAACTCGACAAGGACAAGATATATGGCCATACTTTTTTTTTCTTAGGTTGGCAGGACTGTTATATGTTTACATGTTTGAGCGCGATCTGTCACATAGTAGAGTAGAGTGTGTTTTTCGAATTTAACTATGGAAATTAACGTTGAGCAAAGAGTTTGTTTGAAATTTTGTTATTCCAATGGAATAATTCCGACGGACGCTATGAAAATGTTGCAGAAGGCATATGGGGAGTCTTGCCTATCACGTGCACGTATTTTTTATTGGTATAAATCGTTCAGGGACGGCCGTACATCGCTGGAGAACTTGACCCATGATGGTCGTCCAGCAACGTCAATAAACGAAGAAAACATCGAAAAAGTAAAGAAAATTGTGTTGGAAAATCGTCGTGTGACTGAAGGAGAGATAGCTAGTGAGCTCAACATATCAAGTGGATCCGCTCATAGCATTATTCACGATGTTTTGGGCATGAGACGTGTGTCTGCTCGACTTGTTCCAAAATTGTTGCTAATACGCCTCGTCTTGTACGCGATTATTTGACCAAAAACAACGTAAATATTGTTCCGCAAGCACCGTATGCACCCGACATGGCACCGTGTGACTTTTTTCTTTTCCCTAATCTCAAATTGCCGCTTCGTGGAAAGCATTTTCAGTCGATTGAAGTCATAAAAGAGAATTCGAAGAAGGAACTGAAAGCCATACCTAAAGCGGCCTACCAGAAGTGTTATGAAGATTGGAAAAAAAGGTGGCATATGTGTATCGCCTCTAATGGTGACTATTTTGAAGGGGATAAAATAAATATTGAAGAATAATTAACAGAATTATCCAGGAAAAAATATTGACATGATGAAAATATATAAGCCTTGAAACCTATCGCTGACAGCGCAGAAAACTGAAAAGTCACAAATCATTTCCATTTTACTGTATGGTATACGTATACGTATGTAGTCATGAATGAATTAAAGTCCTATGCGTATCACTACTATTATGGTATAAGATGATCAAGTGGAGAAGGAGCTATTTGGGGGTCTTTCATATTTAGCTGATATTGGGCAATCTTTGGGTATCTTTGATGATTAAAAAAATTATGAATTCCTGCTGTAAAATTCAATATCAAAGTCCGAGTTAAGAGAACTGAAACATTTACTTATGTCTCTTTAAATATGCATACTTATAAGTGCCATCCAGGAAAAAAAAATATTATTTATTAACTAGAATCTGTCTAGTTTACATACATATTTACCTACACTAATCAATTTCTACGAAATTCAAAAGCGCTAACCATTCGGCTATCGGGACGATGTAACGAGCAGCGATATATAGCGCTCTTCAACAGAGCATAGCAGAATATGCTCGTATAATAATAGACATTTGCTAACAAATATCACTAGTATGATTTTGACTTTGGTATCCAAAAATTTTTTGCCTTTCCCTGCAGTACATATGTGAATATACATATTTATGTATTTGTGAATGAACTAACGACCAGCGTGCAACTTTTGAAGTTCTCACATTTATCTCTTTATTTTTCCCCTTAGTTTTTCTCAAATGCAACCGCAAAACTTTTCATTGTCATATGAGCAAAAAATGAAAAATAATCATAAAGCAAATACGACAAATACACTCACCGCCAACACCAACACCAACCCACATGACTATTACATGGCATTACTTCATTCACACTACTACAAACACCAACAAACACCCACAGCCACATGCACAACACAACTTTTGAACAATATTTATTCACGTGAGCATAAATAATAAAGAGTTGAAGTTGCTACGGAGCGGGCTGCGGCCGGGAGGAGTTGCAATAACAAAACAAAACTTTGATGCCGGTTTGCTGGTGGTGCCAAATCCAGTTTGACTTAAGTTTTGAAAATTACAAATTATAAATGCATAAAAGCGATGCAAAACTCGCTGGGAAATGCGCAACGAGGGAGCAATTGCCAGTTGTGGGCGAACAATGAAGACTTGTTGTAAAATTGTGGCATGCTACACCATTTAAAATCGCATAAAAGCGAGAAAATGTGGCTTTGAGGGGATTCAAAAACGCTCCAAGTCTGAATTAATAACTGCAACGAAACGGCTGCTTGGCTGTTCACTTTACTTTACGCGGTTTTAATGGTGAATTGCTTAGCGGTACTGGTACTATGAGTTTAATTATAAGACTATATTATGAATATATGAAAATTACTTCGGCTCATCTTTGTTGGCTTTGCAATACAAATGCAATTTAAACTGTAGTGGTAGAGTTGTTGTTGGAATTTAACATGTACAGTCAACTCCATAGTACGGTAGATAATATAACCGGTGCACAATGCAAACAACTACGTATACACTAAGGACTCCAATAAATGCGTTTAAACACACATGAGCATATTCTCGTATATAGGTATATGTATATATGCATCCTACGATGCAATCCCATTATGATATTTATGAATAAGTCAACGTGAAAGTATAGAAATGAAAGCGATATATATGTTTCCGAAGGAGAACAGCAGCCTGAAAGAAAATAAATAGTAAAAAAATTTGAAATTTGAAATTAGAGTTTTTAAAAAATAAAATTTAATTTATTATTGGGTGTATACATCGTGCGGTTTTTTTTCGAAAATTAAGACTTTGTTATTGTTATACATTTAATGTTCAAAGTATTGCCAATCGGAAGCTACGATGTTTGCCCATCTTTCTGGCAGTTTATGGATCCCATCGCAAAAGAGCTTCTCCGGCTTGGCGGCCAAGAAAGAATCGAGCCAATTTCTGATACCCTGTTCTGAAGTGAAGCGTACTCCGGTGAGGGCTTTCTGCGGCGGGCGGGCGAGGTAGAACTTCCCACCCACAGTTTTCCAAATAGTTTTTAACTGGCCTTGCAACATGTGGCCGAGCGTTGTCATGATGAAAAATTATTGATCCGTGTCTGGTCGCATATTCTGGTCGTTTTTCCGCGATGGCTTTTTTCAAACGAATCAATTGTTTTCGGTAGAGGTCCCCATTGATCGTCTGACCCGATTTCAATAGCTCATAATAGAGCACACCCTTGTGGTCCCACCAAATACATAGCATAACCTTGGCACCATGGATGTTCGGCTTTGCCGTGGATGTCGATGGTTGACCGGGCTTCACATACGATTTCTTGCGATTTGGGTTATCATGAGGAATCCATTTTTCATCGTCAGTGACAATCCGATGCAAAAATTACTTCATTTGGTGGCGTTGAAGCACAATTTCCGACATGCAGAATCGACGTCTCTTGGATTTAATTCATAAGGCACCCCATTTCCAAGCTTCTGGATGAATCTTAATGATTTTAATCATCTGGAAACGGTTGCTTGATCAACTCCTAATACTTTTGCAAGTTCTTCTTGCGTCTGGCATGCATCTGCGTCGAGCAATGTCTCCAATTCTTCGTCTTGAAATTTTTTTATCTGTCCAACGTCAAGTAAAATACGAAGGCATTTTTCTTCATGTTAAAGTAATGAAGAAGAACTCCCCGCAAAACCCTTTATCTGGCACAAATTTCGACATTTTCAAAAGAATGAAACAAATTGTTGTTCACGCTAAAACAAATTACATCAACTGAACACGACGCGAAATAATACTAGTAGAGCCCTCTGTTAGAAAACCGCGCGAATTAATGCATACACCCAATACTTTTAAGTTTTTTTCCTCTTTTTCTTTAACTTTATTTAATATATTTGAATTTCAATCCTTCTAATTAACTTCTTTATTTTTAATTATCTTATTAAATTTTAGTCTTACTTTATTGTATTTCATTTGGTTTTAATTTGTTTTAATTATTTTATATAAAATTATTTTATTTTATTTTAATTCATTTTATTTTATTTTATTTTGTTTTGTTTTATATTACTTTATTTTTTTTTTTATTTTATTTCATCTTATATTTTTATTTATTGTATTTAATTTATTTTGTTATATTTTTTTATATTTTATTTTACTTTTATTATTTTATTTTAATTCATTTTATATTACTTTATATTATTTTATTTATTTTATTTTATTTCTTTATTGTACTCCTTTTTGGGTTACATATCACATATCGGTTGCTTGCAACAAGATATATAAAACTATTGCTAAATTATTTTATAAATTATTTACAGAAATTTACATTTCAATATTCAAAAACGAACGAACAATTGATGTTATTGATAATTTTACTCTTTTTTGTATACTCAAAAACTTTTCCAGCATATTCAGCAATGTTTTGGGAACCATTCCTGTCGACTAGATTATAATCGGTACAACTATGACTTTTTCCGAGGGCCACATCTGTTTTACTTCTGCTGCCAGTTGCTGATATTTCTTGCTTTTTTATCTATAGCATTCTAGAAGATAACGCGAGTTAGGTATACCGACATCAATAAGAAGAGCTCGCTTTTCCTTTTTCTCGACAAGAATAACATCTGGCCTGTTATGCTGGACCCACCTGTTATACTGCTCCTATCTGTTATTTTATTTTATTTATTTTATGTGATTTTATTTAATTTTTTTTTGTTTTATTTGAGTTCATTTGTTTTTATATTATTTTTTTTTTAGTTTATTTTATATTATATTATTTTATTTTATTTTATTTTATTTATGTTTATTTTATTTTATTTTATTTTTTTATTTTTTTATTTTATTTTTTGTTATTTTATTTTATATTATTTTATTTATTATTTTTCTTTTTTTATTTGTTTTATTTTATTTTATATTGCCTTATTTTATTATATTTGGTTTTATTTGATTTTAAATTATTTCATTTTATTTTATTTTATTTGATTTGATTTTATTTAATTTAAATATATGCTTTTGTTTTTATTTGCTTTTTTTGTTCTATTTAATTTTGTTAAATTTTCCTGATATATTTTGATTTTATGTTTCTTGACGGGTGTGTATGTGTGTTTCTTAGTCAGACATACCAGAAACCGTTTCTTAATTAATAATCAGCTATATCTATTGTACATATGTTGAGGCAAAGGAGTGTAAAACTTGCCTTAAGTTAAACGCGCTTTGTTACTTAACCACATACAGCATCCCCTAGACTTATATTTATTTCATGGATGTGAGTATGTTCTTTTTCATTGGGTTGTTTTTTCATGTGGTGGGTTCCAAACCCTACGCCCAACCGCATGGGATTCGCCTTCTCACTTTAGCTCGTCTCCAAACGGATGTTCGTTGGCTACCCAGGGTATACGTGCCAACGCCAATAAAGAAGAAGAAGAGTATGTTCTCATAGTACTTGCGCCAGCCAACAAATTTTTAAAATTAATTACTTAATTTTCTCCATTATTGTGGTGCTGAATAATCTTAACATCAAAAATGTAATTTTACAGTATTTTCTTGGCCAAGCTCCTACTGCAATTTGTGGTGTGCGTCTTGACTTTTTTATAATGATCGAAAAATACTTGAAGGATTAAAAGGCCTGCTAAGGGGCCACCAATATTTTTTTTCTTTTCCCTCTGTTGGTCGGCTATGATTGAGCAGAATAGTTATGAGACTATTTATTCTGATTTACATATGAACACTTGCACTATGGTTTTTTGCTTGGCCTATCTATTTTCAAAATGATGTAATCTCCACGAGACGATCAATATTTTTATGTACGTCTAGTGGAAGGGACGACGCGTTATTCAGTGATGTAGGCCTTTTTTGCTGCTTTCAATGTATTATGAATTCTTATATAGTTCTCAAAGTTTATAAAACATGAGCTTTACTTAGACCCAGCTTATTGTGTAATGGTTAATCTCTGGAATAAATTTGATAGATTTTGGGGTCTGCTGAAACTTTCATAATGTTGGCCCTACCCAAGACTTCTATGGCAAACTTCAAGCGAGCTTCAAGGGATTGAGTGCAACTCAGAAAATATAGAAAAAATACAAAAATATCTCTATCTCTATCTCTGTCACTGTACAGCCTTAACCGACCCATGACATAAATTCCACTTGGTGAATGATAGTATATTTAGCAGTAAAGCTAATCTCCTCTCGTTGAGCTGTCATTTAAACCATATTAAATCTAGATCCTTCTAACTCATTTGGGTCATAATAAATGACGAAGATAAAATAAAATTCATTGAATTTAGTACAGCCACATCAACAACAACAGCAACAAATGCAGCTGCTGAGTGTAATCGTCCACCACTAAATAAATTAGAAAATTCAAATCTCAAATGTACAGTTATTATGGACATACGAGTACGTATAGCATACGATGTGAGCATGACAGATGTGGTTGCCATTTGTGGCCATGTTGTGGCAGAAACGTTGATGTGCAATAACTGTTGTTGCTGACATTTAAGCAATCAGAAAAATGGTCACTGTGACAGCTACAGTTATTGTTATTGTTGTTATTGAAGCTAAAACGGCACAATAGCACAGTTAGATGTTTTGTTGGTACAAAAAATGCAAAAATGTGACCACCAGCATTTGACCGCAAAAATGAAAGAATAAAAAAATGACGAAAAGAAAAATGAAGATGATCACAAAGGAGCAAGTTGACGAGACATATACAGAGAGTGATGGAGAGAGTGAGGGAGAGAGTGAAGGAGAGAGAGAGTGACAGAGAGAGTAAGAGGTAGATGCAAGGTGATGTGACACAGAAACTTCAGCTTGTTGTTGGTATACAGCTGTCAGTATGTCTTCACGTGCTTTTGTGTGCTTCTCCGCTGCATGTCCAGCTGTCCGATGGCTTGGGGAAAAATCAAGGCGAAGCTAAGCGACCATCACAATCAACGCAATCAAGAAACTCTAAGGCTCATCAGCATCAACAGCAGCTGTAGCTTGTGCTGCTCTCCTTTGAGATCACGTAAAGAATTACAATTTCTATGCTCTAATATTTTTGCATCCAACTTTGCAGTGAACTTGTATAATTAGATTTGTTCACTCAACGGTTGCTTGGACGAGAAGGAAACACTAAATGGATATACTAATATGCTTGTGGCTCAGATATATTGCCATGAAATGATTTGCAAAGGTAAAGTAAGAGAGTTCAATGAGGCAAGACCATGAGACCTTTTCAAAATATGACCGTCTGCACACTGCTTGAGATCTCATCATTGTATGACTAGAAACTTCTACTATCAGAATATATGAGATCAGCATGCTCTGAAGTGGAAATAATAATTTTCAGTAGAAACCAAACGAAATAAACATTTTGCTCATGTAAATAAAAGTAAATAAACGTTCGAGAGGGTTTTTGAGAAAAATTTCTTCAACTCGTTCAATTCGAGAGTCTGCTGAAGTTGTGAAGCAGTACCGGCTCTCTCGGGCAACAGCTGTATGTGAAATTTGGTTTTCAAGTAACTCTTAACTCAGGTTTGCGAGAGCGAACATTCCCATTTTATTAGTTTGGAGGTAAGAGGATAGTTCATAAGAAGATGCATAGATACAATAATTCCATCTCCACAGACCACAAGTTTATAGAGGATCATCCATTTGTGCTTTGGCCGAAAATAATAAAGCCTCTTCCTCTACTTCCACCGGCGGGTACAGCATCGAAAACTTTCAAGCAACAGGCTTGCAGCGTCCGTTTATCAGAGGTGCGACTGCGAGCGGGCGTCGGCCTTGAAGCAAGCGGCTTGCTATATAAATGTGTAGAAACTTTAAACTTACTCGCCTAGCGAGGTTGGGCGTTGCGTTGGGGACCCGCCGCCTAGAAACCAGTTCCAATGAAGAGTTATACAACGCCTCGGATCATAAGCTAACGCCAGTCTAACAGGCTACAAGTTGTTTTGAAGGACTTGAAGCAAAGAGACAGGGGTGAGATGCATGAGTTTTAGTGGGCAAGCAAAGAGGTGGTTAGTCTCTTAAAGATACTAGATACTTAAAGACCGGAGGTTAGGTATGTGTGTATTCTCGGGCGGAAACATGGACGATGACAACATGTACTGAGTTAAGCGTTGTTTACGCCAGTAGAGAAGAAGAAGGAAATTACTCGAGATCTCGTGATGCAGCTCGTACTCTGGTATTTTGGGTTTCATAAATTAAGCTGTTGAAAAACAGTCCGCGTATGACATCCAGGGCCTGTTTGTAGGTCGTTCTGTCCGGAGGTTCTTTGATATGGTGATGTAAGGAATCCGCTTGGTCAAGTATGCTCTTCTTAGTGTGACTGGAGGGTGGTTACGCTGTCGTCAGGTGTCTGCAAGAATAATTCCTGAGCCAGCACCTTAGCTGACATCAGGTGAAGTTCATGGTCCTCATGGTGGTATTTTGACAAGTTTGTATCTTCCTCAACTGCTTTTAACTAGTACCCAAAGCGGCGTAGATTATGACTTCTGTAAGTTACGCGCAACGTTTCTTTATATATTCACGATGCGGGATGCTGAGGATCACCGTGTATTTCTCTAGTTCCAGAGCAAGTAGGAAAGGCTGAAGAGAGGGGTTTATGTATGATCAGATTTATGTCTTCTGAGGTGCAGTTTGTAAGTTGCTACTAAGGTTTCAGCAACTATATACAGGAGAAAAAGTAACATTTAAGCCAATCATGCCATTGAAATAAAAAATTCAAAAAGCTACCAAGCTCTTCCTTACAACTTTTTCATTCACATTATTTTCTAGTTTTTACTGTGCTGCCAAATGCACTCATAACATTTGAGCTCCGACAAAACGCGCGTGCTCAACTCACTCAGGCTACACACTTATTTAAGGAAAAGAAATTGAAAAAATAGTTGAACTACAAACCAAATGCAAATTAATAAAGCAGAAATGGAGTAGGAAAGAAAGCGGAACGAAATAAATGTGCAAAAACTCGCATACAGAGCAAATCACAGCACAGCAAATGGAGACATGCCACTAAATGTTGCACGTTGCTGCAGCAGCTTTGCATTTTTCTGTTTTGCATTTTTTGTCGCATCTATATTTTTTCCGCTGCTTGACATTGCTGCGTCGATGTCGCACGCCCAACCAAGTAGAGTAGATGCTGGGGAGTCCATTAGCTGGGCGCACAGTCTTTTGCATGCTTCAATGCTAATATACCATACTCCAATATATAGACAGATGTGTGTGTGTGTGTATTGCAGCATCGCCTGACAATTGCTGGCAATGAAGCTGCAAGTATGCAAACCAACAGACAGAAGGACACTGCGAGGCGAGTATGGAGCTATGTATGGCAGCAGTGTAACGTCTGTCCTGTCACAAATTCACGATTCCGCGTAGTAATTCCACTCGAGTGCACACACAAACAAACAATGGTAAGTATAAACAAACAACAAATAATTTCCCACTCTCCACTTTTCTCAGCAGTCCATTTTTTGCACACTTCTCCTTTTACTTTTTACTAATTTTCACGTTCACTCCGAGGGACTTCTCCAACCGCTCGACAGCTCTTAGCTCCTACAGCACTCACACGGCGACTCTTTCAACAATTCACGTTCCAACACACAACACACACACATATACATACAATACTTCACTGCTACTCTGTTCTGCTCTGCTTTCCTATGTGTTTCTGAAACACTCCCGACATTTATGATGGTATTTATGTGTCGTAATGAAAATTAGATTAAAAATGCTAAAATGAAACAATTCATGCAGATAGTTGCAGGCGTAGCAATACAAGCGGAGCAATATACATACATACATATAGAAAGAAGTGTATTATATCTAAAAGATTTTCTACGAAAAAAAAAAACCATTGGGGGGCTTCGAGAAGAATACTAGTATTAGTAAGCAATTAGTTGCTTGTTTGTTTTCCATTTTGCTGGGAGTTCATGACGCTCTTAAACGGCATACAAATGTTGTGATTCAATGGAACTCAAGGCGACCTAATGAAGTATAAAATATAAAAAATATAATGAAAAAATGTGGTTAAAAGATTTATAAATATTTTTCTATTTTTTTTTATAATTTGAATAAAAAACTAAAAGTGCAAGTCACAATGAGTGCGTCTGTTTACCGTGCGATTGCTGTTAGGAAAGTATTTCACTTGGACAGACTTTACAGTTCACAATAGAAAGTTTATACCATAGAACTCTGGAAAAATTTAAAAAATGGGATGAAGGAATACGATTGTGAGCCCCAAGGGTTGTAGGGAAAGATTGTGTTCTTCCAAATATGATACTTGGAAAAGGTTTTTAACGTAGTTCACCTACACTCCTCATGCAATTTCCGGTAAAAAAGTACAAAAACTTTAACTTCTCTACAAAGTGGAGAGTTCAAACTTTACTCACATATATAGCAGGTATACAGGTATATAGCAGAAGCTCCCACGGAAGATATATTGTACGTAACACTATTGTAGACGTTTCTTAAACCGTCAACCAGAACCAGAAATTTGAAATAAGCAAGCTTATTCTGCTTCGGAATTCTCCAGATAAAGTTTGTCAAATGGCAAAACAGCCCTTCGACGACGCAAGAGCTAAGTTATATACACTCAATGAAGACTTATGCAAAGTCTTGACGCTGACTACGCAATTTGTGAGACATATCTTGAGCCACTGGACTTCGGATACGTAAGGAGACGGCCACGAGTCGCAGAGTAGACTCTACAACCCACTTTGTTCAGAGCCATGGGTGAATATGGATATGGATCTTTGATCCAGAACTGTTACATTATCCCAAAAGTTCCGCTCTCGGAACGACAATTACATAGATGCGGATTTGGATATAGACATAGCCATAGGAGACGGCCACTAGTCACAAGAGGGTGGTAGAACAAAAGAGATATAGAAGATATAAGAACACAGTTTGAAGACATGGGCATAGACTAAGACATAGACATAGACATAGACATAGACATAGACATAGACATAGACATAGACATAGCCATAGACATAGACATAGACATAGACATAGACATAGACATAGACATAGACATAGACATAGACATAGACATAGACATAGACATAGACATAGACATAGACATAGACATAGACATAGACATAGACATAGACATAGACATAGTCATAGACATAGACATAGACATAGACATAGACATAGAAAAAGACATAGACATAAACATAGACATAAACATAGACATAAACATAGACATAAACATAGACATAAACATAGACATAAACATAGACATAAACATAGACTTAAACATAGACATAAACATAGACATAAACATAGACATAAACATAGACATAAACATAGACATAAACATAGACATAAACATAGAGATAGACATAGACATAGACACAGACATTGACATAGACATAGAAATAGACATAGACTTGGACATGGACTTGGATATGGACTTGGACAGGGGCAGAGGAATTGACGTAGACATGGACTTGGACACATGTAAGGAAATTGACGTAGACATGGACATTAAAAGTTCAGCATATATATATATATGCATACATATTATATTTTCAATAAATTTCTATCTCAATTAAAACCGCAAACATCGCCATGCATTACATTGTACAATACTAGTGTTAAGCAAAAAAAAAAACAAAAAAAGAATTATGAAAAAAAATTAATAGTGAATTTCGAAAAACACATAGTTTTTACACCACTTTGCATTTAACGTGTCAAAATATTTTATAATCTTTTCACAAAATTTTTTTATCTCAAATTTTGCATATTCATTTTTCTATGATTTTTAATTTTTTTATTATTTTGTAAACAATTATTATTAATCCAAAAATCTAAATTGGTTTTTCACCCACAAAACTGACGTATCTATTAATTGCAAATAGCTGAAAACACATAAGCTTTTACTCAAAATAATCACACCGACAGAGTGGGTACGTATGTATGGATGCATGTAGCTGGTAAGCAAACAAACAAAAACAAACAAAGTTAAATGAAACTGAAGTGAATTTTTAGTAAAAATCTAATCCAATGCATTGTGAACACGTACGCGCTGCAATGATAAGCCACAGCTGGCAGCAACAGCAGCAACAAAAGTAGCAGCAGCGGCAGCGGCAGTTGCAGTAACAAGGCAACATTAGGTATATATATATATCGTTTTGTTGTTGTTGATATTTAATAGCAAAAATATGAGTTACAATGACAACAGCTGCTGCTAGTAAAGTTATGACTAAATGCATGGATTTATGCCTCGTACATAAATATGCGCATGTGGGTGTATGTGTGTGTGTATGCTTGTCACTAACAAGTGCAGTAGACTGTCAATAAGTTTTAGAGTTTTGCGAAACAACAAGCAAAATTAATACAACAATAACAAATGACAGTGAAAATATTTACATCAAAATGTTAAAAGTTGCAAAAGTGGCATTGCTGCACGTCTACACGTACATAAGTGTGTGGCTGCAGCGCCACTTACGCCTTACTCAAGTAAATCCCTTCGTGAATATCAAGCTTTTAGAGCTTAATACTCATGATATTTTTTTTCTATTTTTTATTTTTTTTTTACGATATTAAAATACGAGTGATAAGTGCATTTAATGCATTGCATTGGAGCCACATTTTTTAAGTTCATAATCTATGAAGATTTGGCAGTAGAAAGTGGTGGAAATTAGCTAAAGTCTTGCAAATAATAGATTTAAAAATTCAAATGAAACACAACCACTATTCATATCATTAAGTTTGTTCTTGAAGTCCAACATAATTTAGAGCAGGCGACATTTTTCGTAGTCCTCGGTGACAGAGCAAATACTTAGAATGAAATAATTTTGAAATTCAATAAAACTTTAAATACTGTAACGGCTATAGAGGCTATAGGATGATAGAAATCGGTCTAAGAAAACTTTTTTTTTTTTTTTAAAATGAGATGTTTTACCTACTGCCATCTTGGAGTCGATTGACATCACTTATTGTCTTTGAGCCTGCGTTAGAGGACAAAACCTTTAAACTGGCGTCATCCCTAACACAACAACAGCGACAGTGCTTTGCATATTCTGACGTGAATTACCCAATGTTCCTGAAAAGAAATGCCAGACAAAATAGACAGTGGATTGAGAACTAAGACATGAATTCCAAGTATTTCTAAATAGTTTTTCTCTTTTAAACCAAAATCTTATGCCGAAAGCTTAAACCGAACCGAAAGCAAAAATTGTCACAGCTGGTTCGGCGAAGAGATAAAAATTTGCTAATGATAAGATGAAGGATGAGGAAAAATATCTTCTAAACAGATGCTACAGTATTGAACACACATATGGATCTATTAAAATATTTGTTTCAAGCCGCTTTTCTTAGGCGACAGAAGTAAGAAACAGATTTGCTAGATAAACAAATATAATGGAAGGAGTTAAAATTGTTTCATTCTTACTTAGGCTTATAGGTTTTCTCAACGATATGCGAAACGTCCGTGGTTTGGGTCCCTGGTCATAGGGGGGGAGTCGATGAGACGACCGGATAGGGATAGTCAAAACCCTGGTAAATTATGCGGTCCGTCATCATTTTCTCGGAAATATCTTCTTCGATTCATCAGCATAGCTTGCATCTCTAGGCATCATTAATCTCCTGAACTTCGTAAAATACGTTTGAGCATTTGGAAAGGTGAGAGGAATCTTCTTCGTAGAACTTATATACCTTCTGCTCAAATATAAACGAGACTGTTCAATAAAACAAAAACTGTTAATTATTCTTCAATATTTATATTATCCCCTTAAAAAAAAAGTCACCATTAGAGGCGATACACATATGCCACCTTTTTTACCAATCTTCATAACACTTCTGGTAGACCGCTTTAGGTATGGCTTTCAGTTCCTTCTTCGAATTCTCTTTTATAACTTCAATCGACTGAAAATGCTTTCCACGAAGCGGCAATTTGAGTTTAGGGAAAAGAAAAAAGTCACACGGTGCCATGTCGGGTGAATACGGTGCTTGCGGAACAATATTTACGTTGTTTTTGGTCAAATAATCGCGTACAAGACGAGACGTATGAGCAACAATTTTGGAACAAGTCGAGCAGACACACGTCTCATGACCAAAACATCGTGAATAATGCTATGAGCGGATCCATTTGATATGTTGAGCTCACTAGCTATCTCTCTTTCAGTCACATGACGATTTTCCAACACAATTTTCTTACTTTTTCGACGTTTTCTTCGTTTGTTGACGTTGCTGGACGACGATCATGGGGCAAGTTCTCCAGCGATGTACGGCCGTCCCCGAACGACTTATACCAATCAAAAATACGTGCACGTGATAGGCAAGACTCCCCATATGCCTTCTGCAACATTTTCATTGCGTCCGTCGCACTTATTCCATTGGAATAACAAAATTTCAAACAAACTCTTTGCTCAACGTTAATTTCCATAGTAAAATTCGAAAAACACACTCGAGGTTGACTTGTTTATAGTGTCGTAAAAAAAAAACTATGTGACAAATCGCGCTCAAATTTGACATGTAAACATATAACAGTCCTGCCAACCTAAGCAAAAAAAAGTATGGCCATATGTCTTGTCCTTGTCGAGTTATGGATAAATTTGAGTAGAAGGTAGGTATCATCAAGAGATCAGGCTTCCGTGATCGAGCGAGCTGTTTAACTAACACACTGACTGATATCAATATATTTAGCAGTTAGATTGAATTCAAAAGTGTTTGGAATATTTAGTCGACCGAAACGACTTATAGCGTATAGCGTTATATAAGAAAGAAGTCGGGATGCGTAAGTATGAAGACATAAAATAGGCCCAGATGCGTGAATATGAAGGGCTTCAAAATTCTGCGAAAAGATGCAGCGACTCACAGAAGCTTTCAAGAGCGGAACATACTCTTCTAGGACACAGAGGAATACTCTAGGGACTGATGCTCAGAATATACTGAATTGACGGAGAGATCAGTTCTCCAATATGCTCAATGGCAGTGAGAACGTAACATCAGGAGATAGTAAATCTGAAGTCCCAATCAACGTCTTTGGAATAAATGTTTCCTTGCCCGATTATGAAGAAGTTAGAATAGCAATTGACAGCCTGAATAAGAGAAAACCGACGACTGTTTATGGTAGATTTAAAGCATGCCTAAAGTTTGGAACGTAAGCATGCTCTGTGTGTGCTCAACCCATAAAAAATGGCGATCGCATAGTCTGCGGCAATTACCGTGGTCCTATCGTGCATATTATGTCAAAGACTAATGTCCATCGTCAACAAACTAATTGGACCTTAGCAGTGTGGCTTCATTCCAGACAATCCACCAGTTAAAAGATATTAACATTTCTTTTCCGATTTTAAAACAGCCTTCGACAGCTCGAAAAGTAGCTGCCCCCTCCTGTGCCGCCATGTCTGAGTTTGGTATCTCCAAAACGTACACGACCGCGTAAACTTACGTTAAGCAACACAAAAAGCTCCATCAGGATCGGGAAGGACCTCTTTAAGCCGCTCTATACCAAATAAGGTTTCATATAAGGTGTTAGCCAATCGGGTAACTTCTTTAATTTATTGTTGGAGAAAAAAATGCGAGCTGCAGCGCTGAATAGATAAGGTAAAATCTTCTAAAAGAGTATACAGCTGCTGGCGTAGACCAATAATGTCAACATTTTTGGGCTCAAAAACCGCGCATGGAGCTCAGACTTCTATATACTGGATAATGAAACAAAGCATATTGGTATGATAGCTTTCGAGGAATGCAATATTTCTTGAAATGGTGAAAAAATGTGAACGATAACAAATTCTGTTGAATCGGGGTTAGGAGATGTCCAGGGGAAAGGTTTTGCATTAGACTTATGGCTCTTTGTGTATTAGCGAGTACATCAGTATATGGAACGACGTGTTGTAGGAGATATGCTATAGACGTAGTTCAACGAAATAAAAGACAGGACGTACGCTGCCTAGATCATTTTATCTGGATAGATGGGACTACTTCAGCATGAAAGTTCTCGATGGAGTACCCGGCGGTGGAAACAGAGCAAGAGGAAGACCTAACAATGAAGGGAAGGAATGAATCGCACGCTATTGCCTACTCAGCTATAATTGCGTAAGCGGTATCTACGTTAGATATGAATTTTTGTTCTTTTCATTATCTTATATAATCGTATGCTATTGTTATAAAAAATAGTTCCCTTTTAAAAGAAACTAAGAGCTGCTTGCATGAACCATTTTCAAAGAATAATACGATTTTTCTAAGATTTTTAGAATTTTTAATGGTTGCTTTATAAGCTTCTTAAAGCTAGAAGGATCCAAAAAAAATATTTCGTGAAGGGTATTTTTACCATTTTTTGTATTAACCAGTTCTCTCCCTTAAAAGAAAAAATACCTAGAACAAATTTTGGATTTCCCCACTCACCTAAAGAAACTGCTTGTGCTATTATTTTGTCCTTGTTTTCTAAGAGAGGGCTCTACTAGTATTATTTCGCATCGTGTTCATCTGTGGCTATATTCATTTCAAAGGTACTGTCATTTCGCGTCGTTTTCAGTAGATGTCATTTGTTTTAGCGTAAACAACAATTTGTTTCATTCATATGAAAATGTCGAAATTTGTACCAGGTAAAGTGTTTTTGCGGGGAATTCTTCTTCATTACTTTAGCATGAAGAAAAGTGCTACCGAAAGCCATCGTATTTTACTGGACATTTATGGTGACCTTGCTTTAGCCGCACGAACGTGCCAAAAGTGGTTTGCACGGTTTAAAAGTGGCAATTTCGACTTAGACGACGGAGAACGACCCGGACAGCCAAAAAAATTTGAAGACGAAGAATTGGAGACATTGCTTGACGCAGATGCATGCCAGACGCAAGAAAAACTTGCAAAAGTATTAGGAATTGTTCAAGCAACCGTTTCCAGATGATTAAAATCATTAGGATTCATCCAGAAGCTTCGAAATTGGATGCCTTTTGAATTAAAGCCAAGAGACGTCGAACGTCGATTCTGCATGTCGGAAATGGTGCTTCAACGCCACCAAAAGGAGTCATTTTTGCATAGGATTGTCACTGGCGATGAAAAATGGATTCATTATGATAACCCAAAGCGCAAAAGATCGTATGTGAAGCCCGGCCAACCATCGACATCCACGGCAAAGCCGAATATCCATGGTGCCAAGGTTATGCTATGTATTTGATGGGATCACAAGGGTGTGCTCTATTATGAGCTATTGAAATCGGGTCAGACGATCAATGGAGACCTCTACCGAAAACAATTGATTCGTTTGAAAAAGGTCATCGCGGAAAAATGACCAGAATATGCGACCAGACACGAATCAACAATTTTTCATCATGAAAACGCTCGGCCACATGTTGCAAGGCCAGTTAAAAACTATTTGTAAAACTATGGGTGGGAAGTTCTACCTCACCCGCCTTATAGCCCAGTCATAGCATCTTCCGATTACCACTTGTTCAGATCAATGCAGAATGCCCTCACCTTAGTACGCTTTACTTCAGAACAGGGTATCAGAAAATGGCTCGATTCTTTCTTGACCTCCAAGCCGGAGAAGTTCTTTTGGGATGGGATCCACAAACTGTCAGAAAGATGGGCAAACATCGTAGCATTCGATGGGCAATACTTTGAACATTAAAGTTATAACAATTTTTTCACAATAAAGGCTTAATTTTCGAAAAAAAAACCGCACGAATTAATGCATACACCCAATAGTACAAAATATCATCTTTGCAAAGCCATCTAGCGGAACAAAATCGGACTTATATAATGCGAGATACAGGTAAATAACGCCATCTACTGGACGAAAAATGGATTTCTTATTACTATGTCTATTATTTTAAAGCGAAAGAAAGTTATTTCAAGTTAAACAAAGTAATACCCGAAGAGATATTTTGAATATATAAAAAATCTATATTCCACTATATTTATGACTTCTAAGAAAATACCACTCTAATCAAATACAAGCAAGTTGTTTCTTCTACAAATCCCACCATTAAACGATTAAGTGCCTACGCAATTCGACAATTTCCAAATGCAAACCCCAAAGAAACTCGGTCAGCAATTCCAAAAACAGTGAAAGCGGCTTTGGAAGTTAGAACAGGAAGAAGAAGAGAAGCCAAAACTATAATTTAGTGGCATCAGCGAGTGGTAAGCACGCACTTTGACAGATGTCAGTGACGCAGCTGTTGAAAGCATAATCGCAGTTGGTTGAAACTTAAACTCTTAAGTGACTTAAACGAAAAAACTTGGCTATTCCGTAGGCATAAAATAAAGCTGTGAAGCAATGCACAAACACACATATATCCGATGGCATAAAGAAGCAGCATATGCATGATACCGGCTAAGCGCCCAGTTGTGCTTAAATCGTTTGACCTTTTTTTCTCTTGACGAGGAGCATTTTGAAAAGATTCTTCTCTGCTGCTTTTTGCGCCTTTGCATCTTAGGCTATTATGTCTCGCGTACTCTTTTGCGCCAAACTTCCTTCCCTCACTCCTTCCGTGCTTAGAGTTTTGTGTCGTGATTACTTTTTGTCTGCCATTTGACTGCGCGTGCAAGCGGCGGTAAAGAGCGGATAAAAAGTGAGTAGAGCCAAATATCTTAGTGGCTTTTACTTTCATGAATGTATGCATGCGAGAACCGACAAACCATCACAATAACAACTTCCTAGTGTAGTAATTTTCTTCGTTTTTATATATATATATTTTTTTTTTGTTACTCCTCAAGAGCAATTCGTCTTTTATATTGTACATATGGTTTTGGTTTCACTTGCAAGTTTTTGTTTTCTAACTTTTTGCTTCAATTTTATAAATTTTTTTCCACTCTCTTTTGTTCGTCATGCAACGCCTTTGAGTTTCGCTTTTCTTTATTTCTTATGCTTGCGAGTTAATCGCATATAAGAAGCACAAGTTTTTTGTGTACTTAAAGAACCACTTAAGAAGTCGTTAAATAATCAATGAATAAAGATTTCCGCGCTAAGCTCTCAGTTGAGCGGGTCGTTTGAGTTAACTTTTCTTGGTTGGCTTTGATGGTTTTTTCTTTGATTTGGTTTTGGTATAAGTTACACTTTGCTTGAATGATTTTGATTGTTTGTAGTTATATATGTATTTAAACATATTTACAAATTTAATATATTTACTTGTTCAATTGAAATTTGTTTTTTTTCACGATTTTAATTACCATATTTTTTTGTAAAAAACTATGGTAGTTGAACTTCATGTAATTTGCCTAAAATTACCGTGTTCTGAAAGTATTCCTTTCAATTGAAGTGTAAAAATTATATTGCTTAAAAAAAGCAAATTTGGCAGGCTGATAGCCTAGTTAAAATATTTAAGGAGCACCTTTAAGCCATGTAACTGGATCAGGAGGAGTGAGGATAGGTTAAAATGCTATGCTTAGTTACAAAACTGGAGGATGAAGCTATTAAATTGTCTATAAAAATACGAAGAAAAAACCCAATTCAATCCTGAGCAACATGCTAAGAGAATAATTATGAAACGAGAGCAGAAAGAAAATACTAATCTGGTATAGTATTTTCTTGAATTGAATTGAATTTACTTGAATTGACTATCGCGTAGCTTAATGACGAAGATATCGGCGTACTCAAAACTAGTTCTTGTAACAAAATTTATTCAAAACGCCAGCTATCTAGGCACATGGTCTTCAAACAGCAGAGTCAGAACTTTTAATCAGTTTTGGTCCTACTCCTTTCATTATAGAGCACATTGAAAAATTGTGCTTAAAGCAGTTTGTGAAACCATAAGCCCATTATTCTTGGATTTAAATTCAAGAATTCTTAACTTAAAAATAAAAAAGTTCGCCATGTCGTATGAGCAACATTTAGTCAACAGTAGCAAAACCGAAAAAAAAAACACTGGAACAAATCACATTGCATCGAGAAGTGGGAAAGTGGTTACAAGAGAGACTGCGTTAGACTACGTGAAGATAGGGAAGGGTCCTATCAAGACACGCTTCATTTATAAAGTAAAAAATATAAATCCAAACTAATTTAATATATTATGTGAAATTGAAAATTTTAGTTCAATTGAAAACTAACATTTTAGAATAAAGAATTGGTTTCCATAAAATATTAAAAATTTATGTTTTAAACAAATAGATGCTAAGGTTGTGTAATATTTTTTAATTTGCTTTGCTTGGAGTTGCTTTTTCTCACTGACTTTTGCATGTGTTGAGTTAACCGCTAATGAAAATACGAGAAAATTTCCGGAAATTTTTGCGAATTTTCTTTTACTGCACCAATTGTGTCGAAACGGATTCCACGGAATCCTAACTTGATTTTTGGAAACAAAGTGGTCACATGAGGCCAAATCCGGTGAATACGGTGGTTGATCGATGGTATTGAACGAAGTTTTGATCTTAAATTGTTCACAACTACAGCTCAGTGCGATATCGTATTATCGTCGTGAAAAATCCATGAATTGTTGACCAACATTACATTGCTGTACGAAATATTGGTAGTCCATTTATGTGTCATAATTAGCCTTCTTCAATCATTTTATTATATGTAATACCGGCAGCAAATAGAAAACCAAATGCATCTAATTCAGTGCTTGGTCTAGCTAGACCACTCCGTATATAAAAGTTTCAAAACCTATAGTTTTAAAAATCAAAAAGTACGACTCAAACAGAGTACCAAATTTGAAGACTCCTGAAAATATTCCCATTTTTAGTCAACAGAATATACATATTTATATGCCCAAAGGGAGCGGTCTTCTATTCTGTAGCTTTGTAAAAAGGTATATTTCAGACGTGGGGTTTTCAATGAGCCAATACTTTTTTCGGAGTTTGTCTTTTTGACAGCTATTACTTGATTTAACCAGAGTTTGTCTTGCCATTTTATATCGATAAAAAAATTGAGCAATCGTTTAATAATCGCCCAAGAGATTTGGTAATTCAAACAACTATGAGTTGGCTTCCCACCACGTTTGCTACAGCGGATAACGTTCATCTTAGAGACTCCGCTATTTTCGCTGTAGATCAAAGTATCCCGAATGATTTCAGCCGCCTTAGTTGAAACAGTTGGACGCCCATCCGGTTTGTGTAAGATTTTGCGAAATTTGATTAAATTGTGGGCTTACAAAATCCTACTCGTTCACGAATTCAAGCCGAAAGGCCACCAAGGGCGTCGCAGGTTTCGTGAATGGGCCCAAAACGAGATGTTCACCGAACTCGATTTTCACATGGAAATTTTGTTCAACGATGAAGCTCACTGTTGGTGGAATGGGTACATTAATTAATAAAATAGTCGCATTTGGAGTGATCCACATGTCATTTGCTGAGACGCCGTGGGCTATGACGGAAGGGAATCAATGGTATACATTTTTTCAAAACAGAAGCCGGCCATAATGCATTAAAGAACCCGCTCTCGCCACAAAAATATTTTAAAAAATTAATTGTCTGAGAATACAGAATATTAAATATTTGTAGTCAAATCAGCAATTTATCAACGTTAATTCTTTTAAATTATTTTAATTTTTATTTTATGATCCCGTAATACTTGATTTATTAAAAAATTGACATTTAATTGAAATCAACTAAAGTTTGCCCACTAAGCTAAGCTAAATATTTTAAATTCGATAAACCTACATGGGTATGCATATTTACTTTAGTAAATAAACACAGATTTCCAAACAACAACATATAAGTATCAATAAATAACTACATATATCCATATGAGTTTATATGTGTATTTAAATGTTTTTTTTTATAGGTATAATGATCAAATAATTTGCAAATCACTTGTATTAACAAATTTGCCACATCACTTGTAAATAGCAATAAATGTGTGTAGTTGTAGTTGCAGCAGTACTAAATAAAGCCAATAAAATCAGTTCAACGATGCCATTGACCACACAATTATTTGCAATTATAATCATTCATCGCGGTTTTTCGTGCTAATTTCTATTTAATTTTTTTTTCGGATTATTTTTATTTTTATTTTTATTTTTTTAAATTAGTTTGTTGGCAATATTATGCGTACGTGCGCGCAATCAATCAATTCGCTGCTTTTTTTGTTGTTGTATCAATTTATTTAACAAGATAAACTTGTATTTAAAGGCATTTAAAGGGCTACGAGCATTTCACACTGAATATTAATAAACTATCAATAATTGTGGCATTAGTTGATGACTTTTACCATTTGTAAATTGCTTCAAACAAAATTTTAATATAAATTGAACATTTTAAAGTTGTTGTTGTAATTTTTGAAAGAACTCTCTATGACATTGATTGGTTGGGAAAATGTTTTGGAAATATTTGTTAAAAATTAAAGAGTTGAAAAGTGAAGTGAACGCCAGCATCATCTTTGCATGGAGAATTCCAGAAAACTCCTTACGCAGTCTCGTTAGATGCTGTCATCGTCCATGCTACCGCATCAAATAACAGAACTAGAATGATGAGTTCATTGTATCTATCCCACCCCTCACGCGATGTGATCGATGGCAAGATCTCTAGGCGGACAGTCTATTTTCTCTCCACTGTAGCTCGATGTTCCCCATCGTACCAGCTATTTTCTGGCACTGCCGAAAACCAATTCGCTGCGGTACGTAGAAAGCTTCGCAGCTTCTTTATTTCTAGTAGCTAATGAGTGCTCTTAGAAAGCAAGTATGCAGGTCGAGGCGAAGACAGTTCGACTGTTCGTTCGTTCGTTCGTCAAATCTTTCTTGTGTTTGTTGATAGGCGTTCTTTGATACACAGACGTGGCTGCGTATATTCGCTGCTATAAGATAGTGATACGAGTCTATGTTAGGTCCTCGAACCATACGCACATCTAGAACACTGGAGGCATGTCTTCTGTCAATTACGATGTAATCGATTTGAATGCGCGATATTCGATCCGACGAAAGCCACGTAGCTCGCGCGGAGACCTTGTACTACAGACACCAATATTTCGAGCCGCGGCGAAGTCGATCAGTCTCATGGAGGCTAAATTTCTCAGCTGTTATACCAAAGTTATCTTCTTCGCTCACTCTGGCTTTCAAATCGCCAAACAAAAATTTCACTTCGAGGCGGGGGAAGTGCTTATGAGTATGATCCAGGCGCTCATAAAGGACAACGCTCTTCTCTTCCATCGAGACGTCGGTTAGCGATTTGTTGAAAAATTTCACTTTGATGCGGAGTGTGGTGAGACATTTATTCACCGAAGTGTAGACCAGTGCAGTACCACAAACGGAACACCAAATTTATGCTCTTTTGTGTGACAACAGTGATAAATTTCACAAGGGCTTCTTGTTTCCGTCCTTGTCTCGTTTACCACACTTCTTGGATGGCGGTGATTACAGCCTTAATTCTTTCGAGAACATCAACCAGCTGGGCAGCGGCACTTTCCCAATCAAGGAAACGGACTTGAACCATATAGGTATAAAAGAATCGTTTTGTGCCACTTCCAGGCGAATGACAGTCAAATACTTTCCTCACATCAAATTCCAATTAAGCAAAAATTCTATCTGTACACAATATATAGTATTTAAATATGCTAGGTGTGTTAGTTGAATTTTGCCGGTTTTTTCGATAAAGAAAACACTTAATTTTCAGATGAATCTCAAAATTTTTTTATTCAAAGTATTGACCATTGGTTTCTACATATTTCGCCCATTTCTCAGGCAAATTATGGATACCATTACGAAAAAACTTTTTCTCTTTCGAGGCAAACCATTCGACGAGCCATTTTTCGACTTCTTCAAAATTAGCGAAGCACTGCTCTGCAAGGGAGTGTCCCACCGATGCGAAAAGGTGATATTCAGAAGGGGCGAGGTCTGGAGAGTACGGCGAGTGCAATAATATTTCCCATTAAGTGTTTTTAATGTGTCTTTCACGAGTTTAGTGGTATGAGACGGCGCGATGTCATCTTGTTGTCGGTAGCGATCCGTGTTCACCGTTTCACCAGGCTTTAACAACTCGTAGTACACCACACCACACTGGTCCCACCAAACATAGAGCATTGTCCATTGTCTTACGGTCAAAGCGATTTGGCCTTGCAGTCGATGGGCCGGCTTCACCAGGGGAAATCCATGATTTTTTTCGCTTCGGGTTCTCAAAATAAATCCATTTTTCGTCCCTCGTGACAATTCGATGCAGAAAAGATTTCCTTTCGAATCGTTGAAGCAGCATTTCACAAACGGTTTTTCTATTTTCCATTTATCTATCGTTCAGCTGGTGTGGCACTCATTTTCCATACTTCTGGATCTTTCCTATGGCTTTTAAACATTGGCAAATCGCTCCTCGAGTCACTTGTAGTGTTTCTGCCAATTTTTGTTGCGATTGGGTTGGATCAACATGCAATTCCTCGTCTTCGAACTTTTTCGCTGCACCAGGATGTCCATTGTCTATCAAATCGAAATCTCCACTTTTAAATTGACGAAACCATGTCTCACATGTTCTAATCACTGAAGCATGTTCACCATAAGTTTCTACCAGCAACCGGTGAGCTTTAGCTGCTTTTTTTTTTTGATGAAATAAGAAAAGCAACGAATGCCGCAAATGCGATTTACTTGGAACGAAACTCGACATATTCACTGAGGTAAACAAATATGACGCTATTATTTTGGCGGAATGTGACTAGCGTATTTTTGTAGGTTAATGTCAGTAGAAAAAAATTACATACATGCCAAATCATAGATATTTATACACATTGCTAGCGACATCTACTAGTAAAACCGGCAAACTTCAACAAACACACCTGGTAGTTAAAACCATCATTGAGTTAGAATAAAAAAAAATCAAAATAAAATTGCTTTTAACTTTAAAAATTTAATTTTTGTTTAAAATTCTCAAAATAGAATGTTTTAAACCTAAGAATATTAATGGAATATGAATATAAAGCAATATAAGTGGCAGTAGATAATCAGCCTATGTCCTGCTTATACATATACGAGTATGTAGGTATATGAAGAGATAAATGCCAAAAAAAAAAAAAAAATAAAAAAAAATGCCGACGACAACGGATGTCCGTGTGCGGCAAGCAATGAGCCAGTCTATGGCTATTCAAAGGTGCTACTGACCTTTTTATATAAATATCTATTTATCAAAGCTACAGAAAAGAACAGGAGTCATCTCTTTAATAATAAAGACAGGTTGACCAAAAAACAACAAAGAGGTATATAAATATGAGGAGAGAATTTTTTCGTGACGAACAGGACATGAGACACAAAAAAAAGATAAGATGTTTAAAGAAAGAAAAAAAGTTTAAATTAAAAAAAAGCGAAAACATCAACAAATAACTTTAGCTAATATTGACAAGTATTAAATGTCTCATAGCAAATTTTATTCTTGTTTTTTTGTGTTTCTTTCATTTTTGTATTCGTTGTTTTTTTTGCATATTTAAGTTGAGGGCACTTTTGAGGTTAACCAGCAGTCTTTGTCTTCTTTCTTTTGACTATGTTGAATGTAGCAGAAAAAAGGAAAACATTTAAACAATTTGTGTGGCGAGATTAAAAACGTTTATTAGAATTTATAAAGTAGAACAAAGCCAGCAGAAAAGTAGCAAACCAAACACACACACACACACACACAGTAAATTTCAAGCAAAAAATTATAAACTTCTATATTTACCAAAGCAGCTGAAGCATACAAAACAGAAACATATCGAGAGCAATATAGACAACAACATATAATATTTGCAAGTCTATATGGTGGGTTCGTGGTGGCAGAGGCTAGAAATGAAACAAGACCAGTGTGTGGCAAGACCGACCGCTGCACCAAAAGCTGGCGCTGGCAATGCAATCAAGTTGAGTTGTGAATCGTAAAACCGGAAATAAAACAGGAAAATTAAAAACGCTACAAAAGCCGGCCGCAGCAAACATGCCGAGAGAAAAGTCAACCTCGTTGCACCTGGGTTGCTGCAGTCTGCGAAAAAAAAGTGCAAAATGAAAAAAATTAACACAGACAAACAAATGCAGCAGCAGTAGCCAGTGTTGCTATTGAAATGTGGTTGAATGTATGCTGCACAAATACACAAACACACACGCCTGCATACACATACATACACATGTATACAATAACAGACAAATGAGTTAAGGTGCGATTGCTGCATGCCACAAATGTACAAACACAAATAGCACAACAAATGGTAAATATGCCGCAAACAGTGAAAAGCAACAACAACAAAATAAATAAAAAACAGCGCGAGCAGAAAAAAAATGGAAAACGCACAACACCTCAGGCTGAATACGAAATGAAAATGCAACATGGCAAAACGCAACAAATACACGTAAATGCAAAAATAAAAAATGCAAAAAAAAAAAATTTAAAAAAATAAAAAAAAATAGAAAAAATTAAAAAATGTAAGTATGTTTGTATGAACATATTTAGTCTGTTGACTTATAGGCCTCTGCATGTATTTACACAAGCCGTGGAGCATCGTGTCTGTGCTAAGGGTGTTTTTTAGGGTTTGCCGGTGTGAAGGCCTACAGTTAAAGGGCATTGCCGTCGTAATTGCTCGTGTTTGTATGTATGTATGTATGCATGCATAGATTGAGTGCCAGTGATTTGCATAGTGGTACAAAAAATGTGATCAGGGAAAGTTATTTATGCCAAATATTTTTTAAATTTGTAATTTTTTTCTAAATTGACTAAAAAAATTAAAAGAAATTGCGAAATTTACTTAGGCAACGCGACAAAGTTGTATTTACAATTCACCTCTTTGAACTGAATATGAGCAGTTCGAAACACTGCAGTAAAAAAGATGTAACTCATAAAACCAAAAGCTTTCAAAACTGGCTAATTGGGAAAATATCTTATGGGCGTAATTCAGAATGCGGTACGTTACTGCCGCAGCGTGCGTTTAGAACAGGCCTAATATTAGGTCAAGAAAACAGTTTGCTCGGTTTTTTTTTATTTATTTTTCACAATATGATAACTTTGTGTGCGTTCGTCCGATTTAAGATGCCAACTTCATTAAACCTCCCTCGTAGAAGGCTGCGTCCCCATTGGCAAAAAACTCGTAGAGCCAATTTTCACAGGCCTCTCTTGAGGCCATTAAGCGCGTACGCCATAGACAGGAAAAGATGGTAATCACTTTGTGCCAGGTCCGGACTATAAGGTGGCTGCATAAGGACCTCCTATCCGAGCTACTGGAGCTTCTGGCGCGTCACCAAAGACGTGGGTAGTCCTGATGGAACACAATTCGGCCTCTGTTGATCAAAGATGGCCTTTTCTGGATGAGTGCTGCCTTCAAGCGGTCCAGTTGTTGGCACTAGGCCATAAGGAAGCAGCTCGTAGTAGATGATTCCTTGCCAATCCCACCAAACACACAGAAAAACCTTCCTGGCTGTCAATCCTGGCTTGGCCACCGTTTCCGCCGGCTTTCGACCACGACCGATTTCGCTTGACGTTGTCGTAAGTGATCCACTTTTCATCGTCAGTCACCAAACGTTTCAGAAATGGGTCGATTTTGTTGCGATTCAGCAGCGATTTGCAGACGGAAATTCGGTCCTTCATGTTTTTTTGCGTTAGTTCGTGTGGCACCCAAACATCGAGCTTTTTATTGAATCCAAGGTTATGCAAATGGTTCCAAACGGTTTTCTGGCTTATCTTTAGTTCCTCAGCAGTTAAATAAGTGCTCACGTGATGGTGTGCTTCCACTATTTCCATGATTTTATCGCAATTTTCGACGACGGGCCTCCCGACGCGTGGGGCATCTTTGACATCGAAATTACCGGAACGGAACATAGCAAACCACTTTTGTGCTACACGTTCGTTTACAGTATCGGGCCCATAAACTAAATTAATTTTTTCAGCCGCTTTGTCTGCTTTTTCGCCGTGATCGAAGAAAAATTGTAAAATTTAGCGAATTTTCTCTTTGCTGGTGTCCATCTTTGACGAGCGCTCACAACGTACTGAGTCAATAAATCGAAAAACTGTCAAAGACAAACTTTTAGCTCGAATAAGCACGTTTTCAGCGCCGTATAGTATGATATAATGCGACACGTAACACTAGTACTACATATGGACAATAACGCCATCTCTTAGATAAAAACCGAACGAAATTGTTACTTTACCCAATATGCTCTCTCTGGGGTGGTGAGGGAAGTGAAAGAGATAAATAACTCCAGTCTCTTTTTGTGGAATCAAGTGGAGAACTGCTTAGCTTCATGAATTATGAATTAAAAAGGATGAGATATAATTATTTCAAGACTAGGCCATTTTTACTTTTATATTGTCTTCTCAGGTAACGACAACACACTTAGTCCAAAGAACAATTCAATATTTCCGTTTGTTGTGACAGATAGCTCTTTTAAGAATAAATTTTGACTACCAACTTACCGCAGTTTGAACCACTGTAACTCATCACAAGCGTAAATAAATATAAATATTTATATGTACATACGTATGCACATACAAATACAAATGCATATATTTAAATACAAATATAGCAAAAAAAAAATATATGTATATATGTTTAACATTTATGCCGCATGAGAGAGTACATAGACCCATTAGCTTTTACAACCTCCAAGCGTCGAGTTTGTTGCGAAACATTTAATTGAGATTTGGCTGTCGCTGTCATTTGTAACAAAACATACAAATTTGACAGACTGTAGATTATCTATTCTTTTGGTATTTTTCGTTTTTCTATTTCAACTTCAATGTTATCGATTTAACTGCGCTGAGTGACAAATAAAAATCTTCGTTTGTCACACAAAAAAAAAAAAAACAAAAAGGGAGCTGTGGGGGCAGCCAATAAAGCGCGCCAAAAGTTTTTCAATATGCTTAAGTTTGTTTAGAGTATTTTTTTTTTTAACGAATTGATATTTATTTTTATTGCTTTGAATTTTCCGCAATAAAACGTGACGCACTTGCTGCTGCTGTGTTTCCTATTTCTGTAATCTCGTATTTTCTGTTATAGAATTCATGAAGAAAAAAATCTAAGTTTTAAGGAAAGATACATATATTGTAACTTTGTGAAATTTAAGACACACTTGCACTGCGCTTAGATACGAGAGGCGGCCGACTTTTTCGCGACCTAAGGTAGTTAGAGATGACACATCATCTCGCTACTGATAATATTAAATGCGGGTCTATTTATTAGTATAAATAACACAACTTACTTTTATTAGAATCACTAACTTTTCGTTCCATACTACACAATTTCAACGTAAACTGGCAATTTGGAGTACCGCGCTGTGATTAAGTATCTTGTAAAAAAGGAAGTACGCCGAAAGAAATTTTTAAAGAGATTTCATCGGTTCTTCAGGACTCTGCCTATTCATATGTGATGGTGAAAAGATGGGCTCTACTGTTTCAACAAGGAACCCCGTCTCAGGCACACCATGACGGTCGTGACCGCTGAAAATCTTCAGAATGTCCGAAAATTAGTACCGGCAGATCTAAAAATTAAATTGTGGTGGAAAGCAGAAGGATAACGGATTAGTAAGGAACGAGCTGGAGAGATTTTGCAGCGACCAAATGAATATGAAAAAAAATTAGAATGTTGTAAAGATTTTTTGGAGTTGTTCCAAGCTGATTTGGATAAAATTTCCAAATACATTGCAACAGTTACATATTCATCAGTATGATCCTGAATCCAAACAGGAGTCGATGCAGTGGATAAAAAAAGGAAAGGGCCACTAAATAAATTGAAAGAGGAAAAGTCGGCGTAGAAATTTATGGCTATCATTTCCTGGAGCAGCAAGATAATATTATTGATTAATTACTTGGCAATGGGAACTACAATAAACGCCGCTAATTTGTTGAGTCAGATGCGTCTGGTAGTCGTACAGAAGAAAAGTGAAAAGTTAGCCTCCGGAGTGCTATTTCTTCAAGACAATGCACCCGTTCACACCGCTCGGGTTACAAGGGATGGCTTATAAGCTAATGAATTTACAGAAATACACCATCCACTCAACAGTCCGGACCAAGCTTCTAGTACCTGTTTCCCTTTTTTTTTCAAATTTAGAAAAGGAGTGTGAGGAACGAAGATTTTCAAACGACAGTGAGATGAAGAAAGCGGCCGTAGATGTCCATTTCGAAGAGGAATCTAAAAAACATTTTTTCACGATATGAAAAGTGTATTTTACTTTAGGGAAACTATATTGAAAAATAAAAAACCATAAAACTACACATTTGTTTTATTAGGGCTATTAGTCCGGGAACTTATCAGGCGCCACTCGTCCGTAAGCAAAAATATATGTTTGATTAAGCATTTTCAATAAAGCCCTTTATGGAACTTAAGCGAAAAAAATATCATAGCGATATATATACGAGGGGATCAACAAAAGTTCGGTAACTTGACCAGAAAAAAATTGTCCTTTTTTATCTTCTCTACATAATCGCCATTGATTTCAATGCATTTCTTAAGCCTCTAGATCCACTTCTGAAGACAGTTCTGAAAAATTTTGCTTTTACGCATATCAAGTTCAGCATTAACCGCATTAATTATCTCCTCGATCCTATTAAAGACCTTTCCTTTAAGAGAAATTGAACAAACTGCACTCGGGCCTCTTTTTGGGCCCCATTTAAAATTCGTGGTACCCATCGAGCAGATTCGTTTCTTCGTTTATCCCAGGTGATTACTTAATATTCACAACAAAGCCATGAAATTCAAGCCCAATTCATTAGGAATCATATGTCTTCGTCAATTTTGGAATTCACCAGAGCTACAGTGAAGTCATCAGTGGAATATTTTAGCCGACCTTCTCGGCGCTCGTTCTCTACGGAAGCATATCTGGTCTGGAATTTTCAGAACCACTTTGAAATAGTCTTAAAAGAGGGTGATATCGTTCCATGTGCAATTTGGTATTCACTGAATATGTTTATTTGCTGTAAAAGTGGAATTTCGTTTGACCTATCTTCAGCTATCTTACGTCTTATTATAGGCCGATCATTCCAAAATTTTAAAGGAGCTTTGTTGGGAAGCTTTGGTGCATCCGCCTTATAGCACAGGTGATTATTATCGAACTATACTTTTTTTTCGGTCCCTACAAAGTTTTCGACAGGGAATGTCAATTTATTTATGAAATAAGGGCTTCTTATAAAAAACCATCAACCGTACGGAGGCGGCTTAATATAAATTGTAGGCTCCTTAATTTGTTGGAAAAACGGCAGGACGCTAAACCACAAATTGAACGAGGAGCTCGGCCGAAAATCACTACAGCGGTTACAAAGCGCCAATGGTATTTAAAAAGCTCTTTTGATGGAAAAAATATTGACAGTCGAAGAGCCGCTGAAAGTATTTAAGCCGATTAACCACAGAAATTCTGCATCAATTTAATTATGAAGCTACTTGAGAAACGGCAAAAAGTCATATATTTAAATAGTCAATATGCACTTGATCAAACTGAGATTTCAATACAAGAAAATTTGGTTCGAATATATAAAATATTCAAGTTCTCTATAAGAGCGGACTGAAATTGAGGAGGCGATCCAACAACTCAACCATATTTGTTTCCTTATACTTCCTACAGTAGTCACTGCTAAAAAAAAGATTACAAATATATATAAAATTACATGTTCCACATCGACACAACACAACACTTTTTTCACAGTAGTTTCTCTTCACTTGAGAGTACTAAATTGATTTCCTTAAACTTCGTAATCGAATATTTTTCTGCACAATTAACCACTCAACTTTCAAACAGATAATGAACGGAAATATTAAGATCATTAACTGAAAAAATTTTGAACATAACAGAAACAGATTGCACGAATCCACAAAAAGAAAGAAAAGAAAAGAGCAAAAGAAAAGTTTTCAATATTTTAAATATGCTTTTGCTTACACTCTTTGTTGTGTGTAACTTCATTAGTACTTTCAAATACAGTAAGAGCAAACAAAAAAAAAAAAAACAGCAAACAAAATTTCACAACTACTTTTCGGCCGCCATATTTTCACTTCATCATTATTTACGGCATTTTCAGTCCGATAACTTTCGTAATAACTCATTGGTTTTTCAACTCTACCCAGACCAGGCGTAAATAGGCAGAGAGCTTTTTTTTTGTACCGCCCAACAAGTCTCAATTGTCTAACGGTACTTCGACGTCGGCCTCTTCATTTTCTTTTCTACTCTTGTATTATGTACACGTCTCGCCTTTAGCACACCCGCATTCATTTGTCACTACGTCTCGACGGCGCGTTCATTTGCCATTGAGTCAGAAAATTTGAGCACTTTTCGTTGCTCCTGTCAAAATATGAAACTCTAGCGTAAGTTGCAAGGAAGTGCTGCAACTACGGCGCAGAGAAAAGAGCTGCTTCTGCTGTTGCCTATCGCTTTTTGTTGTTGCATTGTGTTGTTGTTGTTGTTTGTTATCATCAACATATTCGTCGATTTTCGCTTATTGTTCATAATTTTCTTCGTGTTGTTGTTATTATTGCTCTGTGTATCACTGCTATAGTTTGTTGTTGTTGTTGCTGTTGTTTTTCTTTTGAATTTTCTTTTTTCTTCACCCATTTTGTCGTTCGGCATGACTGCACAATAGACAATGTGGCGCCAATGCACGTTGCAATATTTCACAAATTGTTGTTGTAATGTGTTTTTGTTGTTATTGTTGTTGTTGTTGTCATATGCTATTGTTGTGCAATTTTTCTGCTAAACTTAGCAAGCGTCAACCAGCTAACAAAACAGATTGTTTGCCGCTCAACTCGCAATTTCTACCAGTCTTTGGTGGCCAGTGCCACGGGGCGTATGATGAACACACGCTCACTCCCATATATGTATGTATAGCACCCATCTGTTTGCGCTTCCTGCCTACTACATAGCATAGTATAGCACTTCTCCCGCACGTTTCAGCGAAAGTTGTCGGCAACATTTGCCACTCAATTCCTGCTGCGCCGCTTCAATTGCTGACGGTGTAAATTTCTTGTGAATTTCTGCTCTCCACCGCTGTCTGTAAAAACGAAAAAAAAACAAAAACAGTATATTTTGAAACTTTTGCTTGATGCAATTTGCCTTTTTGCCGTTATCTACTACTTACCTACACTTATCATATTTACTATTATTTTTTTTATTTTCTTGTTTTTTTGTTGCAATTATCTTTTGTTGCTCTCACTTTGGTGCTAAGAGTTGCTGGGAAAAGTTCAAAGTTTTTAGCGTTTGCTTCCTGTAAGGATATTCAGTTGAATTTTGTGTTGCCTATAACTAGGCGTAAAAGTTTTTTAAATGAAATATGGTAGAGTTTATTGTACATCCATCGGCACAAGGCGTCTTGTCTGCAAGGATTCATGCTACAAATTAGTTAATAAATCAGCGATAAGACAATTAACCCACAAAAGTTTATGTAGGTTGCTGGGAGTGCAGGGGCAGAACGTTGATGTGTAGCAGCATTTTAACAGTTCAAATTTATTAAGAGTTTCTTTTTTTGTGTTTTTTCTTATACCGAAGTCTTTTGTACCTCTCTTGATCATATCAAACTTATGGTATTTTATTTTGTGATTAAATATTAATTCTCATATCTGAAATATTGGCTGGAGGGAGCTACATGATGTAGTTTTCCGATTTCGATGATTTTCGATGACAATTATTATTTGTAATACGAATGTATAATACCAGATTTCTTACTTTAAGATGTCATTTGGACGGCGTTTTTAACAAAGCCTTGCATCTAAAAAAAATCTATGTATATATAGGATATGTTATAGTAGTTCGATTTCGAATATTATCAACACCCAGATATAATTTGTTACATGCACTGTTCGACGTATTTATAACTTTAAATCTCAAGTCTTGGTTTAAGTGCAAGTTAGGAAGAAATATCTCACAAACAAATCAATTTAACTCCTCCTTCTGGCCTGATCGTTATAAATATTTATGGGTCTAACTCTCCTCCTTCTTGGACCAAAGTAACTATTGAGTGCATAAGTTCGTGCCCGATTCCGCTGGATGCCGTACGAATCGTTTGAGAGTGGCGCTCGTGAAAGAAATATATACATATTATATATCGTTGGAAAGGTGACAGTCCGAACTGTAAATCAAGCATAAAATAACTTCATTTTGATTTGAGTTGCATAGTGAAAAGACGCATGGAAGATGAACAACGAAAAAGATCATATGCGTCATATTATGTTATACGAATTCCGCAAAGGAAAAACAGTGGGCGCTGCAACTAAAGATATTCGCGAAGTTTATTTGGACCGTGCTCCAGCACTCCGCACAGTAAAGAAATGGTTCGCGAAATTGCTTTCTGGAGATTTTAACCTCGAAGATCAACCTCGCAGTGGACGGCCTTCTGAGCTTGATGACGATGTTCTAAGGACTTTAGTTGCGAATAACTCACGTATTTTGACGGAACAGGTTGCCAGTGAATTGAACGTCAACAAATCAACTGCGTTTCGTCGTTTAAAAAAGGTTGGGTACACTTTGAAGCTCGATACATGGGTGCCACATCAGTTGAGTGAAAAGAACAAAGTGGACCGTATGTCAACAGCAATTTCTTTGCTTCGACGGATCAAAAACGAATCTTTTTTGGATCGGCTCGTGACTGGTGATGAAAAATGGGTCCTGTACAACAATGTTCAATGCAAAAGAACATGGAAACAGGCACACGAAGGGGCGGAACCGATGTCGAAAGGTGGATTGCATCCGATGGAGGTACTGCTGTGCATTTGGTGGGATATCCGAGGCGTGATCTATTTTGAGCTCTTGCCAGCTGGAGAAACGATCACTGCCAACAAGTATTGTCAGCAATTGGTCGAATTGAAGAAAGCAATTGATGAAAAACGTCCGATTTTGGCCAATCGCAAAGGAGTTCTTTTCCATCATGACAACGCCAGGCCACATGTTGCAAAACTGAAGGAGATGAATTGGGAAATCATGCCGCATCCCCCATATTCACCCGACATTGCACCTTCTGATTATCATTTGTTTCGATCGCTGCAGAACAATTTGAATGAAAAAAAATTTAAAAATGTGGAAGACGTCAAAAACCACCTTGACACCTTTTTCAACGAGAAACCGCGCGATTTCTATGAATCAGGCATCCGTAAATTGGTTGAACGTTGGGAGTGGATTGCCGAACATGATGGCGAATACATAATTGATTAATAAAAGCGCTTTCTTCAAAAAATTTCAATTTTAGTTTGCACTTGAAATCGGGCATGAACTTATGCACTCATCCAATATACAATAAAAGAGATAAAAACGTCGATTATTGCACAAAGTATTAAAAACAGTCTATTTTGAAATTCTATTAGTTCAGATGAAAATATTTTGCATACTAATTTTTATATACCAAAGCCACTTCCATTCAAATACAAGCAGTTTAAGCGGTTATAACCACCTGCAAAACATAATAAATGCTCTTCTTTGTTAATTTTTTTGAGAGGCATTTTATTTTATAAATTAATAAAAAAGAATTTATTAAAGTTTAATAATCAATGACTCATTTTAGAAAATATTGGATACTCTTGTTTCTATAGCCGATCTCCAGGAGGGTCTCCAAAGCAAGGTGTCTGGCGGTGAGGAAGATAATTTTGTTTCAAATTATCTGAAAACCGAAAACCAAAAGAATTTAGTATTATAAAGGATGAATACAGGTACAGAGGTACTGATTGAAAAAATAGTGAAAATTTTTGACAAAATGGCTGCTTCAAAAAAAAAAATAATAATAATAATAATTTTTTGTAAGAAATTCTACTTTTCCAAAAATCGAATATATTGTCAAAAATTTTATTCCTTCGATCATTATGTCACAAATATATCTCAGAAGGTCGTGTGAAAATTTTAAGAAAATTTTCCTCACCGTCTCTGAAAACAGCGTTTAGAGAAAAACGTTTTTTTTTATTTCCAAAACTGTTTGTCGGATCAACATCGGGTTTTCGGAAAATATTTTAAAATATATGTGCATTCGAAAAATTTAAAAAAATATAAAAGATCAAATATATTTTTTGAAAATTACAAGTGGATAAAACTCCTTAATTTAACCTTTTGCCTAATCTTACAAATGTAGCTTCTACTAATATGACAATTAATATGAATTAAATAGGAATTATGCAAATTTTTAGCTCACATAACAACCAAAGTCAACGGAATATTTACAACACCGTATATACTTCGATTAAGTGATTGAACAGCAAGCAGTGAACGGTGTTTTTTGAACAAAATTCTATTCAGCGACGAAGCACATTTCTCACGCGGGTACTCCGAGAATACTCAGTTAATTAAAAAAAGGCTATCACACCCAAAAAATTACCTTCTGGTGCGCTTTTTGGTGACTGGTTCTTACTACTTCGAAAAAAACAACGGTGACACTCTCACTGTTAATAGGTAGCCTTATGGTCGTATGAAAACGGAATTTTTTTTTGGCCCGCAGTAGAAGAACGCGACTTGGACAATATGTAGTATCAATAAAATAGTGCCACATGCCACACAATATGAGCGAAAACGGCTTAGTTGCTAGAGAAATTTCCCAGGTGCGTAATCTCTCTTCTTGGCGATATCAATTGGTCACCAAGATCGTGTGATATTTAACCGTTGGACATTTTCTTGTGGGTATATGTAAAGTCTAAAGTCTATGCGGGCAAACCCGCTTCGATTCGGGCCTTGGAGCAAAACATCAAGCGTATTATTCGCCAGTTACTAGTCGAATTGCTTGAAGGATTCATCGAAAATTGGAATGAAAGGAGTTAAATCTTCAAGAAATAAATGCGAAATATTGTTCTTTCTAATGATAATAAACATTCCCCATTAAATTTCAATTTTCTGTTTTTTTTTTTAAGTAGGGAACCTCGAAATGGATCACCCTTTACTAATAAATGGAGTTCATGAGAAAAATATTTCAAATGAATTTTATTTACGTTTATTTTCAATACCGCAAATGGATGGACCACGGCTTCACAAGCTTGTAGGCCTGTAATATTTTTTAAAAATTTCCCTTAGATTTATTTACCAAGAGAGAAAGAAAGAAATTAAATAAATCGAAACACATTTGAAGTATAAATAAATATAATATAAGATCAATTAAATTCAATGAATAATGAGAATTTGATTAAATGGAGGGAAAAGATTTTCTCTTATCTGGGAAGTATTTAGATTTCTTTGAAAATAAGATTGGGGAACAAAATACACCAGTAGAAGATAGGTTAGCAGCACAAGGCAGGACCAATTCTTAAGATTATATAGACAACTAATTTAAGAAAAAAATCGCAATGAGCATATTGGCCTAAGTGTGCTGGTGCTGACCAGCAGCAGCATCAAAAAAAAAAAAAAAAAAATACCAACACCCAAGCGAATTTAAAATCTTTTATTTTTTGCATTGTTATAATTTCATGCACCAAATTGTGGTAAAAGTTTAAAAATTTTCTTAACAAATGTATCTAACTAAAATACTCTTAATTTCGTTTTTTTGTGTATTTTCATTTCGTAAAAGGACATTGCACTAAATTATAATCCTTAAATATCAATAGAACATAAATTGCCTAAGGCTGTGTTGTTCTGCAACCTTCATTTTACTGTTATTTACATTTATAAATTTTTATATACTCGTACATGTATAGTACAGTAGAATTTATATCATGTATGCAATAAGCTTGCAACATACCATATCTCAGTAATTTGCATGTGGCATGCAACAGATTGTGTTAACAAATAACAGCTTAAACATGTGAAATTTGCACAGACGTACAAAATATAAAGGGAAGAAAAGTTTACAATTACAGTACTGAACTTCAATACAAAATCAACTCTTAAATTTACTGCCAAAAATATTAGTGCTGTTGAACTTCTATCATCATAAATGCACCTATTAATATCCCCATGACTTTGTACATACGAGTATATATATAAATATATAGATATATATACATATATATGTATATATTTATATACAATATATATATATAACTATTTAAAAACACGTACTTGTTTATATAAACGTTGCGAGCAATTGCTCTACAGGTTGTGTTTGTTTGTAATTATTGATGTGCAAACAGAAATATGCATTCAAAATGTGATAAATGTAAAAGGAAGGCCTCATTTTACAGACATATGTATATACAAATGCGTATATATATTTGTATTTAACAGCTGTAATTATAATTGCTT
>JAWMAG010000054.1:6952500-6962500 GCA_037013455.1 Ceratitis rosa
TTTATTTTATTTTATTTTAATTTAATTTATTTTATTTTATTTTAATTTATTTTATTTGATTTTATTTTATTTTATTTTATTTTATTTTATTTTATTTCTTCATTGCTTTTTTATTTAAATTTTTTATTTCATGTTGATTTTATTTAAATTCTTAATTATTTAAATTTTTTTGATCTACTTTAGCTTCAGGTCCAGGTGCACAGGAGCCGAAATTTCAATCGTTAAATATAATATATATGTAAATATTTCGTTAACCCTAATAAAAAGTATGGAAATAGATCTCCTTCGAGAGTGTCAGCAAATTCGAAAGCCTAAAAATCTGAGTTCAAAAAGAAAAAGTAAATTTCTTTATTTTATATGCAGTGTTTTAGTGGATAGATAGCAAAAAAGCACATCAACTTGCCGCGTCACAGAGCAAAGTTCAATCACTGCCAATAAAGATTTTCAATTGATTTTCATTTGCCTGTCGCTTGATTGCCATTTGTAGTTGTTATTACAATGTTGTTTGTGTTGTTGGCACAATAGTTGATTTTATAGTAGGCACTACCACAGTTTTTTCTATTTTCTTCGTCCCAGAAAACAAAAACTCCAAAGACTGCCGCTGAGTTTTTATACACGTGGCGCATGCCTGCCAAAGGGTGCCAGTTGCAAGCAATAGGTAATGGTTCAGCATAGTGTGGTTGGCGTGGATCAACTGCCAACTCTGTTGCAGCCACGCGCTAGCATCCTCTCAACTGTACGAACACCAAACACTCACTCCACACTCTATAGTGTCGGTGCAGACTGCCATGAATAAATGGCAACGAGCCGCCGAGTGTTGAGTGCCTGGCTTAGCGCATTTGATAGTTTGGCTTAGGACGATGGAAGCTGCAGGACTGTAAGTATGTATGTGTATGTCGAAAAAAATACTAGTCTGTTTGCTGGGAAGAGGTGCATAGACAAAAAATTGCGAAAACTGTAAATAAGAAAAAAAGAAAAACACTGGATTGCTTCGGACAAACTGCTGCTCGCTGCAGACGCGTAAAATAACAGAGTGAATGATATAATGAAAATGCTTTTTTCTTTGATACGAAGTGTGGGAATTTTGTGTTTGGAGGAATGTGTGTTTATGGGTTCAAATGTATGTACGAGTATGTTTTTTTGCATGGTTGTTGATTGGCGCAAGAGCGTGATGGCAAAGTGTGTAGTAAGGGCGTTGTTGGTAGGCGCGTCTGGCCTCAAATGGCACGAACGTCGCTAATGCGTTTTCAATTAAAAGGATTTGTGTGCGAGCGCACGCTCCATCAGATACATACACATTGGGACATACTCTTATGAAGATAGTAAGGAAGAACCAATTACGGCCGGCACCTTATATTTAAAGTAACTGCGATTTGTAGACATAAATATGATTTTATTTAATTGAAATTAAAATGTTTTTTAAAGCCAAAAATGAAGTGAAAAATTAACTAAAATATTGAACTTATTATTTGCAACTTTTTTTTAAGATAATATTTAATTTTATATCAGTTTATTTTAATTTTTTCATTTGCTCTAACGTATTTGAAGTTGTTTTTCAATTCTTGTTCTTTATTTCTTTATTTTTTCCATTACAACATAATATATTTTATATTTTCATTTTATTTTATATTTTAATATAATGTAATTCATTTGAATTTACTTAATTTAAGTTATTTTAATTTATGTTGCATATAATTCATTATATTTATTTTATTTTATTTTATATTATATTTCACTTCATTTTACTCTATATTGCTTTCTTTTTTCTAATTCTTATTAATACATTTATTAGATTTTATTTTACTTGATTATATTTTAGCTAAATTTTATTTAAACTTATTTAATTTAAATTTATTTAATTTAATTTAATTTTATATTATTTTATATTAATTAATTTTTTATTTTATTTTATTTTATTTTATTTAATTTAATTTAATTTAATTTAATTTTATTTAATTTAATTTAATTTAATTTAATTTAATTTTATTTTATTTTATTTTATTTTATTTTATTTTATTTTATTTTATTTTATTTTATTTTATTTTATTTTATTTTATTTTATTTTATTTTATTTTATTTTATTTTATTTTATTTTATTTTATTTTATTTTATTTTATTTTATTTTATTTTATTTTATTTTATTTTATTTTATTTTATTTTATTTTATTTTATTTTATTTTATTTTATTTTATTTTATTTTATTTTATTTTATTTTATTTTATTTTATTTTATTTTATATTATTTTATTTTATTTTCTTTTATTTTATTTTATTTTATTTTATTTTATTTTATTTTATTTTATTTTATTTTATTTTATTTTATTTTATTTTATTTTATTTTATTTTATTTTATTTTATTTTATTTTATTTTATTTTATTTTATTTTATTTTATTTTATTTTATTTTATTTTATTTTATTTTATTTTATTTTATTTTATTTTATTTTATTTTATTTTATTTTATTTTATTTTATTTTATTTTATTTTATTTTATTTTATTTTATTTTAATTTATTTTATTTTATTTTATTTTCTTTTATTTTATTTTCTTTTATTTTATTTTATTTTATTTTATTTTATTTTATTTTATTTTATTTTATTTTACTTTGTTTCATTTTAATTTATATTATTATTTTTATTTAATTTAATTTAATTTAATTTAATTTTGTTTTGTTTAATTTATTTTATTTTATTTCGTTTAATTTTCTTTTATTTTATTTTATTTTATTTTATTTTATTTTATTTTATTTTATTTTATTTTATTTTATTTTATTTTATTTTATTTTATTTTATATTATTTTATTTTATTTTATTTTATTTTATTTTATTTTATTTTATTCTATTTTATATTATTTTATTTTATTTTATTTTATTTTATTTTATATTATTTTATTTTATTTTATTTTATTTTATTTTATTTTATTTTATTTTATTTTATTTTATTTTATTTTATTTTATTTTATTTTATTTTATTTTATTTTATTTTATTTTATTTTATTTTATTTTATTTTATTTTATTTTATTTTATTTTATTTTATTTTATTTTATTTTATTTTATTTTATTTTATTTTATTTTATTTTATTTTATTTTATTTTATTTTATTTTATTTTATTTTATTTTATTTTATTTTATTTTATTTTATTTTATTTTATTTTATTTTATTTTATTTTCTTTTTTTTATTTTATTTTATTTTATTTTATTTTATTTTATCATATTTTATTTTATTTTATATTTATAATTTTTTATTTTTTTGCTTAACATAAGCTTTGTTCTCGTATATGTTCATTAATATTATTTAATTTATATTTATCCAGGAAGGAGACAAAATTATTATACTTTCGGCCAAAAGTTATGGTTGTGTATAAAAATGAGTAAGGGACGTGAAAGCTCTGTGTTATGTTAGATTTCTCTATGCATAAATTTGTATGATTTGTTCGAGAGCAATGTGAGTTTTTATTAACTCGTATTTTTTTGTGAAATTTTCAAATGAGTTAGAAGGAATAAAATAAGTAAAATTGTTTTTTGTTTATTTGTAACCAGATGTTTGTGTAAATGTATGTATGTATGAGAAAAAAAATTTAAAACCATTCCATTAAAATTCAAACGCCACAATCAATGAAAGGAGAAATTACGAATTCGTCTATTGATTTCTAACAGCTTCCCACTGAGGTCATGAATGCCAATTCACTAACACTTCAATATTCATACACACGATTATGTATGTATGTTTATGCGAGTACTGTGCTTCGCTTTGAATTCATTGTTCTGCTGCTGTCATATAATTTCATTGACTTGTGGTGGAACCAAAAATAAAACATAAAAAAAATTAAAAGCAAGCCAACAAAAAAAAAAAATTATCTTACAACAAACAACAAGAAAGAGGCTGAAAATTTGTCACAAAGCGCCAATTGGCAAACAAAACGCTTCTGACAAAGTGAAGACCCACCCAATTCGTTTGAACGGTGACTAAAGGAATGAATGATCCGGAAGAATTGTGGGAGTCTATGTGGCTGCCAGGCTGTCTGTCTGTAAATATGTGCCAATATTTCAAGCCATTAGTTCGCATTGTCTTCAAATTCAATAAGGAAGGAAATAAAGCCTAACTTAAACGCAATTCACTTGCTAAATAAATATACAGACATGTGCATATATTAAGTTAATGAAAATTCTATGGAAAAGAAATTTAAAATATACGGTAACAAATATTAATGTTTTTTAATAAAAAAAATATGAAAGTATGTAGCGTAATTTTTTGAAATCATTATCTTGTTTTATATCACACATCCAGATGTGGTAGTCTCTGAAGTCAAACCTAGAAGGAATTTAAAAAATGCTGATTGGCAGCTTTATAGGCAAAAGATATAGTCACTTTTTCCGTAGGTCCTGAAAATATTAACTTTTACAGACACGATGGAACTGGAGGAGCTGGAAAGCCAGTTCGAGAGCTCTGGATTTAGCCTGTCCAACCAGGTTTCTTGGGGCAAAAGGAAACCATCATGGTGGAACCGAACTTTTTTTAATCCCCTCGTAGAGAGATATGCATTATATTGCTATTTTTTACAGAATAGAAGTACACAAAAAATTTTCGTCGGCCGAAAACCAGACAAGGGAGAAGAGAATTCTTCAATTTCCCCTGTTGTAATGAGCGCCCAATTTTCTTAGTAATCATATTGATATTTAACATTCAATTAAATCATTAATTTTGAGCACTCCAACTATAGTATGGAATTCTCTAAAGAAGAGCGCCAAATGCTAAGCCTCGCTAAACAACACATTACAACGTTTTTATCCAAATATAATCCTTTAAAAACCTGTACAAATTCACAGACGACACCACGTCGTATGAGCAACTTCAGGCAGAAGCCGGCGATGAACAAAGAGTGTGAGCAGAAAAATATTGTGGCAGACGAAAAATTTGAAATCACGTACATTGTTTACAGAGCTTACAGCAATGCAGCTGAAGAGCACAAATGCACAAGTAATTTAAAGCTGCATACACATAAATACACATACATACATACTTGCATATAGAGTATACCTCTATTTAGTGCAAATATCAGCAAAATGGATGGAGTTTGTTGAAATATTTTTTGGCTAAGCGATTAAAATTCAACGCTCAGCGTGCATGTACAAATCTAATAATTCTTTTTCCAACTGTCACTCCATTAGCGTCGAAGGAAAATATGTTAGTACGCTTATAAGAGAGTTTCCAGTATGATTATAAGCGAATACTTATGGTAGTTGTGTGGGTGTTGAAATGAATAAGTTTAGCGGCAGCCGGATGGTAAAGGAATGAATGAATGAATGAGTTGTTGGCGCTGGGATTGGATTGGATGCAATTTGCAGTGAGCACTCACCCACACAAATATATAAAATATGAGAGAAAACAACGCTGGACTCGTACTAAAATAATGTAATTCTTCGAAATGGCCTTCGTCGTGTGTCTGTTTGAAAAGTTATACAAAATTTTCAACTTTCTCAAATAAACTCCAATGGAAAGGAGTGAAGTGGACATACATAAGTGTAATATGCTAAAAAACAAAGTGATAGGTTGGCAATTGCACGCACAGGCAAAGTGTGAAAAATATATATGTATATAATATATTCTATAAATTTTACAAATATCTGTTTTTGGGTGCGGATGGAAACTCTCCAGCTACTTCCGTGCGTATGTTGGCTGTTGCAGTGAATTACAGTAAATAAATAGCAAATAGTGCCAAAAATGGTATGGAAAGTAGATGGTAATGTTAGAGTTACGAGGTATACTTTTGGGCGAAAAAAATAATAGAAATTTTATACAATATTATACAGTGGGATTTTACGAATAATAAATTATTTTCTTTTGAAAATTAATAAATTATTACCACATTTAAAAAAATATATTTTTACTCGTTATTATATAATAATGATTTCTTTAATTTAGAAAAAAAAATTATTTTGTTATTCGAGCTTAATAAATAAATTAAGATACCATTAAATTTTGTGTGATCTACTCAAAAGTTCGCTTTTTCCGCTTAAACTACCACAGAAATTAAACATTTAATAACAGTTTCTAAAGTAACGTAAGAATAATTTTTTCTAAGGTGAATTGTGACTCCTGAATTGAAATATGTACTCAGAATTAGTGCTGAAACTTTCTGTTAACTGTGCAGCGGAAAAAAGTAATTAAGTGCTTAAAGTCCCTTTTGGAGCTCTGAGCTTAAAAAAGTCGTTTCCAATTCACCAAGAATTTTTGTTTATTTTTTTGTGATACTCAGAAAAATTTTTTTTTGGTTTTTCAACTTAAATTCAATTCAATTTTATGCAAATTCACTGCATCAGCAAAGTTTTCCAATGCTGTGCCATATCTATGCACTGTTCTGTTTCAACCAAGCCAGAATATCGTTTAGCTGGTCAAACCTCAAGTCCAATATTGAATGATTTTTTAACTCAATTATTCCAGCTGGTAGCGAAGAATCGCCTCGAAAAGCTATTTCGTTGACATGCAACTGCATAAATTGCTTTCGCATCATAATCTTACTCAGCTCCGTGGATATTAACTCAATACTTACCAGTTGAAAGTTGCCGGTTTTTTCAATAAAGAAAACACTTAATTTTCAGAGGAATCTCAAAATTTTTTTTATTTAAAGTATTGACCATTGATTTCTACACATTTTGCCCATCTCTCAGGCAAATTATGTATACCATTCCAAAAAAACTTTTTCTCTTTCGAGGCAAACCAATCGACGAGCCATTTTTCGACTTCTTCAAAATTAGCGAAGCACTGCTCTGCAAGGGAGTGTCCCATCGATATGAAAAGGTGATAGTCGGACGGGGCGAGGTCTGGAGAGTACGGCGGTTGTGATGATATTTCCCAATTAAGTGTTTTTAATGTGTCTTTCACCAGCTTAGCGGTATGAGACGGCGCGATGTCATGTTGCAATATAACTTTGCCATGTCTTCGGGCCCATTCCGACTGTTTTTCGATCAACGTATGATTCAAATTGATCATTTGTTGTCGGTGGCGATCCGTGTTCACCGTTTCACCAGGTTTTAACAACTCGTAGTACACCACACCACACTGGTCCCACCAAACACAGAGCATTGTCTTACAGCCAAAGTGATTTGGCCTTGCAGTCGATGGGCCGGCCAGCTTTACTAGGGGAAAGCCATGATTTTTTTCGCTTCGGGTTCTCAAAGTAAATCCATTTTTCGTCCCCCGTGACAATTCGATGCAGAAAAAGTTTCCGTTCGAATCCTTGAAGCAGCATTTCACAAACGGTTTTTCGATTTTCCATTTGTCTATCGTTCAGCTGGTGTGGCACCCATTTTCCATACTTCTGGATCTTTCCCATGGCTTCTAAACGTTGACAAATTGCTCCTCGAGTCACATGTAGAGTTTCTGCCAATTTTTTTGTTGCGATTGGGTTGGATCAACATGCAATTCCTCGTCTTCGAACTTTTTCGCTGCACCAGAATGTTCATTGTCTGTCAAATCGAAATCTCCACTTTTAAATTGACGAAACCATGTCTCACTTGTTCTAATCACTGGAGCATGTTCACCATAAGTTTCTACCAGCAACCGGTGAGCTTCAGCTGCTTTTTTCTTTTGATGAAATAAGAAAAGCAACGAATGCCGCAAATGCGATTTACTTGGAACGAAACTCGACATATTCACTGAGGTAAACAAATATGACGCTATTATTTTGGCGGAATGTGACTTGCGTATTTTTGTAGGTTAATGTCAATAGAAAAAAATTACATACATGTCAACTCATAGAAATTTATACATATTGCTAGCGACATCTACTAGTAAAACCGGCAAACGAGGCACTTTCAGTCTTTTCCAGGTATTACCATCATCAAATGCAGCGGTCAGGGCTTCTAATCCCTTATCCAACGCGAGATACTCAACGAAATTCAGCAATTGATGATCAGTCAATTCCGACAACTTGTAATGCATCTGAGTGTCATTTCTACCAATATTTAAATTTATTAAATTTATTAAATTCTATTACGAAAATTCACAATACTGACAAACACCAATACAAAAATTGCGAGTAGTTGTGAAATGGCTCCTTAATATATTTTAATAAGTATACATTTATTTAATAGTAAGCAAACTTACCATTCACGTAGAAAATTATGAGCAGGATTGGTTTTCTATAATTAATTTTATTTGCCCAACATACAACAGATCAATTGTCACGTGCGAAATAAAAAAAGTTTTATGCCCACGTACCGTTAGAAGCTTCTAAGAGCTTTCAACGCTTTTTAGCATAATTTTGTATTAATTTTTAATGATCAAAAATATTTGAGTTTGAAAAATGTGGTTAATATAATAATTGGCTGATGGCGCTTTCACATATTAGAAAGTTAAAAAATATTCATAAATTTGTTTTATTATTTAGTACATACGCTTAAAAACATTACTTCTAGCATTCAAAGAATTTTTTTTTTAAAATTAGAACAAATATTGATCAGTCAGTTAATCGGCAGCACTGTATACCTATTCTCGACTCAAAATTTAGACAGTGCCAAATCTGGGCAAAATTAAATACTGAATAATTCCCAACAAAACTTTTCTTTCAGTGGTCGGAGAAAAGCATCAGAATTCTTATACAAAAAGTTAAGTCTCTACACTAATGTTGACATATCTAAAATAACAGCTCAATGTTTTCTTATATGCGTAACTCTTGAGTGGAAGAAAATCTATACATGTAATCTCGACATAATTTAAAAACAATAAAAAAATCGAGCAGAAAATTGTGTCCGCACTGAGCAATAATTTTTATTTTGATTATTTTTAAATTGGATTTAATTTCCTTTCGTCAATTAGGCAGAAAGCAATTAATTAGAATAATATAATTTTTGCCTAATAAATACATACCATAGTTCTATTTACTTGAATTTCGGACTACTCTTCTCTCAGGTACTCGGACAAGAGAACCACTTTTTTGAAAAAATTGTATTAATGGTTTGATTTACTGGAAAAAGCATATTATTTCTGGTTTGTTTTGATTAAATTTGTGGATGGATGCATCGTAATTAAATTAAATAATACTTTCCTTACGGGAAAGAGATCACCTACAGGTTAACAAAAATTACAATAATATGATTGGGATAGAAGCTTAGCAGCGGTTGCAATAGCCGAAGCCTAAGGTAGAAGACCTGGTTCGCCCAACATCTAAAAAAATAGAACAAAAATTTTTATAATAGAGGTCGGCCATTGGCAGGGAATGTCAAGGCTTCCGAGTGCATTTCTGACATGAATTAAAAGCTCCTCATAAAAATTCATCGGCCCTTCAGAGGTTGCTTATAATAAACTGTAGGTCCTTTCATTGGATAAGAAGGAGTTTGGCCAAAAATCGCTTCAACAGATGCAAAGCACTATATACCACGTATATCCACTTGAAATTTTTGTTATATTAAACTCTTACTTCGGCTGCTTGTTACGAACTATACTTAAACGTTCAACTTGGCTAATGGCAAAATACAGAACAGCTAAAAAAACCGTCAGATTATTACAATACATTTTTAAATAAGAGATGTGCAGAAACTCACCACTGTTGCACCGAACTTATAACATTTTTTACGTAATAAGCAACTCAAAGTGTGACTAAATAATAAATGCGAGTTCAGCGCTTTTTCTTCTTTTTGTCTGTTCCTTTCTCCTTGTCGTTCTACTTTCCGTTACTGTTCTCCGACAAGCATTTGCAAACACTGCTGACTCCATCACACGCAACTCCATTTCGTTGGGCTATTTATTTTTCACTCACAAGTGTATTTTAATTTCCGGCAAATTTCCTAATGCAATCTCCTCAATTGCAAAGCGCGATGAGCAATGACGCTCACCACTGAAGGCAGGACATTCGTATGCAGTGCATGGCTGGGTGTGCAGGGTAGAAAATATGCACAGAGAAAATGTAATGGATGCATACAATTCACACTCAAGTCTTGCTGTGTGTGAGTATGCAAAAGTAATAATGTATGTGTACGTGCGTTGGGTATGGTTATGATCA
>JAWMAG010000054.1:6965000-7262500 GCA_037013455.1 Ceratitis rosa
GAGAGAAAGAGAAAAAAGTAGAAAAATTCAATAATAATCATTTTACTTATGACAGCTTCATTCAGTCTGAGCTCATATAAAACTTTTGATAATGGTTGAAGTGTGTAAAATTAATTTTTAGACGTAAATATTCCACAGTTTCAGTGATATTTGGACTAATTTTGCCTTTAACCACAGGCGACGACATTGAATAACAATAAAAGATATTTTTACTCTTGGTGGCCTAACCGGGATCTTCACTGTCAGACATTTTCTATAGAGAAATGTTCTCAATATACTTGTTGTTATGGCAAGGGCATTTTACGAGAGAGAAAAAGAGAGCTCCGGACGATGAAAAAAACCTGCGGGGTTATAGAGACGACTTCACAATCTACGCCCCTCATCAGAGGAGAAAGAATCAAGTGATGTGCAGCTGGGATACCTTCAAATTTTTTTGTCAAAATGCTTAACTAATCACATGCGGTTGTTCCGTGAGTACGCCTATACCACCCTGCAGCTCCAGCTTAACGTTTATGACTCTATATTCTAAGCAGAGACGATGGCCATTAATGGTTTAAGATGTTATTTAATACACATTGTTACTACTGGCGGCCGCGGTAGCCGAGTGGTTAGCATTGCATACTGACATTCGGAAGGCTCGGGTTCATATCCCAGTGCCAGCAACATCCAAAAAGTTATGGAAAATTAATTTAAATAAAAAATTAAGCTAAATTTTCTAATTGCTAGCGCCCCTCGGCAGGAAATGTCAACCCCGCAGAGTATATTTCTGACATGAAAACCAAAAGCTCCTCATAAAAAACCATCAGCCATTCGGAGGCTGCTTACTACTAATTGTAGATCCCTGCATTGCTGTCTGCTTACTTTAGTATAAATTTCCATAATAATCCAGAATATTGTATGATAAGATCATTCGCATAGAAAACTATCATTAAATTCTCCTTTTTGTAAGATTATTCGTTATAGCTGAAAAATATTACCAACATTCCAATTGTCTATCACGGGCAATAGCCAGTGCATTCGCAGTCTCAGACAATCGGGCCGCATTTTAGATCTAGCAAAATACGTAGAAAAATTCACCAACTGAACCCAAAATCAAATAAAATAAAATTAAAATAAAATATATTAAATCAAATTGAAATAAATTAAATTAAATTAAATTAAATTAAAATAAATTAAATTAAATTAAATTTTAATAACTTAAATTATATTAAAATAAATTAAAGTAAATTAAACTAAAATATATTAAATTAAATTAAATGTAAATAAAATAAAATAAAATCAAATAAAATACAATAGAATAAAGCTAAAAAAAAAATAAAATTAAATGCAATGAAATAAAATAAAATAAGATAATATAAATTAAAATAAAATAAAATAAAATAAAATAAAATAAAATAAAATAAAATAAAATAAAATAAAATAAAATAAAATAAAATAAAATAAAATAAAATAAAATAAAATAAAAATAAAATAAAATAAAATAAAATAAAATAAAATAATATTAAATAATAATATTAAATAAAATTAAATTAAAATAAATTAAATAAAATAAAATTAAAATAAATTAAATCAAATTAAATTAAATTAAATTAAACTAAATTATATTAAATTAAATTAAATAATATACAAAATAAGAAAATAAACTGAAATACATTAAAATAAAATAAGATAAAGTAAATAAATAAAATTAACTTAAATAAATGAAATTCGTCCGAATTTGGTATACGTGCAGAAGAGTCATTATTCTAATATGGAGGCTGCCATCTCAACTGGTGTATTGACTTTGTAAAAATTTGATGTGAATAAATTACATATTAGAACTTTCGAACAGGTGCAAAGCACCGGTTCAGACACTCCGGAAACTACCTCAACAAAGACCTTGGTGGACATCAAGTCAATCAATATTAAGGTTATATGTAAAGTAGTCCTAGCTGTTTGTCGACCAAACTCCTTACTAATTGGATATAGCCTCGTAGCCATAAACGACAGCAGGGGAGGAAAGAATAGCCAAAAGGCAAGGCCAAAGTATTATTACTGAGGATATCTTTATCTTTACTGTTGGCGCCAAATGCGAAGCGGGCTTAGGAGCAGTATTCTAGTGTGAATGCACGTCTAATATAGTTTGCTTCGAACTTAACGACAACCCTTTCTTTATCTTCCGCTTAACCCACGTCATAGTAGCATGTTCTATATGTTCTCCTGGCATATTGCATACCATTTAATCCAGCTTTTGTGGTTTTCGTTGGTCATCTTCACCAAGTCCTCAAGTGTGGGTTTCGTTTAATACAATATTTCAGGATTCAGCAAACCTTATATTACAATCTAGTATCTGATAACTTTATCGTAAAGTTTGACATTTCTGGTGCTGTACACACTCAGAATGTGCTGACGTATAAGCCAAACTTCCAACTTTCGACAAAGATTAACTTAGCAATATCCCATCGATGAACTTAGTACACTTTATGGTGATGAAGCTCCTTCAAGGAACAGTGCTTACCGTTGATGTAGAGAATGCATTCGAGGACCAAGACGATCACTCCAAGAAGTGACTTGTGAAGGTCGGCCCAAATCAGTTTTTTCTCCGGAAACTATTATTGCAAGATCGTCATGTGACCTACAACATACATTCAGCATGTCATGAACATTTGACTGTAAAAAAATGTATTAACTTTGGAGCTCACACAATTTCTCAATCGCGCAGAAAAGGTTCGTATCGATTGTCTTTCAAGAAATTATGAAAACCAACTGCCGAAGACGGATCACTCTGCCCCACGATAATGAAAATGACTTCTTTTAAGTCATGTTCACAAAAAATAATCTGAGAGATCAACGTGTTTATGACACCTTAAGGTGCAATTATTGCGTTAAGAACGTATTTTTTTGGAAATATCTCAAGCAGAGGCAAAAGTTATTCGAAAATTCGTTCAAGCGCATGCAAAAATTTATAGAACTTAATGAAGAAAGTTTTGAAAATCAATAAATGGATTTTTTATGATTAATATTTGTTTTTATTCTCTTATATTAAAATATATAAGACATCCCTCGTATATGCTCTGGATAGTAATATTGTAGAACCAGCTGATTCTTCGGTAGCAGGTTCGAAAGCTCTAAAACTTCCAAGTTGCATAATAAATGGTAGACTTTACATCCAAAATGTGCTGAATTTTAGAAATTTAGTTACTCCTTAGTATGCAGTCTCGAACATTGAGATGGCTTTTTGAATTATCTACTTGGCAACGTTGCCAATTTTCAGTGTTTTGAGAAAGAGCCTTTGTGGTGAAAAGAATAATTTCAAAGAGTAGGTTTTTGACGCTAAAAAAATTCAAGAAAAAGGTAATAATTCATTAATTAATTATGTGGTGGGTTATGATTTTGTTATTCTTTTCGCTCAGCTACGGGAAGCTGAATGAAATTATTCGCCACTTCTGATAATTAATATTGAATCTTTTCAATCTTTTCCGGGCTTTACTTTGTTTCTTTTATACACCAACAAAATGACATATTTTATGACAATCAGATAGAGAGAGAGAGAGCAAATTCTATACAGAATGAATGTACGGTTGGTAGAAAGAGAGTAAGGGTGCCCAACTCCTCCACTTTTAGCACTAAAAATCTTCTTACTATGCGTTGGCAATGACTGTGATTACGACGAGTTTGCCACGTTAAGTGGCGCCAAATTATACATGAGTATACAAGTATCTGACTTTAAGCGGTCTACTATTGTATATTGAAGACGTTCACGTGGCACAGCATTGCCTTAGCTGGCTGTGGCGAACAAAGTGAATACACAACAATGTGTCACTGTAAATCGTTTTTTGTGCTACAAAATTTATAACCCGCTTTATTAAATGCTGCTTTTATATTCTCCACTACTCAGCCTCCTGTAGCTGTGGTAATATTTCTTCTCTATTTTTTATTTTTTATTTTTTTTTGGATAATACTGCTTGTTATTGTTATTACTGTTGTTATTTTTAGTGTAGATAGCCAATAATTTTTATGCTCTCTTACCATCACTCTATCCTACATCTGTTTCATTATAGCAGTTCCGGTTTTTTTTTGTCGTGAGTTTTTATTAAAAGTGGTGAACCGTTTATTTAGCTTAGCTCCTCAGCTCTAAAAGGATCAACAAACTCACCATTAAAGAGGCGAAATTTGCCCACTTTGTTTACATTAGTCATAAGAAGCACTCGATTTTGGTTATTTTATTGCCAGACTAACGTTTAGTAGCAAATAAGAGTGTTCTTATCCCATTTTATTGTGAAATTGAAAGCTAAAAGAATTTTGTGGCTGGCTCTTTAAGTGGTTGAGAGTGGCTAACTAGATGGTTGGCTATTAAGTAAGCGGTTTGTACATAAAAATTTAAATTTGCTCTGCAAAAATGGTTTTGTTTAAAAATCTTCAAAATGTTTTACAGAGAGCTGGTTTAGAAAAAGTTAAATTTGATGCCTAAATGAGTGAGTATGAAGAGCTTGAGAAGGTGACCGATAGGGATTATGCTCGAAATTACTATAAATAGATGCAGCGGCTAACCGGCTAACCGAAGGATCCAATATCGGAACATACTCTTGAAGGAGTAAATGTAGAAATCTGTTGACCGATGTCCAGAGTTACATAAGATGGAGGGAACACTTCCCCAGCCTGCTCAATGGTAGTGAAAATGTAACAAAAAGAGTCGGTGGCTTACCGGCTGAGCTGTTGCTTCAGCTTCAATTAAGAATATAGTTCTACGAAAGTATGTCCAACGATTGTGACTTAAGTGTGCTCTGCCTAATCTACAAAAAGGGCGCACCCACAGTTTGGACCAATTATCGTGAGCGCATTTTCCGAAAGACTGAAGCCAACCATAAATATGCTTATGGGACCTTAGAATCGAAACCGCAGCCAGAAATCGGAAGGACCTCTTCGAGCGTTTCAAAACCAGACAAGGTTTCAGACAGAGTGACTCTTTGTCATACGATTTCTTTAATTTGGGGCTGAAGAAAATAATCAGAGCTGCAGAGCCGAATAGAAAAGGTAGAATTTTTTGTAGGGGTACACAACTGCTGGCGTATGCTAATAATATTACTACCATTAAGGGAATGGGTTTGTTAATGATCGAGGACAAGACAAAATATAATCTGTCATCGAACAAATAGTCGGCGCATTGGCGGCTTTGCTCCAACGTCTCTATTGACACACATATATTCGAGGTCGTAGATAATTTCGACTATCTAGGGACCAGCATTAACAATAACAATATTTTCAGCCTTGAAATTCAACGTAGAATAACTCATGCCAACAAGTGGTACATTGGACTGTGGAGGCAGGTGAAAAGTGAAGTCAACTCTCGACGAATGGAGACCAAACTCTACAAGTCACTCCTGTCACTCTGCCGACGACGTGGAATCTTCGAGAGAAAAATTTTGCGAACGATTTACGGCCCTTTACGCGTGGCCCTGAAAACGATGGAACAATGAGCTCTACAAGTTATACAATGATAAATTTCACTTGGTGGTGGGGAGATTTTCTCGCCAGGTCCTAGCAGAAATTGCAGGAAAACATCGTATAAATTCATGATTGGTCTTACACTCTAAAAGTCTTCTACGAACGTAACCTTTTCAATATTGACCATAGCGATTCTACGACTATGATAAGATGTGTAAAAATGTTTGTCATATAAAGGCATGAGATTCAGAAAATTCTGCCTCTGCTTTTGTTCTTTTGCGTAGCGTTTCATTGACTTAAACAAGACAAGAGATTAAGTGGCTAGGCACCATAAAAATACCAAATCCTTTACATATACCTACTTTATAAGTCTTCCGTTTTCCTTTCAAATTTTAGAACGATCGCCTAAAATGGAGGCGAGAAAAGGCAAAATAGCTGAGGATAGGTCAGACTTACCGATCTTTTGTTAATCCTCAACCTCTTGTATGAAGTAAACGCAGTTAAGTTGTTTACGACTTGGCTCTCGCGTCACTGCTGAGGCTCTTACCGTCTTAGTTTTTGATAATTTCAGCATCATTACATAACTTTAGGCTCTGCCTAATTACTTTCTTTCATTCATTTTCTTTTTTTTTGCATTCTAGTGTGTATATATGTATGTATTTTTCCATTCATGCATTTATGCATACTATCAGTGGGTTCCACATATTTTCAATACGAGCTTAGTATTCAATTGAATACATACAACATTCTCTTCCATGCGTTCGTAAGGGTAGTTTGCGAGTTCTGGTTCTTCGAACTGAGTAGTGAGCCCTTCCCTAGACACAAAGGCTTGGGCAATCAAACTGACTTTAAAAATTATTACGTGAAATTTTTATCTATAGATTTTTGAGATACGCCGATCATACAGCCTGGAGGGAAGACTTTTTATTATACGCTTTCACGGCAGTTCATCTGTTGTCTTCATTTTCTTAACAAAGTGGCCAAAGATAAATAAATAAAATTGAAAATATATCATATTGAAAAATAATTCAATATTCCACTGCGTCCCCTTGCACTCTAATCAAGCTCCAAACGCCTTTAAAAGAACTAAATACATAATAATAAAATTGTAAGAAAAATCACAAACCACTCATCATAAGCAAATTGTATAAATCTATGGTATGTAAGAGTGTTTGCATTGAAACATTGAATCTAAATTCAATAAATGTGCAAATGAATAAAATTAAGTAAATGAAGTGAAGAGAGTGAAGAGAGTGTGAGTAAGAAGTGTGTAGCTCGTAATAATAGTAGAATAAATGTAATGTTGATACTCAAATTTATGACAAACTTAATTGATTTACTCGCGTACGTGACTAGCAAAATGTGAATTGCATTAGCAGAAGAAGTGTTGTTGTTGTTGGCTATTGGCTGTTGGCACTTGCCTGCTGATGGCAGAGATTTACTGCAGCACCAACAGCTGCATTGGCAAGTAACCAAAGAGCGGTAGAGTAGGAGAAAGGAGGAGGAAACTCTACTATGAATGAATGAAATTCAGCAAATTCAGCTAAAATAACGGAAAGCCGGAAGCTACATTATTGTAATGAGATTACTGCTGGTATTATCTTGCAGAAATATAGAATGTAGCATTTTTCTTTTTGCCGATAAACTTATAAAAATAAATTATATATAAATTATATATATATATGGGGGTAACCCCAATTTATATAAGAAAAATGAGCTGGAAAGTTGCCATCTGGTTAAAATTTTTAAATGAAGCATATTTGTATAAAATAATTAAAAAAAACCTAATATATGGCTGCAGAAGCTTGTAAATTGTAGAAATTAATAATATTACGTTAAGGATGTCATATCATTGAAATATTTAATTCTTCGAAAATTTTAAGTTAAACTAATTTGGAACATTCGGAAAAATATCTTAAGCGGTCTGCCTTTTAAAAGTATTGCAACGTGCTTAAATTCTTTCTTTTTTCAAAAGAGTTCATAAAAATAATATAATAATGAAATATTGGTGATTATCGCCATAGACTTACAAGCAACATTCAATATATTATTCTATGATTAATTACCATAACTCTTTACGAATGTTCCTGAGAGAGGATTTTTATACAAATTTAATAAGGAATAATATACAATAAAATAACACAAAAATATGTAAGAAATAACGTTTTTAATAAATATTATTAAAAAATTTCTTCCGCATAGCAATTTAGCTCAGCATTTCTTTGTAATTTATGTACGTTTTAGCTTCTCAAAACTAATTGGAATTAATTTGCCTAAATGTAGGCAATGTTTTTCATAAAATATTAAAAGTTTGAAGCGGCAATTAATTAAACGTTGCCTACATTTAAGCGCAATGCAGAAATTGCTTATTTTTATTTAGCTGCTATATAACAAGCCATGAAGCTGTTATGATATAAGTTAAATTCTCCTTTAAGTTTGATTCAAAAGTTCATACAGCAAACAGCTACAAGCTCGAAATTATCTAAAACTCAGCATTTCACACCAATTTTTGCTTCAAAATGTATGTGGCTTGCATATACAATAAGTATTAAGCTTGCATAGATTTCAACACAAATACCATACTCAAACAACAATACCACACTTTATAAATGTAACATCTCAACAGGCATACAAATCTGCCATGAGCACACTCCGTAGTACATACGTACACACAACCTAGTCCATAATCGAAAGCACTCGTCTCAGCGCCTGCTTATTTCGTACGACGAAGCTGAGCATAATACCCTGGCGCAAAAATAAATAACAGCTTTGCTCAGACAACAACCTGAACTCATTCGTTGTGGCAGTGTTTGTGCCATTTTCGCCTTGCTTTTCTCTCTTTCCCCTCTCTCTCCTTTATGCATGTGGCAATATGATACCTATTGTTGTTGTTTTTATTGTCTTTCTTTTAGATTGTTGATAAGTTGATCGACAGCGTTGATAGTCCAAATAATTAATTGAATGAATAGCTTACAAATACCTTTAATTAGTTGGTAATTACGGTTACAACAAAGCCAACCGTTTACAAGTAGCTGTGGTAAGGAGTAGAGTTTTGAAACTTACAGTAAGGTTGAAAAATGGGAGAAAGTTTACACTGAGAGAATAATGGTATTGGTTTTTTGTTGTAATTAATATGTAGGGGAGAGAGAGAGAGGGAGAGAGAGTCGTGCCATTCCAAGGAGAGTGTAAACTTCAGTTCATTTTCCCTTCTTATCGATCCAATGCCGTAATGTGATTTTAATCGCTATAAATGCAGTTCAAACTAGGTCTTTTGTAGTTATGTTTTGGTCCTTTTCACATAAGATTCGTAATGAACTAATTTTGAGTTAGTTCGTATTTATTCCACATGCCCGTATTTATAAGGATCCTAATAGATTTTTCCATTAAAGTCATTGTCTTTTTGGCACCTTCCATAATGCCCACAAACTCGACTTGAACTACAGAGCTGTAGACGCTGAGTTTGAAGCTACTATGGTTATTTGAAGAACCCTGATCCTGTACCTGACATTTAGACCAGTATAGATATGGATATCTTCATAGTTACCGATGGGATAGCCTTTCATTCATTCCATCCACTCATCCCTAAGCCTCATTTTACGTGTAGCCCATGTTCTAACATAATTTTATAAATGCCGCCATGACTTTCATAATTTGGAGATTAGGCCCAACTGTTAGCGCTGCTTCGTGCATCTCTTATTTGTTAATTGGCCCAATGTCAAGGATGAATTTTAAGGCTTTTTGAGGTAATCCTATTCACTGCTTCTTTAATATCGCCAATCACACTAGTGCTCTAAATGTAAAGTATGGATACTTATGCAAGGTCAATATACCATATGAAATCGGATCCATTTTCGCGCTATGAATTTTCCGAATGAATAAGGGTCTTTTGATCATGGGATCTACGGAAATTTAATTAACTTTTTCTCTATTCCTGACATTCAGTAAGGTTTTGTATCTGCCCGTAGACTGCTTCGTGCGAGATGCCGTAACTAACCCGAGTGGAGCCTTGGCTCACGCCTGAAAGAGAAGAAGCTTCAGTGAAATCTAATTGTAGCGTCTGATTAATGGAGCTACGGCTTTATAAATGTGTAAGAAATTTAAATTTGCTCGAGTAACCAGGATGTGCGCTCAGTTCCACTGAAAAATTACCAACAGCCTCGAATGAGAGACTCACAACCCCTTTTGATGAAGATCCTGTCCCTTAAATGAGAATGTGCCACAGCCCGGGTGGTTGTTGTCCTCGAAAGACTAAAAACTGACATTACCACGATCCAAAAATGCAATGGACCGAACAAAGACCTAAGAAAGTGGATCCTTGTAGGAAAGAGACTTCGTCACCGGTCGCTGAACTTTGGTATTTCCGTAAAACTTATTGCTGCACAATAGCCGAAGAGTAATCAGAATTGGGTAGGACCTCCCCGAGTCGTTTGGTGCCAAACAAGGCTTCAGACAGGGTGACTATTTATCGCGCTGCAGAGCTAATTAGATGCTGGTACAATATTTTATAAGTGTGTATTACTGCTGGATTATGACGATAATATTAATATTGGCCTCAATAACTGCGTCGTAAGTTCAGCCTTCTCCAAAGTGGATGAGGAAGCGAATCGAATGGGACTGATAGTGAACAAGAACAAGACGATATTTCTGCTGATATCACACAACGCCACTGTTGACAGTCATAACTTTGAGATCATAGATAACTTCGTCTATGCAGTGAGCAACATTAATACCATCGTCAGCCTTGAAATCCGTGGGTAGGCAATGCCGAATACCAATACCATTTACAAAGTCTACAAGTTTGCACCATAAACCAGGGTCCAGAAGCGGTGACGACATCGACCTCCAATCAGTCAGCGTTAGAACTGTTCGAGAGGAAAGTTTTGCGAACGATTTATGGCCTTATGCGCTATGGTGACGGCGAATACCACAGACGATGCAACAGTGAGCTGTACAAGTTATACGATGATAATAATAGAGCTTAGCGAATGAAGAGGCGTAGTCGTTCTGGGTCGGTCATGCTGCCTGAAGAAATGGAAGCACTTCAGCTTTCAAAGTAACGATGTACTACTCGTCGGTGGAAGTAGAGGAAGGGCCTTCCCTTCTTCCCTACTTCCATTCTAGACGTCCTAAGAGCCAGGTGGTACCGAACTGTAAAGAGAAGGAAAGAATGACGCGCCATTATTAAATCGGCTGTAATTTCGAAAGCGATGCCTACGCCCATCGAGAGGAAGAAGGTTGCGTGTGTCTAGGCTGTGCTTCTACGTTCGACAGCCGAGTAATACGCCTAGTTAGTATTCCATTTTCGTTTTTAACAAAAATTTCTGTGATCTCTTGATCACCCATTTTTACTCGCATTTTCTCCATACGATTCAGGAAAACATTAAAATATAACTTTTAACTGTTTTCTTATAATCTTCCAAAAAAATTTATGATTTTTTTGAATGAATTAAATGAAGTGGAATGACTAAACTGCTACTAAAAGAGATAACTTTAGTGGCAAAAAACAAAACAAAAAGGGAAACTTAAAACTCAAATGTGTTCAATGCACGCAATTACCTAACTAACGGTACAATGATGAGTGAACAATAAAGGCTGAAAACGTCAAAGCATACAAGGAATTGAGTGACAAAATTGAAAATAACAATAATAATAACAATGACAAGTTTTTTATTACGTTTTAAGAGTGCCTGAAGGAGTTGTTGGTACTTTCTTTACTTTTTTTTAATTTTTTTTTAAATTTTTTTTTTGTTTTCTTCCCCCTAATAGAGGAAAAAGTGTTACGGAGAGGTGAGTGCGAGTTTTTCTACAAAGCTGGATAAATAAATAAAAGTATAAATGACTGAGTTGGAACTCTAAGTGAAGGGACGTGGGTGCACGTGCCACGCGCAGGTTGACTGGCAGGAAGACGACAGACACTAAAAGGCAAACATTGCGTACAAGAGTGAAGGCGTGAGTTTAGTGTGTCTGCTTGCCGTGGAGAACGCTCGTGTGGTGTCGCTCGCATGGAAATTCTATAAAAATTATTCAAGCTGAAGGATGTATGATAATTTCCGACGGAAGTGTAATCAAAAATCGCTTAGACAAGTGTGCGCGATGACACTTCTCGCCCCGTGTGTACACGTATATGTGAGCCAGTGTAAGAGGGCGGAAGACAGCAGAAGAGCAATTGTAGGTGGTAGAATGGGTGCGGAGAAACAGAGTTTGGATATGAAGGCTGTGCACCTAGATATTTTTTGTTGATTATTTTTATATATATATATTTTTTTTTAATGTAGCGAGGGAATTCAGTGACACCTGTGTCTAGCTAAGCATTACTTTAACTTCCTGTTTGTGTTTGGAGCTTGCACTAACAACTCAGCATCCGCACAGTGAGACGCCCGCTGTATCGCCACGGAAATGAGCTGCGATTGTAACTGTAAGCAAGGCAACGGTCGTCGACGCTTGATTCGTTTTTAATTTAATTTGGCTGTATGCTGAGGCTGCGACTGAGACTGGGTATTTTTTTTACAGCCATAGAAAAAAATGGAATAAGAGAAATTAATAAATGTAATAAGCAATAAGAGTAGGGGCAATTTGTGCAGCTCACAAGTTCAACTGCGTTAACGCAATTGCAATGCAATTAGCGGGTAATAAATTTTAACTGAAAATTTTCATTTGAAGAAAATACAGAAAATTCAAAATAAAAAATTGCGCTATTACACCAACAACTTTTGGCATTTACGATAATTTCCGTTACACACTCGTAGCTATTTGCTGCATTATCACACATATGGAATGCCCACATATAAACACGCATACATATGAGTACGCGCACTCAGCCAATTCGGTAGCAGGCAAGCTAATAAACGTTTTATGAAACAGTTGATTTATAACTGTCTGTTGCGGTAATGACTTCATTAGACTAACGTGTAGGCCTTAGCAAAAAAAAAAAAAACAAAAAAATAAAATAATAATAATATAAATTTTCTGTCTTCAAGATATATTCAAATACATATGTGCAAATCTTTACACTCGTATGTACCAGGTGTGTTAGTTGAAATTTGCCGGTTTTTTCGATAAAGAAAACACTTAATTTTCAGAAGAATCTCAAAATTTTTTTATTCAAAGTATTGACCATTGGTTTCTACACATTTCGGCCATCTCTCAGGCAAATTATGGATACCATTCCAAAAAAAACGTTTTCTCTTTCGAGACAAACCATTCGACGAAGCATTTTTCGACTTCTTCAAAATTAGCGAGGGAGTGTACCATCGATGCGAAAAGGTGATAGTCGGACGGGGCGAGGTCTGGAGTGTACGGCGGGTGCGATCAAATGTCCCAATTAAGTGGTTTTAATGTGTCTTTCACCAGTTTAGCGGTTGTCATGTTGCAAGATAACTTTGCCATGTCTTCGGGCCCATTCCGACCGTTTTTCGATCAACGCATGATTCAAATTGATCATTTGTTGTCGGTAGCGATCCATGTTCACCGCTTCACCAGGTTTTAACAACTCGTAGTACACCACATCACACTGGTCCCACCAAACACAGAGCATTGTCTATTGTCTTACGGCCAAAGCGATTTGGCCTTGCAGTCGATGGGCCAGCTTCACCAGAGGAAAGCCATGATTTTTTCGCTTCGGGTTCTCAAAATAAATCCATTTTTCGCCCCCGTGACAATTTGATGCAGAAAAGATTTCCTTTCGAATCGTTGAAGCAGCATTTCACAAACGGGTTTTCCATTTTCTATTTGTCTATCGTTCAGTTGGTGTGGCACCGATTTTCCATACTTCTGGATCTTTCCCATGGCTTTTAAGCGTTGGCAAATTGCTCCTCGAGTCACATGTAGACAATGTTTCTGCCATTTTTTGTTGCGATTGGGTTGGATCAACATCCAATAACGCCTGCAATCCCACGTCTTCGAACTTTTTCGCTGCACCAGGATGTTCATTGTCTGTCAAATCGAAATCTCCACTTTTAGATTGACGAAACCATGTCTCACATGTTCTAATCACTGGAGCATGTTCACCATAAGTTTCTACCAGCAACCGGTGAGCTTCAGCTGCTTTTTTCTTTTGATGAAATAAGAAAATCAACGAATGCCGCAAATGCGATTTACTTGGAACGAAACTCGACATATTCACTGAGGTAAACAAATATGACGCTATTATTTTGGCGGAATGTGACTTGCGTATTTTTGTTGGTTAATGTCAGTAGAAGAAAATTACATACATGCCAAATCATAGAAATTTATACATATTGCTAGCGACATCTACTAGTAAAACCGGCACACTTCAACAAACATACCTGGTATGTCTGCATGTATTTCATTTAAACATTTGATTGTTGAACTCCTTCATAGTTTATTGCCCCTCAAAGAGCGTAATTTGATATGATTTATGGCTTTTTCGTCGAATTTATCCGCACTTAAGCACAATAATTTACGGTTTTCGCACATACATACATTCGTATACGTATAAGTGTAAGTGAATTAACTTCACGTGTATTCAAATCAAGCATATGCGAGTTTGAAAGAGTTTGTTTTATACTTATACTATACCACATGCTTTCTGTTGCGCTCTAATTGGCCACTTTTAGGTGTTGAGTAATTGTCTAAAATTACTCATTTCCACTCAACTCAACAAGTCAACGCAAATTATATGTGGTTGTAAATTATTTTGTTAACATTTTAATTTGCTGCATAAATTTTATGATGACTTGTGTTAGGTGTTTGCATACTATTAGGCGCTCAAAACAATATAATTTATCTTCTTCTTTATTAGCGCAAAGCGTTTATAGCCGAATTCCAATATTCATTTGTCGCCAAATTTGGGATGGACCTCTGAAAAGATCCTAGCAGATTTTAAAACCACCCTTTCTCGTTACCTCTACGTAACATAGCTACCATTCAAAAATTATTAGGTTAAATATACTAAATATGCAAAAAATTACAGAAGCTCTATAAATCTAAAATACTGTTTTCTTTTCTGTTATTTTCTGCTGTTTCATCATCTAATACATCCTGAACTACTTCAAAAGGTTTAGAGTAATGGAATGGTTGATTTTAATGGGCTTACTAGCCCACCATACTAACTGGTTATTGTCGTGTGGAGTCTTTTTATAGGCCGGCCTTACGTTTGGTACGTCGGGGTCACGTCTGTATAAGTAAAAGTGAAGTCTACTAGAGTGCATTAGCATTACTTGAGCCTGATGGGGTAGTTCGAGCTCCTCGTCTGGAATATGTGATGATCGATATTCAATTATCTATGAGAAGATACTTAAGAAAGGTATTGATTGGTTCTATGGGATTTGCGTTTGGCTCAATTGGATTGTGTTGTCACCTCCACTTTTTCCAATTAACACTATGTGTTTGCGTATGTACATACGTACATACATATGTATACCTACAGTGGCTGTTGGTCAAGCGCCTACCAACAACCACACACGCTAACAAAACAAACTACCGCACAAAAAGGAGATGACAAAACTAACAAAGCGACCGGCCAGCTTAGTGAAGACGGCGTGGGTCGCTAGCTATGTACACTAACAAAACTATGGGCAAAAACAAACCGAGTGAAATGATCAACGCTATTACCAACAGAAGATCACACGACGACAGTAATTGAACAACAGATCAACTATATGTATACAAAATATGTTTTTGGGGTGCACCCGAGGTGTGGTCCAACCAAACTGGTTACGAACCCACTCGCACTACTCCCGTGCTGCCGGGGGTAACTTTAACCCGCCTGTGTGACTGGGCTCTGGGTGCGGGATGCTAAAAGGATGGGTATGGGGAAAACGAAAGGAACGACACTGTCGGCACGGCAAAAAAAACGTAAAACAACAATGAGTGATACTTATGGTTTCTCAGTCGGGTGTGAGTACCCAACTTCGGTGCTCCTCCGGTGATGCCGCCAAACTCCGGTTCCGCCACTGGAAACCACCAAAACAACACTATTCTGTAACACAAACAAAAATCAGGCTACAACTGCCCTTTCACTATTGCCCCGGCTGGCAAAACACTTTACTACTCTATATTTTTATAGAAAATATAATTATTTCTTTTTAACAACAATCTCGCACGTCTGCGTAAAAAAAGGTGTGCACGCTTTTGTAGATTGCTAGAATCTGATCCGGCACGCACTTACGAGCCAGGCCGCAAGCTACGCGTCGGCCGTCAGAATTCTGAGGCGAGTGTGTATTGGTGCCCAATCATTTGGCGCCGCCCCCATTACCCAAAGGGACAGAGTTATATAGCGCACGCCACCATGGCACACCAAGTACACTGGGATAATTTTCCCCTCGCCATATAAAAAGAAAAGCGACACCCCTTTTTACGGAATACCCGCGCAAAGCATTCCGTTTCCCTAATATTTGTTAGTGGAGGAACCGTTTTGATGAACATCTCCTTTTGGAGACTTATACCACTGGGTAGGCACACACCGAGTACAACCGTGCCAACAATTCATGGCTTTGAATTATACAATTATTTGCCGACAGATGTCACTGCCAACGCTTGGAGTGAAAGGAATATTAGGCAAAACAAAGGAAATGAACAAACAAACACAAAAGAAGTTTTTGTTTGTCTCAGGTTTATGTATGAATAGATTTCATGGACAGCCATACAAATTTTGGTACTGGATGGATACAAAGTATTCTATGTCAAATTTGGGAGCGACCACATCATTCTCACTATTTCTTTCTGTTGTGTAGCCCAGATTACGACACTCTAATTTTCACTGCCCATTATTGATACTTTTGGATTAGGTTTTGTTATACTAACTGAGTCAGCTGCTCTCACTTAGATGATATTACGTCCCTAGTGTTGTCATCCACTCTACATCCGAACAGCTTGCCCTACTAAACTCTTTATTGCGTATCTAGTTTGAAGAACATTTAAGCAGTTATTTCGGACCATTGCCCATTGCCGATTGAATGCCATCTAGCCTTATTACTTATTATCGTAAATTATTAAAAATCACTACAATAATGGTGAAAACCTGGCAGAGACAGTTCGTAAAACTAAAAGTTTTTTTGGTCGTCGTGAAGCCCCTTGTCGTGCCGCAATATGGAAATTGGCGGAAAAATCGAGAAACAAGTTAGTGCTGCGAAGAATAAACACTTTAACGTTGCTCAAGAACAACTAAGAATATTGCTGCTGTAACCCAAAGTGTTGAAGAAAACCCAGGTTTGTCCATTCCTTGTCATTCACTGGAATTGGGTAATCCATAAACATTATTACAACGTATTTTCCTTAACGACTTGGCTCTTAAGGCTTATAAAGTTCAGTTAACAAAAGAACTCAAGCCAGCCGATCAACAACAACATCGTGGCTTTGCTCATTCGGTTCGTGAAATGCATGAAAGTGATCCATAATTTCATCGAAAATACATCTTGACTGAAGAGAACCATTTCCACCTCGATGGCTACATCAGTAAGAAAAACGTTCGCATCTGGAGCTCGGATAACCCAATAACAACTTTACAGTTTTTTCGTTAGAGAAAATGTTTCAAAGGCCGGTCACCCTAATTATTGAGATGTCATAAATACACTCGGAGGGCTTGAAGGGCGTGCGCAATTAGAAAATTTAACTTAATTATTTATTTAAATTAAATTTCTATAATTTTTGGATGAAGTAAGGATTTGAACCTGTCCTTCCGAATGGCCGGTGCCGGTGCCGATGCCGAATTATCCTGCCAATTAATCCTCCTACATTCTATGTCGACACAGAAGCTTATCGCTAACGACGATAATGCCATAGTAATACCGCCTGGCTGTGCGAGTGTATGGCTGCTTTCTATATACTACTGTATGTATTTAATATAATTCTCTAGGTTTTTTCTAAGCCAAGTACTACCGCTGTAAAGATGTGAACTGGGTTTGGTGGACTTACGAGTATGCAGTGTAAATATGACAAAATCCTTTCTGGATCAGGAAAAGCAAATTGGGATGTTATCATCCTTAGACTTTGAGAAGACTCAAGATTATAGACTGAAATTCCTACTACTCAATTTCTTGATAGTCACACTCATAAAATAAGCTTCAGCATGTTAGAGGAATTAATTCTGCTTTCATAACATTCTTTTTAACCACTTAGCTCATAATGATCCATCTGGTTTATAGAATAAAAGATAATGAATTGATCACCGCCGCAGTTTGTAAGCCCAGTCAAAGCTCTTTGGATCTTGAATATTTGATAAATGTCATTTAGTTACCGCTATTTGGTATTATTTAAAAAAATCGCTTTAGAAATCTAAGCTCTACAAGTGCTTAGCCTAGTGTTAAAGGACTCCTTTTAAAACTGAAAATTTCACTCATAAATATTTATAATCGTTTAAGTACACTTTCGCTTGACATAAGCACTTCAAAGCTGGAATTTCGCTTTCATTTTCTCAAATTACTTTACAACGACAAATCACAACAAATTTTACGCAAATTTAATGTCATTTTGGTCAATCAACTCAGCCGAGACAAAAATTGAAAGCAAAGTAAGTGTAGTAGTATAAGAGGCAGCGGGAAGAAGTGAAATGTACTTGTGCTATGTTTTCACTTATGCTCTTGCTTAAAAGGAATTTTTAATAAACAAAATCTGAAATGAATGGGAATGTCTTTAAAATGTAATTTTCAAATTTTTATTAAATTTAAATATATTTTTAATGCACAGAGAAATGTAAGTTAAAGGAAATATGTGTTTTTGGAGGAAAATATTCTTCGACTTTGTAAATAAATGTATTTAAAAGGTACGAACAACAAAACTTTGTGCCACTAAATATATTTGGGTGTTTGTAAATTGAAATTCATACATTTTTATTTTTTTTATTTTTTTTTCTAATTCATTCTCATTAAATACGCATTTGAGTTGCTTAATACCCACTAAAGACGCTAAAGCACTTTTATTATTTTGACATATATGCATATACTTGTATATAAATATATATACGTGTATTTAACAAACATATTGCGTATCTTCCTCGATGTTTGCTTTCTCGACGTACGTACATATGTAGCCGTAGTCTGTCGCACAGCTGTCAAATAAAGAAAAATTTTCTTCATAAAAACAACTCCAAAGGAGAAAGATCAACAACAAACAATAATAATAAAATATAAATAATAAAAATAAAAATAAATAAAAATCACAGGTGTATTTACTGTACATATGTACATATGTGTATCCTCACTGCAATTTATCCTGCGACCAAATTAATGTACAGTTATAAAAGTCAGTCAGAGAGAGAAAAGACCATCAGACATTTAGTCAGCTGTGAGTGTTGGCGCATTTATGACATTTTTGATTTATTTATTATTAAAAAAGTTTCACCAAAAGTACACATATACATATACATATATCTCTATACGTGTCTGTTTGTATTTATACCTATGTGTACTACAATACTATCGTGTGCGTACGTGAGTGGTGAACAAATTTTCTGGAGTAATTCTTGTACGGCACACATGCATACTCACGTGCGCTATGCTTTACGCCTGTGTGACATTGACACTGAGCTCCTTTATTATTTTACCTTTACCTTTTGGAGATTTACTAAACAATAATTCCACGATTTCTATGAAGATTCTGGTTGATTGTAAGAATTTATCCATTATTTTATTGAATTAGTATAGATAGTTTTTCAGGGGGGTATGTGAATTTAACTCTTAGGGACTGTATGAAGTGCAGCCACGTTGGGTACCAGGAATCACTGGCATTGATGACAATAAATTAATTTATAAGCGCATACATTTATAACCTGCCATCTCAACTGACCTGTCAACCATAACAGAAAGAACAAAATATATAAAAAAGCAAAGACTGGCACTCTTCTTCCTGCTTCTCCACTTTTAGTGTCTTTCTCCACCAGTTTTTTCCAACAGATTCGATGTTGCCCTCTTCCTCTGCTTCCTCCGGCGGGTACTGTATCAAAAACTTTCAAAGCTGAATTATTCTTATCTAGTCATATAGCCGTATATTTCATACAACTCATCGTTCCCTCGTCTGTCATATTCCCGTTCCCAACTCGTAGATGACCGTAAATATTACGCAAAACCTTTCTCTCGAAAACTCCTAACGCTGATTCTTGAGATTTTCTCATCGTCCAAGCCTCGGCACAATTCAAGGCTCAAATTGTTTTTGGCCTTAATGCTGGTTCCTAAATAGATAAAATTATCTACGACCTCGAAATTATGACTGTTTGTTTGTTGGCAAGAGATATTTCGTCTTGCCCATGCGTTTCGCTCCTTGTCTAGCCTAGAAAAAGCGGAGCTCTTGTCTGAAATCTCCGCGATGGGACTTAATATATCATACAATACGCTTGACAGGATCTTATATGCGATATTGAGAAGGCTTATATATATATAATTGAACCGATGAAGCGATTTTCGGCCGAGGTCCTCCTCCAATTCCTCTTCCATAACTTTTGGATGTTTGTGGCACCGGGATTTGCACCCGAGCCTTCCGAATGTCAGTACGCAATGCTAACCACTCGGCTACCGCGGCCGCCAGGAGGCTTATCTCAAGGTAAATGGCGCAGACTGTGTAGCCTTCCTTTCTGTGGATTGAGCACAGAGCACAATTAGGTTCCAATCTTCCGCCATGCTTTCATCCAATCAAAGTCCGAATAGGAGGTGATGCTTCAAATGATCTGCGACCGCCGCTTTTTTGTTTTTCACGCGGGCAATTGATTGATACCAACTTTTGTATAGACAGGCAATGAAATATTTGATCCATCTGCGGGTGTAGTATTTCAGAAATTCAGTATAGTCTGGGCATCAGCTGCTAGATCATCTCTCTGTAAGACGTCACAGTGCTCTGTGGTTCAGTCTCTCTCCCGAAACACCAAAAATACACTTCTTTAAATGTCGCACCTGTCCAATTAAGAGATCGGATAATACGTTTGCAGTGGCCGTCATCAAAAGAGAGGTCTCTCATTCGAGGCGTTGCTACATTTTTCGCGAGGCCAGCTGCGCAGGATATGATTTATACATTTACATAGGGAGTCGTTTGCTTCATGGCCGACACTCGCTCGCAGCCACATGCCAGCTTAGTAGGACAGCAGTGATCCTTAAACCGAATATATCGGAGGAGCTCCACTAAAGCTTTCTGTCATTTAGCCGTGGCCCTGTGCATACTACCAGTCGGAAGACCGCCCTCGTCAGGAAATATCAACCCCGCCTGAATCTATTTCTGACATGAAATTAAAAACTCGTCATAAAAATCCATCAGCTATTCGGAGGCAGCTCAGAATGGACTGTAGTTTATAGAAAAGCATACCAATATAGTGGCAGTATGAAAATTTGAGAGTTGACAGATTGGTATGACTTACATACCTTGCCAATTCGGAAGTACTTTCTAGCCAACTTATTTGACTGTAGGGTAAACCTACACAAATGAATACCTTAATATATATATATAAGAGTAAAACAAAAGGAGAAATCCATTCATTCCACTAAGTGAAATAAAGTTCATCGACGCATCTCATAAATTATTTTCTATGCAAATCCGTCACATCTATGAAGTGAAATTAATTTTTGATATCTTTGAGCAACAGCGAATATACACTTACACCTACACCCACATTCACAAAACACACACACGCACACACCCAAACTGACTATAGAAAACTTACGCTAGAAAGTGCTTGGAATAGCAAATGAGATAAATTTTGCTAACAAAACCGCAAAATACAATGGTTTTGTATCGATTACCCGGCGCTCGGTGAAAGAGAAAAAGCTCAAGGATTTATTGACGTACGGAAGGCGATGTAGCAAAATGTACAAGTAGAAAGGAAAAGAAATAAAAAAAAAAAAAAAAATCGGAAAAATAAAGGAAGGAAATAATTTTCGGCAACAAAGAGCTTAAGCAAAAAGGAAATGTAGAGGGCGAATGAAGGGTGAATGAGTAGATGTTGGGAGGAAGGCAAAGGTGGTAGAGAAGAAGTTAAAAAGCGCAACAATAACAACAAGACAAACGTCAATCAGCAACTACAAAAGCAAAGTTTTACAAAGCAGCTAAATATTTAGCAAAAGAATTAATTAAAAAACTTTTTTTTTCAGCAGTTACACTATATATTGAGAAAAATGTTTCCATTCACATGAAATATGCTGTGAATTAGATTTTTTTTTACATACAAAATTATATGACAGCCTTGATAGGCAAAACCTCTTCCACACTCATACATACGAGTACATATACCATATTTATGCATTCATTACACTGCAACAGCATCCTTGTAAGTTAACTGAAGGCAATTTTTGTCGAACATGTCATTAACTATCAATAAACTTGCCATTAAACTTTGCTATTAATTTGGCAAAAGCTCAATGGGTGACAGAGCAAAAAAAAACAAAAAAAAAACCAAAAAAGAAACCAATGAACGTGAATTAGTAAAGTATAGTATGTATGTATGTATGTAGTTGCAACATAAACTTGTCCTTAGCATCTTTTAATTTGCAACTGCATCCAATTGCTTTTTTTTTTTAGTTTTTTATACGCCTTTTTTGGGTGAAAAAGTTTTTGCGCAGCTTTTGCCATTTCGCATTTTACATGGCATAACAAATGCCAAACATACATTAACCTTTTCGCCTTCGACCCAAACTTAACGTTACTTACAGAAGCTACCGCCCCACGCAACCGCTCACGAATGCGTACCCTCACGCGCCCACGCTCCAAAGAGCGTGCTGCAGCTGCAAGATGCCCCGAACGCTAAGTAGAACCTTTGGAAATTTGTTTTTTTTGGAAGCTTGCAGGTCTGTTGTTCAAGTTATATTAATTTTGTTATTGCTAAAGCTTTTTGTAACAGTAAAGTTATATTTTTTAAGTACAAACAGTGATGTAAACAGAAAATCGTAAATATCAGTAACTACAAAGAAAGCAAAATTCGAAGGAAGATAGTTTAAAGGTTGTCTATAGCAACCATTTTGGAAGAACAATGCCATCGTAATACCTTCTGCTCAAATATAAACGAGACTTTATCCATAACTCGACAAGGACAAGACATATGGCCATACTTTTTTTTGCTTAGGTTGGCAGGACTGTTATATGTTTACATGTCAAATTTGAGCGCGATCTGTCACACAGTTTTTTTTTTTTACGGCACTATAAACAAGTCAACCTCGAGTGTGTTTTTCGAATTTTACTATGAAAAATTAACGTTGAGCAAAGAGTTTGTTTGAAATTTTGTTATTCCAATGGAATAAGTGCGACGGACGCAATGAAAATGTTGCAGAAGGCATATGGGGAGTCTTGCCTATCACGTGCACGTATTTTTGATTGGTATAAGTCGTTCAAGGACGGCCGTACATCGCTGGAGAACTTGCCCCATGATCGTCGTCCAGCAACGTCAATAAACGAAGAAAACGTCGAAAAAGTAAAGAAACTTGTGTTGGACAATCGTCGTGTGACTGAAAGAGAGATAGCTAGTGAGCTCAACATATCAAATGGATCCGCTCATAGCATTATTCACGATGTTTTGGGCATGAGACGTATGTCTGCTCGACTTGTTCCAAAATTGTTGCTCATACGTCTCGTCTTGTACGCGATTATTTGACCAAAAACAACATAAATATTGTTCCGCAAGCACCGTATTCACCCGAAATGGCACCGTGTGACTTTTATCTTTTCCCTAAACTCAAATTGCCGCTTCGTGGAAAGCATTTTCAGTCGATTGAAGTCATAAAAGAGAATTCGAAGAAGGAACTGAAAGCCATACCTAAAGCGGCCTACCAGAAGTGTTATGAATATTGGAAAAAAAGGTGGCATATGTGTATCGGCTCTAATGGAGACTATTTTGAAGGGGATAAAATAAATATTGAAGATTAATTAACCGTTTTTGTTTTATTGAGTCTCGTTTATATTTGAGTAGAAGGTATATCTAAAACAACTTCACTTGAATCAATTGTAAACCCTTATTCACTGCAGAAACCGGCAGGAAGGTTACTACGTCACTGGGGCATACTATCCTGATATCGTGTTCTATTTAAATTAAGTAAAAGGCCGTACAATTTAATTTTTATAGACTCATGTACTCTTTCGTCTCCGTTCGGGTTGATGTTTTTGTCGAGAGTAGATACCAACCGTAATCAAACAAGAGAGGGAGTAGATCATAGTGAGAGAGAGTAGATCACACCACTGTAAAAATGAGTAGAACGTCGCAATGATCATTTCAAAGAAGAGTTCACTTACAATAAGAGGGGCTTAACAAAAGTTCGGTAAGTTGACCAGAAAAAACAAACCTTTTTGTGTTTAATCGTAATCTTTGTCTCTTTTTATCTTCCCTACATAATCGCCATTGATTTCAATGCATGTCTTAAGCCTATAGATCCACTTCTGAAAAGAGTCTGCAAAATCTTGCCTTTTAAGCTCATCAAGTTCAGTATTAACCGAATTAATTAATTAATCAAAATGCACTCGAGCCTCTTTTTGGGCCTCATTTAAAATTCGTGGTACCCATCGAGCAGATTTCTTCATGTATCCCAGATGATTACTTAATATTCGCGATACAGCAGTGACATTTAAGCCCAATTCATAAGCAATCATTTCTTGCGTCAATCGTGGGTCTTGGTCAATTTTGGACTTCACCAGTGTTACAGTGACGTCTTAAGTGGAAGATTTTGGTCGACATTCGCGGGGCTCGTTCTCTACGGAAAAATGGTGAGCCTGAAATCTTGAGAACCACTTAGAAATAGTCTTTAAAGACGGTGCAATCGTTCCATTGGCAATTTGGCATTCACAGAATATTTGTATTGGCTGTAAATTATGCCAAAACCCGAAGAGAATTACGTGACGATTTTCTGTTTGCGTGCGTGCTGCAATTTCGTCTGACCTATCCTCAGCTATTTTACGTTTTCTCGTCTCTATTTTAGCCGATCGTTCTAAAATTTCAAAGGAAGATTAATAAGATAATTGCAAAGGATTGGGTATTTTTAGATTTTACAAAAAAAAAGTTGAAAATCACCAACTCACCGAACTTTTGTTAATCCCCTTGTATACAGCAATTAGTAGCTCAATACATTTTTAGAAGGAAAGTAAGCTTTTAATGCCTTAATCTGCTCTCTCATAGAGAAGAGAGAGCAAATTTTCTACGGCCACCTAGGTCGAAGTAGAATCTCAGCTATTAATGTAAAAGCTAATTATCGCTAGTTAGTCAATGCTTGTCATGCTGCTTTTGCAATGATGTACTGTCACTGTCATTCAACAGGCTGGAGAAGTGTTCTCGTCATAAACTCAGTATGCTCTGGTTGTTGGTCTCAAGATTACGTTCTTGGTTGCTTCCCGTAGATTTTTAATCCAGGTTCTGTCTGTCTGTAAATTCTTCTTGCTTCCTACTTCAATTCTCAATACTTACATATCTCAACCCTTACGTAAAGTAGTCAATCGCAACATTGCGAGGTAGTCAATATGTTTTCTCTCTAGTGAGGTTCGGAATTTCTTATCGTACCAGCTCTTCTTTAGGCTGTGTCGAAGTCCAATATTTTCAGTAGCAACGGGAGCTTAAAATGCCGTTCAACAGTTCTCTTATATCGAGTTACTGATGAATGCTCTCAAAAAGCAGGAGTGAAAATTGAATAGAAAACCTTGTGGTTGCAGTTTTTTTTTCGTCGAAATTTTTTTTCGTTGTATGTGTATCTTTGCTGCGGCAAGATAGCTAGGTACTCCGGACGGATATTTAAAAGACTGGGGATATGTCTTCCATCTATCACCCACTCACAGAGGCGATTTAGCCACTCATAAATAACATTCGTTCACCTAATTGAGAGATAGTATTCAAAGTCTGACGCTTCCTCCCATTACAAAGCCAGCATTATCAAACTTGTGTTATTTCTTTATTGGTGGATAGCAACCCTAAAATTTTACGGGGCTTCAATTTTTCATTTAAACTCGCGTTAAAATGCTTTCCAGAGCATACTTGATCTAAAATCGGATCTCATGAACTGCTTGAACCAAATGTAAAGAATTGTCCTGGCCGCTTTCAACATAGATTTATACGACTTACCCATATCCCACTACAAGAAGCAAGAATACATGAGGGTTTCTTATACAAATATTTTATAATCATTCCCATTGATGATCACAGTCAGCTAGAGGGCGGCAATGTGTGCTATGAAGGTCATTCTTTAGAGTCCTGGCTAGTTCAATATCTAAAAGTTCGCTGCATAAAACTTGGTCGCCCAATTTTTCCTTACTTTGATAAAGCGCTTACAGACCAGGCTTCGCTACTTAAGTCAATATCTAAATGGTATGGTGGTACTATCCGATTAACTCAAAATCCCTCTCTCTTTCAATCTCTCCCAAACTCAGCAAGCCATCTTCCAAACCGAAGTTCTAAGCACAAGAAAAATATTTATTCCAGCAACCAGGTTTTTGAAGTTTCCAGGGGCAAACATATATTATATATAGCAATCCAAGGATAAAATATAGGAATGGTGAGTAGACTCTATACACTTTTTACCAGATCCATTGGAAAGATTTCCCCTTGCAACTTGAGATGTAACCTGAATGCATATACTTTTTATATCCATCTGTATGAAGACCACACAGAAAAAGAGTTCAGAGCCCTTTTCGGACATCAAAAAGGCTCATAGAATATTTGTTATTCTGTTCCAACCGAACTTAAGTCATCCTTACCTGCTTACTTGTACCTTTGTTTGTGTCGTTGTTTGTGTCGCACTGAGCACTGAGCCCCTTTTATGCATTTTCGTTGACAAAACTTTTAATTTATGTCAAAAGCTTTTTACCAGGAATTTTAATATTCCTTTCTACAATCATACACAAACAAACACACACACCCTTTAATGTTGTAATACTTACATATTATGCTTGTTCGTACTCACACTTAACAGCATGTTGCTAAAGTATTCTTAAGATGCTGCCAAAACATATGCAAACAAACTTATTTCATTGGGTGTATGTATGTATGTATGTACATACTGGTTTGTACAATATAGTACAAGTGTTTGTAGGCTTCGTAGTGCACTTGCAGCTGTCGGCTGAGGGAGCTTCATAGAATTACTTTTGAGTTATAGTATGCACAATTTTTGCATTGATCACATACTTTTTGTCACATCGACGTACTTATACTGTTAGATTGAATTCCATTTTACTAGAATCAAGTTTTGGCAGTTTTCATAAGAACAGCAGATTAAAATTTTTCGGAAAATTATTCGAGATGTGAGACAATGATTGGAGCCCAAAATGGTGCAAGGCAATGCTTTGATTTACGATATTTCAAAATGTTGCAAAATTTATGACCTCCATGATTAGGCACGAAGCTTTATGTGGGCGAGTAGCGCTGGAGAGGTAGGTGTGGGGAAAAGATTTTATTTTAATCTCCCTACGCCAGCAATAAACTGCAGGGAATATTAATCTACATAGATTGAATTTATTAGTGGTTCGAAGCTCAGTGAAAAAATGTAGGTTTAGAAGCTTAAAGCTAAAGTATCGAATGGCGAGTTGACAAACCATCATTTCCTTTTCGGTTGAGCCCTCCTTTAAGAGTTCGATCTCCAGTTTTCTGCCAACTATCTCAATATAAGGAAGTTATCCTTGAGTTGTAGAAGGTCAGGTCTTACCTGCACAAATGTGACTAGAACAAGAGGGCTAGCCCGTAGTTAAAGAGAGTTATGCAAGAACATTGCGCTTGTTAAAAAACAAATGTATTCAAGGATACAGAATACCATCGCCAGATTTTCTGTTAATTCTAAAGATCATAAAAGTTTTGGGTCTTTAAGAAATTCTCTATGCAATTTTTTTTGTTTTCTTTAAAGAATTAGATGAGAGTTTCAGACGGCTTAATTTTAAAGATGATAAGTGATACATAGTGCAAGAAGGTGGCTTAAAACACACAAAAGCCCCCGGAGCTGATGGTATACTAGCTGAGCTGTTCAAGAGTTAGTAGAAAGCGTGCACCAGCTTTTCAGTGCAGTTTGCTCTCATGAATATCTGCTCGAAAATTGTAACCTTGTAATCTATTCACAAAAAGAGAGTTCCTGCTAGCTGCCCCAACTACCGTGGGAAAAGTCTTCTGCACGCGACACGTAAGGTCACTTTATGAATCTACTGATGTGTCTGTATTAAAGTGGCTTCAGACCTTGCAAATACAACACACCCAATAGATTTTTACAGAACATCAAACACTGGAAAATACATTTGATAAGCAAATCGATACACGCCACATATTCAACGATTTTACAGTCCATTGATAGCACGTAAGGAAGCTGACTATACGAAGTCATTTCTCAATTTGGGAACACTTCTCATAACTCTTACGGCTGAGTAAAATGAATTTTGAACACAATGTTTAGCTCCGTGCAAATTGGGAAGAACTTCTCCGAGCGATTTGAAGTAAAACGAGGTTTTAGACAAAGTGATTCGCTAACGTGCGACTTATTAAATTTGATGCTGGAGAGTGTAACACGATCCCACAACACATATATTAAATAAGCAAATAATCACAAGACGGCTCTCTGCAGATTAAAGAAGTAGACAAAGGAGGTTGATCTAGCAGTGAACAACAATAAAACAAAATATCTCCCGTCAAAAAACAAAAAAATTTGTGCGCTTATTGGGAACCACATCAGTGTTGGCAGCTATGATTTCGAAGTTGTAAAGGACTTCGTCTATTTAGGAACCAACATCAGCACCACCAACAGCATCAGCTTGGAAATGAAACGAAGTGTAACTCTTACCAACAGGTGCTAATTTGGGCTCGGTAAGCAAATGAAAACCAGAGCCCTCTCTAATAACACGCTGTTCAAATCTCTGAGCATGCCCGTTTTGGCGCAGAAATATGGACGATGACCAACAACGATGAGTAGGGTTTAGCAACAATCCAGAAATACCATATATTGCCCTTTTCGAGTAAACGAAGACAAAAGCAACGACGACGCCGAACAACATGGAAGAACCAAGTTCAGAATTAGCTGTTTGCTCTGGCGGAACTTCGCTAACAAGAGAGAAGATTGAAGAGTTTTTGTTCTCGGCCTAAGCCAGCCAAGGGTTTAGAGCCATAGATGAAGAAGAATTAGTACAGTAGGGTGAGGTTCAAGAGAACATCAGTGCTATCACAACGGATCTGCTGAAGCTTTACGGACATGTCTCTGACCTAAATCAACCATTTAGTCTGCTAATGTTGCTAAGGTCATGATACCTGGGTGATAAGGTTCGGAATTGAATGGTTTCATGGTTTCATGATCAAAAAAGTTAGATGCTTTCAAAACTTTAGTTGAATGAGGATTTGAAGCACTGATCTTCTTAACATCTCTTAAGTGTTTGTATGGTTATATGTATGTATGTCTAACTCTCTTATATCTAAATTATTTAGAACATAATTTGAAAATATGCCATTTCACTCACAAATGAGTTTTCCAAAAACGTTAGGTGGTGTATTCAAGCTATAACTCGGAGTTCATCTCAAAAGCTTCAGAGTAAGGATGTGAGACCTCAAAAATATAAATGGAGGGATCTAAAGTTGAATCTGAGCCGCCTATGAATGATCGATGGTTTTTTAAGAGGAACTTTTATTTCCTGCCTAAAATACACTGGGGTATTGACATTCCCTGCCGAGGTCGCCGAGGGGTGACCGCAATTAGAAAAATTAACCTAGTTTTCTATTTATATTAATTTTCTATAATTTTTGGATGTTGATCGGACCAGGACTCGAACCCTGGCCTTCCGAGTGGCAGTATGCAATGCTTACAACTTGGCTACCGCGTTCGCTAAATAAGAATATGCTGAAATCAATAGAGATAAGTTAAGAGTTAGGTATAGTAGAGTTTAGCAAGTAGTCACTAAGGCTAAGAGGCTCAGTAAAACTCATTGCCTAATAGTATCCAAGTAAAGACCACATGGCGAATGACCCAGCGATCCTGCCTTTTAAAGCTCTGTACTGCGTTTATAACAGCTCAAGTGTGAAAACTTACGTGTTTGACCTGGGAGAGACTACTATTGTGCTTATCGTAAGATGACAACATGATCAATTGAACTAATTTTACTTCGAGCGAAGAACATCTCATTACTTTTGGGATTTGTCCAACCACCGGCGCTGGATTTTTTATTTAAGTCCTCACACCATAGCTAACATGAAATCATATCAATCACTAGCCCATGCTAATTATTAAAATCCAAAAATAATATTAATAACATTTTAAGTAATTTTTGTATAGAGTCAAGTTGTGTTTATCATACTTAATCAGGCAAAACATAAAAAATATTTAATACCAGAAATCCTAGCCAATGGAATAAACTTCAACGCAAAAATGTATTAAAAATTAATTATATTTATATACTCGTATGTACATAAATACATATATAAATAAGCTTACACTTTTATAAACCAAAGCTTACATTTACCTAAGTATGTGCGTATATGGTATGTATGTTTACGAAGTTCAAGTAAACAACTACATCTGTATATGTATACTCGCACTAAGGTGTCAGCAAGAGAATAACAAATAACAATCAAAACTCGATTGCTTGAATAAATGCACTGGATTGTGGTGAGACAAACAGCTGTCAGCCTAAACAAGGACATATTCAGAGAAAACTATTGTGAAACTCTTTAGAATATCAAAACACTACACATGTGTACATACATACATACAAATGTATATTTCTATATACTCTTAAAACATATAAAATACAGGGTGGTACGTAGGTGGGTAAGAGACTGGTTTTAAAATCTGATATTAAAATAAAGAAAAAAAAATATTTTTCCATTTTCATAAAAAAGAAATATAATATAAATAATATATTAAAATAAAAATTAATATATTTAAAATTTGTTAGTGACACAAATTTTCATGGTATTTGAGTGTATAATTAAAAAAATATTGTTCTCGCAACTTAGTTAATGTACAAAAGTATTTTAAGGCAAGAAAAAAAATAATAAAAAAATTAAATCAAATAAATGAAACAATAAATTAAAAAAAGCAGATGAAACTGAATCTTTTCTATTACTTGAGATCTAATTAATAACTACCAGATCTAATTAATAACAACCAGTAGTTACTCATTTCGCCTTCAATCCAAAATCCTTGGTATCGTCTTTCCTGTTGGCTAAATCTGGTGTGACCTTCTCCTTGCACGTCGCTCGTATCACCCAAGTGTTCAGAGCAGGGAAAAACTTGAGGCAGGAATGCAGGAATTCTGTCATTGGAGGCATTCTAGCACCAATTTTTCGAAAACTTTGCAACCAACTGTCACTAATTTGCTTGAAACTCGAGCATTTCAAGTGGTGAACAACACATCGGGCGTAAATTATAATTTTTTTTATTCGATATAGTATACTTCCAAGACTGACCTCACATATAATTGAAAACAAGAAAGGAGGCTGTCTTCAGCCAAGTCGGAATCTTCATACTTTATTTGACTATGTCAAAATTATGATATTTCATTTTAGGATCAAATATTAATCCTTGTTGTAGGTATTCGGTAGGAATTCGATGATTTTCGATGTTAATATTTATTTGTATAACGAAACAGGTTATCGAACGTGTGGGTTATGCTTACTGCGTTCTTCGATTTAAATGACGTAGTACACCAGTAATCACCACTGCCACCAGGTCAAACGATGAAGTGCTTTTTGTGTGGAGCAATCCGAGAAAAAACCCCCGGATTTGTGGAAAAATAGTTCAAGGTTTTGGCATCACTTCTTCTTCTTGAATTTTTTACCAAAAACAGAACTGAATATGGGACCCAACCTCCTTATTCTCGATCGTAGATGACATTAAGAGTGTATTGCTTAAAGAACTAAAGGTAATCTCAAAGGTCGAGTTTGAGAAGTCTTTCGGTGATTAATGAAAGCCATAGCACAGTTGCATAATCTTTAATGGGAAATATTTTGAACGTGACTATTTTTTAGAAGGTAGAGCATCCGTCTGTTAAGGCCAGGTTCCTCTAAAAAGTTAAAAAAAATCGAAAAAACTTATTTTCCTGTTAACTACTAGAAAATACTCTTAAAAATAATATAAAATTAGTTCTGAAAGTCCGCAAGATCACGAAGTAAGTATAGAAGAGGCGAGAGCGGAGCGCGCTAAGCGGTATATCCGGCCGCTCGAGTACTTTAATCGTTTTTTTCTCGAAACTACGTTGAACTTATCAACATGAACTAAACGGAAGGAGTGAGACCAAAAGTATTTATTGTTTTTAAAAAATTTATAAACAATTAAAATTGAGAAAAAGGGTAAAAAATTAAAAAGTCTGTCATTTTTTTTTTGTTGGTGAAAATGTTTTATTGTAGTTTCCATTAAAAAAAATATTTTTCGATTAATTTGTTTGTACAACAAAAAAATATTTTTCGATTAATTTTTTTGTGCAAAAAAAAAAAAAATTTTGATTACTTTTTTGTGCAACTACTTATTTACAAAAACTTTGATTTATAAATATTTTTTTTTTAAACAAATAAATTTTTTTGTAAAAATCCTCGTTTTTTGGAGGAACCTGGACTCAATTCAGGATACGTTGGGTCGATCTCTGCCAGGAGAAGTCGAATGAAGATATGTGGTGATCTCCGAAGCAGATGTCACTTCTACCATTTTTCCAATGATGAATAAAGGTTTTGTTTAAAATTTATTTAAAAATTTATTTTTATTATAAGTTTTATTTTTATTTGCAAAACGATTATATTTTTATATAAATTTAGAAAATTTCCAATAAAAAGTTGATGTTAACACACCCATCACATCCACTATGCAAACAATACAAAAAAAAAAAATATTAATAAAAAAAATAGAAATAGGACACGGGTGAAATAAAAAACTAACAACGAAAGCAAACTGAAAAGAATAGTAAACAACAATAGTGTGGTTACATTTAGTGTCAACACTCTACCAGCCACAGCCACCAGCCACCTGCCACAGTGCCAACAACTTCAACAAAACAGAAATAAAATAATATTACATTAGCAAACGTAACAAATACAAATACACAAACAAATCGAAACAAATACACAAACACATTGAAGTGTGTGTGTGGGTAAAAATAAAAGGCGTTAGATTTTGAAGTGTTCACCCGCTACACGCCGTGACATGTCCTTGCCGGTTGGACTCTCACCACAAATAGTTTATTTGTTGTATTGTTTACCTCACCTTCCTTTGTTTGTACATTTCTATTTGTATTTGTATTTGTGTGTGTATGTGTTGGTGTATGGTAAGTACAATTTGAGTGGAAATAAATGTATTTACCCTGTTTACTTATGCAAGACACGTCTATTGAAACAGTTAAGAAGTTGATTTGATTTTAAGATTTGCTTTAGATTATAAATGAGTACCTTGAGTGTATATATATATACCAATGTATGTATATTAGTTCATGAGTGTTTACCATCGTAGTTTTTCTCTAGATGCGAGTATTTGCATAACTGATATATCGACAAGAAATATATTATTTTGATGTTATTGTGCTTATAAGTTTCTAATGGGCAAAGGGATTTATGTTGTTTTCGGGTAAGAAGAGTTTATATTGTATCAAGTTTAGATTTTTATTTCAATTTTGACGCACTTTCGAAACCGATATTAGGGGTCACATTCGATAGTCTGCACTCCTTCGCTCCGCATACGACCGCAATTGCCGCAAAACTCCAGGGCCGCAACAAAATACTCAAACCGCTAGACGGCAGCACCTGGGGTAAAGATAAAGAAACCTTGCTGGCAACTAACAAAGCAATTGGCCGGCCGGTCGAAAACTATGCTGTGCCGATCTGGGCGCCGGGGACGAACGAGACGCAGATGAAGAAGTTACAGGCATGCCAGTACACCGCCCTTAGGAGTGCGACAGGAAACCTTCTGAAGTCGCCGGAGCATCACTTGCACAGCGAAGCATCTATGCTACGAGTTAAGGAGCATAATGCTTTGCTGTGCAAGCAGTTCTTACTGGGATGCTACCGCAGGAAGCACCCCAGCAGGCACCTTACTGAAGCTGAACCACCACCTAGGCACATCAGGAAGGGAGTGCTTGACATGAAGAGCACCATTCGCCGGACAGGACGGCGCAAAGACAGGCACTGAACGTCATTCACCAGGAGTCAGTCAACCACTTCAAAGACTCCATTCTCGTGAATGACTTGCTCGGAGAAAAACCACCACCTATCGCAGACAATGAGTTCGAGCTGCCTCGAGAGACCCGCGTGACCCTTGCACAACTTAGATCTGGATATTGTAGCTGGTTAAACTCCTACTTATCCCGACTGGACCCCAGCATACCCAATGTATGCCCTGCATGTGGAGAGTCTCCGCACGACACTAACCACCTCTTCACATTCCCTTTTAAACCGACACATCTAACCCCCCTCTCCCTTTGGTCTAATCCCGTCGAAACAGCCTGTTTCCTGGACCTCCCCTTAGATGACCTCGGCGACTTAGATTGACAAATCCTGCCCTAAGCGGTGTAAGTAAACCCCTACAACAACAACAACAACATTAGAACCTCAGTATCCTTTGCCTTGTATGGAAAACTGATGATGCGACTATATGAGACAACCACCGACCAGATTTCGCCAATTCCGAAAAACAGATCGGCACACGTCCTATCTTTGTCAATTATAAAGCTCCATTCTATAGTGTCTGAGTTTGGTATTCCTGCGAAGCTGATTAGGTTTTCCAAAATGACATGGAACAACACCACCTGTAAAGATAGGAATGGACCACTTGGAACCTTTCAATACCATTTCAGGTTTCAGAGTAGATGACCCTTTACAGTGCCACCTCTTCAACCTCGTAATGAAATCAGTACTGCGCAAAACCTGGCGTACATATGGCGATTTGAATTTTCTACAAGAATCGGTGAACCGTATTACGAAAGACCCAGTAAGCACATATGCAGTAGAGCCCTCTCTAGGATGACAAAACTAACGATTTACAAGTGAATCTAGCTTGCGCTTGAGATGTTCGTGAGAAAAATAGTTCTCAAAATTTTCGTTTTCGTTCGTATTGGAAACGACTATCCTATTGGTATGTAACGCGAGCCATACAAGCAAAGAACCTGGTTAGAGGTGACCGAGATCCGATGAAGGATTGTAAAGGCCACACATTGGATAGAATATCGTCCTGCAGCCATAGTTTGTTCAGCAACTCGTTAGCAAGCAGGGTTTGAATCGAAGAGTAGAGCCAACATACTTGTTGTTGCCGGGCTTCAGCTCTCTTGAGACTCCATTGTGATACCTCTAATGAACCAAATGACGTCAAACTTCCAAGGGGTAGTGTTTGCAGAACTGAGCAGTCGATCCTTGCATCTGTTGTTTTGTGGTAAGCTGTAAATGTTGTAGTTTCAGGTTCTCCTCCCATAATTTTATTGATATATTCGTTTCTTATATTGCGAAAAGCTCTCGTGCACTTCTTTTATCCTATGCTAGCCATATTGTATAACAGTTGCCCCTGATAACGTAAAAATATAACAGTGATAAAAGCTTCTCCTAGCCACAAACCAACACTGCCAGTAAGCTTTTAACAAGCAATCCGAGGCAAACATGCGTACAAATATTCAAAGTTGCCTTGGAGACTAACAAACGACAATTTCATTTATTTTCAACCCTTAAGCAAAATTTTCTATTTGAAATCCAAAACTCGACATTTACTTAAAAACATTTTTACCATTCATAAATCACATTTTTTTTAGCTGGAGATATATTTTTCAAAAGTTTTTCTCTTTTTTTCCTCATTAACTAAACACTTTCGCCGAAGAATGTTGCTCAATAAAGAATACTGGAAGGAGGTGATACAGGAAATCGAGGATGCAGCACATAAGAAAACACACAAGAACCTCATCAAAGACTATGATTTGTCTGTTACCTTGCCAGAGGAGCTGCAGCAGCGTGTTAAGAAGATAATGCCCTACGAATTTGACGAATACGATCGTTTGGTGTACATTGCCGAATCAGCGGTGGAAACACCGAAATCTTTTGACACCGAAGAGTCAACCGAGGATGAATTTATGCATAGGAAAGTCAAAAAGAAGGTGCGATCTTAATTTGTAAAACTCTTTTGTTTAATATCTTAATTCAATTCCTACTCATAAAGGCCGTTTTCAATGAGAGCACCTGCTCGGAGATTGAACGCATGGAGAATGAATTTGTCAAATTCGAAATGAAACTCGACACGGGCGTTGAGCGTAAAGCGAAGGCCAAAAAGCCGATCAACTGGACTTCGAGTTACATTTGCAAGCCGCGACGTGAGCGTGTTAAGTGGGATTCGAAAATTTATCATCTCGAGCGTAGTTTGGCTGAGAAAACGCTGGACGAGCAAGCCGAATGTTTAATGGATGCGGTAGGTTGTGAAGCTTTGCAAGCATATGCGCTCTATGAAATAATTAGTTTTTGTATGCTCTTAAAATAGTCAGCGGAACGTTTCACCGAATGGCTCAACTCTGTCAGCAACAACCGCGAAACAGACATATCGAAAGCTCAATTGAAGTCCTTATTCTCCATAGAGGGTGACCGTCGTCTTTTAGCTTCGATACAAACCGAACCGAAGGAGGTGAAGGCCATTGCCAAAGCTGTAGCGGACAAATGGAATTTGCCGGAGGTTTGTGTTTCGTTTGTGTCTGGTTTGTGTCTGGTTTGTGTCTATGCTCAAGCTAACAAAAACTTTTACTCACTTTATTTCGTCACACTACCAATAGATGGCTATTGAGCTGAAGTATGAAAATTACATTAAGAGTTTGTTAAAGAATGTACCAAAGAAAGTGATAACTGTCGCTTTTGGACGCACGGTGCCATACGAGGAACGTCCTTGGGTGCCTATGGATCGTGATCGCCTCATAACAACTGTATTTCCTGACGAACTGCTCTCTGGTGCTAAATTGTTCAAGGGCATCGGTCATTTGCGTTCGGTGAAGACACTTAAAGATTTCTACCAACAAAGGCCACATTTGAAGAGACCAAAATATTTGGAGAAAACTGGTTTCTTTAAGAAGACCGAAAAGTTGACTACAAAACAGGAAATTCCCTTGTATGAGCTGCTAAAGTTGGAGTATTGATGAGGTGGATTTACATAAGAATGTAGGAAAACAAAATTAAATTGATATCAATAAATGCAAGCAAATATAATTTATAATTTGTTTTACCATTTCCATCGCTTACCTGAAATGAGTAACATTTTGTAAAAAGAGATCTTAAGAAAGGATATTAAAATCCCCTCGGCAGGGCATGTCAACTCCTCAGAGTGTGTTCCTGATTTAAGAAAAAAGCTACCTCAATTGATCGGAGGCATCTTGGAAAACTGTATGTTCCTACATGCGTAGGAAAAATCGACAACATGGATCCCACGAATTGAAAGATGAGCTCGGCTGAAAATCGCTTCCACAGTTATATATACATATATGAGTATATTAGATCAATGTAATATGATATTGATCGATCTCGATAGTCTTTACCAATGACCCTTAAGAAGAGTGTGAAACAGGCAAATCGAGTTTAGAGTAATCAGATTGAAACACTCTTTGGGAGCTGTGTGAAATATTTGTAGAACATTTACTTCTGGTTTATGTATTCTCCTTTCCTACTTATACGTCCGTTTTACATGCACTCTGTAGTACGTGAGCATACCTGAGGGAAACTGCGGTAACGTATGGTTTGGGAAGAGTAAAAAAGAGTGAGTTCAAGTGTCAAGGAAGACGACATTCTTCAGGAAATCGATTTATTTACTTATGTTGGGACAGATTCCAAGAAAAGCACGATCAGTAATAAACTCGACAAACACTTCTGCTCTCTAAGATTATTTTTGAATATGAAGAACCGGATTTTAATACAAAGGTATACCTTGTTCGTCCACCATTAACACCGCATCACATATCGATTAATTTTAAATAAAGTAAGACACCTTAGCAGACAGAAAACGTAACAGGCCACAAGGCTTGTGTATGAAAATCTTGAGAAGCTGATTTAGTAGAGGAGTGCAAGAAACTTACGAAGGGCGGCCGACCTTTTCGCGATCTCAAGTTGTTAGAGATGACACATCATCTCTTGCGGGACTCATTAACTTTTCGTTCCTGGAAAAAGCAACAACATTATGTGTCATATACGATTGCATGGCCGTTTCAATAAGTACATAAGAGAAACCTGTGAAGACGATCTCCGCACGGGACATCCAGTGACGGTAATGGCCGAAGAAAACTCGTTCAGAAAGTCGAAAAATTGGTACTGGCTGATCGAGGAATTAAATTATGATGGAAAGCAGAAGGATTACAGATTAGCAAAGAATAAGTTGGAGAGATTGTGCATGAAGATTTGAATATGAAAAAAATTAGTTCGCGTTGGATATCGCGAATGCTCACACCTTTTGACAAGCAGCGACGTTTGGAGAATTGTGAAGATTTTTTGGAGTTGTGCCAAGTTGATTTGGATAAAATTTGCAAACGCATGGTAACAGTTGATGAAAGTTGGATTCCTCAGTATGATTCCGCGTCCAAACAAGAGAAGTGCAGTCGCCTTTCCCGACCAAAAAAATTCAAAGTGGAATTGTCCATTTCGTAGATTATGGCTACCATTTTCTGGGATAGCGAGGCAATATTATTAATTGCTTACTTTATAGAAAATACGTGGCAAGTTAACGCGCGGAGTGCAAGGGATGCCTTAAAGGCTACTGTCCAGACCTGGTTTCCAGTGACTTTTTACTTTACCGTAGAAAACCATTATGAAAAAAAATCTAAAGGATATTTTTCAGTGGTATAAAAGCATTGTATTGACGATGTGAAATGTGTATACCTCTTGAGGGAGACTATACAAGATGTGTTTGTTGAAGTATGCCGGTTTTACTAGTAGATGTCGCTAGCAATATGTATAAATTTCTATGATTTGGCATGTATGTAATTTTTTTCTATTGACATTAACCTACAAAAATACGCAAGTCACATTCCGCCAAAATAAAATCGTCATATTTGTTTACCTCAGTGAATATGTCGAGTTTCGTTCCAAGTAAATCGCATTTGCGGCATTCGTTGCTTTTCTTATTTCATCAAAAGAAAAAATCAGCTGAAGCTCACCGGTTGCTGGTAGAAACTTATGGTGAACATGCTCCAGTGATTAGAACATTTGAGACATGGTTTCGTCAATTTAAAAGTGGAGATTTCGATTTGACAGACAATGAACATCCTGGTGCAGCGAAGAAGTTCGAAGACGAGGAATTTGCAGGCGTTGTTGGATGTTGATCCAACCCAATCGCAACAAAAATTGGCAGAAACACTACATATGACTCGAGGAGCAATTTGCCAACGTTTAAAAGCCATGGGAAAGATCCAGAAGTATGGAAAATGGGTGCCACACCAGCTGAACAATAGACAAAAGGAAAATCGAAAAATCGTTTGTGAAATGCTGCTTCAACGATTCGAAATGAAATCTTTTCTTTTGGATTTATTTTGAGAACCCGAAGCGAAAAAAATAATGGCTTTCCCCTGGTGAAGATGGCCCATCGACTGCAAGGCCCAAATCGCTTTGGCCGTAAGACAATGCTCTGTGTTTGGTGGGACCAGTGTGGTGTGGTGTACTACGAGTTGTTAAAACCTGGTGAAACGGTGAACACGGATCGCTACCGACAACAAATGATCAATTTGAATGATGCGTTGATCGAAAAACGGTCGGAATGGGACCGAAGACATGGCAAATTTATCTTGCAACATGACAACGCGCCGTCTCATACCGCTAAACTGGTGAAAGACACATTAAAAACACTTAATTGGGAAATATTATCACACCCGCCGTACTCTCCAGACCTTGCCCCGTCCGACTATCACATTTTCGCATCGATGGGACACTCCCTTGCAGAGCAGTGCTTCGCTAATTTTGAAGAAGTCGAATGGTTTGCCTCGAAAGAGAAAAAGTTTATTTTGGAATGGTATCCATAATTTACCTGAGAGACGGGCGAAATGTGTAGAAATCATTGGTCAATACTTTGAAGAAAAAATTTTGAGATTCCTCTGAAAATTAAGTGTTTTCTTCATCGAAAAAACCGGCAAACTTCAACAAACACAACTGGTATTTAACAATTAAAAAACATAACTTTAGGTCGCTAAAAAGTCAGCTGCCCCTCGTATAGAAAAAGATGAGGACGAAATTTATTAAAAGTCTCTATTGAATTGGGAGAGGTATGTTTGCAGGCGATCTTAGTTAGAACGCAGAATAGCAAGCTCACGTATGAAGAACTATGAAAAAGCGAAAGTCCACGGTTGCATGCGCAGAATAGTACAGCCACCAGACTGGACTGTAGGTAGGATGTCCTGATTGTTTTATTTTTATTTTATAAAAAAATTAGGCCCTTTTAACGACTACTTTGTTATTGTCAAATTTATTATGACTCCAGCATTTGTTCTGCTCAAATCAGTCAATGTAAACTATGTAATTCCCAACAATCTTATGATACGTTCCAGAGATTCCATTTTAGGTCAATTAATATCGTTAACTACAAAACATTTACTAATTCACACAAATAAGCATTTCATCCATCCATCCACTCGCATATTTATTCATCTGTTGCACGTTGCGGTGGACAATGAATGCCACGCACAAATCAACAGCCAGCGAGTGTGCTATGTAAGTGAAGTGCATGAATGAAGGAATTAATGAGTGATGTGTTCTATTCTGTTCTGTTCTGTTATGTTGTGTTGTGTTGTGCTGATGTTACAGCTGTCTCCCGCCTCACCAAGTCTCCTACGCGTGGCACAATGCATTTCTCACCCATTCATCAGCAGTTCCAGTTGTTTGTTTGTTTGTTGGTTAGTGTCTTGTTGGCGTTTGTCGTTTCGCTGCCAGCTGTCATGTTGGTAACACAGTTAACGCTTATCGTTGATGCGTTCTGACGTACGCTAACTGACAGCTTCTCTTCACCAACCATTCACTCATTTTACATCACATTGCAAACCCGTCAAATACTACGCATTTATCTGTTGATGTGTGTGAGTCAATTTGTATTATGATTGTAGTTTTGTGCATACATACATACATACACGTATATGAGTATCAGTAGGTGATGGCTGACAAACGGTTGGGAAAGACATTTATTTAAGGTATCAAAATAGGATTTTGGAGAACAGCGAATTGAAGTACATTTGGAAGTGAAAAAAAAAATTAAATCGCTCGGCGAGCAAGCGCAACAAAAATTATAAAAATTGTCGAAATAATTACTATCTGTTATCATTATGAACTCAAAACAATTCTATGCCCATTTCGACGGGATTGGAACAAAGGGAGAGGGGGGTTAGATGTGTCGGTTTAAGGGGGCATGTGAAAAGGTAGTTAGTGTCGTGCGGAGACTCTCCACATGCAGGGCATACGTTGGGTATGCTGGGGTCGAGTTGGGATAAGTAGGAGTTTAACCAACTACAATATCCAGATCTAAGTTGTGCAAGGGTCACGCGGATCTCTCAAGGCATCTCGAGCTCGTTGTCTGCTATGGGTGGTGGTTTAACGCCAAGCACGCCATTCACGGGAAGGGAGTCTATGAAGGTGTTGACTGACTACTGGTGAATGGGGTTCAGTGCTTGTCTGTACGCCGTCTTGTCCAGCGGTTGTTGCACGTGTTGCTGGATGGTGCTCTTTATGTCAAGTACTCCCTTTCTGATGTGCCTAGGTGGAATTTCAACTTCAATAAGGCGCCTATTGGGGTGCTCCATACAGTAGCATCCCTGAGAAACAGCTTGCACAGCAAAGCATTATACTCCTTAACTCGTAGCATAGATGCTTCGCTGTGCAAGTGATGCTCCGGCAACATCAGGAGGTTTCCTGTCGCGATCCTGAGGGCGGTGTTTTGACAAGCCTGTAACTTCTTGATCTGCGTCTCGTTCGTCCCCGGCGCCCAGACCGATGCAGCGTAGTTTACGACCGACCGGCCAATTGCTTTGTAAGTTGCCAGCAAGGTGTTTCTTTGTCTTTGCTCCACGTGCTGCCGGCTAGTGCTTTGAGTATTTTGTTGCGGCCGTGGAGTTTTGTGGCAATTGTGGTAGTATGCGGAGTGAAGGAGAGCAGGCTGTCGAATGTGACTCCCAATATCTTAGGGTTGTTTATAGTCGGAGTTTTTACGTCATCGACCTTCACATCTAATTCAAGCCTGTACTCCTTCATCCAGCTGGGGAAGAGGGTTACCGAGGATTTAGTCGGTTGTATTTTAAACTGTCGTGCAGTGAAGAAATGAGAAAGATCGGCAAGGTAGCAGTTCACTTTCAAACAAAGGTCATGAATATCCTGGCCAGACGCCAATATCGTGCAATCATCGGCATACGAGGTTAAGAAAACTTCTCCTGGTGGAGGAGGGGGTACGGTCCTTTGAGCGCACCAGTTTGACGGTCATTTGGCTTCTCCGTTATTAATGGCATATCTTCTTCTTACATTGAAATAAACATCCGATCATTTATCTCAAAAATTAGCATTTTTTTCTTGAATATCAAACTCACACCTCTTATTGGAAAACCTTGTACCACTTATTATACGTATGTGTATTTGAAGCACCTGCCCCAGTTTCCCATGTGATTGGTTTTGGGGGAATGCCTCGCTCATTAAATGGATCACATTGAAATTTAATTTCTGAAGAAAGTAGACACTAATATGTGATTATGGTTCGGTTAGTTCTCCTTTGTCAGTGTTTCAGCTGGAATGACTCTCTGCTTCTTCAGGAGTAACGAAACTGCCTGTGGATTTATCTACACTCAGACAAAAAAATCGGTTTGTAATATCTTTAGCTTCATTTTCCTTCATGGTGTAGTGCGCAGTACTGGTGATTTGTTCCCTATCAGTGCCGGATTTTTCACTAGCCTTGTCTGCGAAATTTCGAAGCAAATGTGGGTACTGAAAGTCTCTATCGAAGCTGATGTCCCAGCGAAAACGCAAGTCAGGTTGCTGAAAATTGTGTTGATACTGTAACAGTCAATCATGAACAACTTTGGTTTCGTCTAATTTGTTCCGGTATGTGGATGCCACATGAGCTAAAGAAATAAACCTCATTGACCGATATTCCATTTGTAAAACCCTGCATTTTTGAAACGGATGGTGACAGGTGATGAAAAGTGGATCAATTAAAGTAGCGTCACACGAAGACTGTGGCACAAATGGTCTCCAGGATTGATGCCCCATAGTGGTTTTTGTGTGTGTTTGGTGGGATTGGCCAAGGAATTATCTTATATGAGCTGCTCATCTACGGTCAAACTCTCAGTGCAGATTTTCACTGTCAGCAATTGGACCGCCAGAAGGAAGCAATCGCTCAGAAGCGCCCAGCTTCAGCCAACAGGAGGGGAATAGAGTTTCAGAAGGACAACGCCAGACCACTTGATTAGGAGATTCTTATGCATTCCCTTTACGGTCCGGACCTCGCGCCAAGTGATTACCACCTGTTTCTGACTCTGGTGAATATTTTTGTTGGTGAAGAATTGACTACAAGAGGAGTCTATGAAAATCGATTGCCACAATTTTTTGCCAATAATTACTTCCAATATGGCAAAAGGCTATCGAGCAAAAAAGGTTATTATTTCACATACTATGGCACATAAAGCCTTCAATTTAAAGCCAAGTAATGGATTACAGCCGAGCGGCCGTGGTAACCGGGTGGTTAGCATTTCGTAATGTCATTCGGAAGACTCAGGTTGAAATCCTGGTGTAGTACTAACAGTAAAGCAGCTGAAAAAATTAATTTAGTTTATGGGCCCGATACTGTAAACGAACGTATAGCACAAAAGTGGTTTGCTGGGTTCCGTTCCGGTGATTTCGATGTCAAAGATGCATCACGCGTCGGTAGGCCTGTCGTCGAAAATTGCGATAAAATCACGGAAATAGTGGAAACAGACCGTCACGTAAGCACTTATTCAATTGCTGAGGAACTAAAGATAAGTCAGAAAACCGTTTGGAACCATTTGCATGACCTTGGATTCAAGAAGAAGCTCGATGTTTGGGTTCCACACAAACTAACGCAAAAGAAAAGATGATGGACCGAATTTCTATCTGCGAATCGCTGCTGAATCGCAACAAAATCCACACATTTGTGAAGCGTTTGGTGACTGGCGATGAAAAGTGGATCACTCCCAAAAACGTCAAGCGAAATCGGTCGTGGTCGAAATGCGGTGAGCTGGCGGAAACGGTGGCCAAGCCAGGATTGACGGACAGGAAGGTTTTGCTGTGTGTTTGGTAGGATTGACAAGGAATTATCTACTACGAGCTGCTCCCCTATGGTCAAATGCTCAATTCGGCCATCTATTGCCAACAATTGGACCGCTTGAAGGCAGCACTCATCAAGAAGAGGCCATCTTTGATCAACAGAGGCTGAATCGTGTTCCATCAGGACAACGCTAGGCCACACACGTCTTTGGTGACGCGCCAGAAGCTCCAGGAGCTCGGGTGGAAAGTCCAAACGCACCCACCTTATAGTCCGGTCCTGGAACCAAGTGATTACCATCTTTTCCTGTCTATGGAGAACGCGCTTAATGGTGAGAAGTTGGCCTCAAGAGAGGCCTGTGAAAATTGGCTCTCCAAGTTTTTGCCAATAGGGATACAGCCTTCTACGAGAGAGGTATATTGAAGTTGGCATCTCGTTGGCAACAAGTTTATGAACAAAACGGCGCATATTTGACTTAAATCGGACAAATGTACACAAAAATCAATAAAAAACCGAACGAACTTTTTACTTGACCTTATAGATACATGTACCTATATATGGATTTATAGCACATTTTAATCACTGAAACGACTTTCGGTAGAGCTCCTGTGCTAATATGTGATATGTGTTTTGATGCTTTTTCGACAAATGGAAGGTACTAACAGCTTCTAAGCAGCCTACAAACGGCTGATGGCTTCTAATGAGACGCTCTTAGTTTATATCAGATGGCAAGCCATTCCCTTCTGAGCGGCTATCGCAATTAAAAAAATAATATTTATTAATTTTTTAAATTATTTGCTATAATTTTGGATATTGGCCCTTCCAGGAGTCAAGTTAAGACCTTCCACATGGTAGTGTACACCTCATGAAAATACTCGAAATTTTTATTTTATAAAATACAAATCTAACCCACATCTGAGACATCATTAACTATAATATCACATGAAAAAATATTAAAATCATCGAAAGTAATAAATATTTATTAACACAGATTAAGCGAGTTATGCTACCATTATTCCACCCCCACCACCAACACAACCAAATATATTCAAGTGGACAATCAAAGTAATTGTTTATATATAAAATGTGGGCAAACACTACACCGACCCTTGTCACTTCAAAGCTTCCGCTTGCCAATGCCGAAGAAAACTTGTCAAAAGTAATGCTTTAGCGAACATATCGACATCAATACAGTTACTAGAACATCCAACCCTTGTTAGAAACCTGTTATATATGTAAATACTTACATGTGTGTCATATTCTCTACATCCTGTGACCACAATCACTTATCCGCTTCTTTTGTCAAAGCATATGGAAATTTTCATTGAACTGCAAAATTTGCTTTACATCCATTTGATACTATTTCCAAACCAAAGCCAAAACTTTGACACATGTCCATCGAATTCAATCGCTTCCCACTACCACTACTGGCACTCGCCCATGGGTGGGTCGGTATATTAGCGTGCTTGAATGCCGAAAAGTGGCAAACCAAACAGATTTCTACTTCATCGGCACGAGGAGTAGTCTTTTCTTTACTATATACATATGTATGCATGTATGTATGTATGTATGTAAGTGTAGTTACTTTTGTTGGTTGGTTAGCTGGTTGATTGCTTCATTGGTTTACTTCATTGGTTAACCGGTTGTGCGATTGGTACTTTAAATGGCTGCTGGTTGGCCTGGTTTTTCGTCAGTTCAATGCAGCTCAGTTCAGCTAGCTCACTTCGGTTTGATTCGTTTCATTGTGGTTGACATGAAAGCGTGTTCAATTGCTTGCGAAACTTTTTGAGTTTCCGTTTCATTGCTGTCCACTGATCAGCGGTCGCTTTGGAGCATACGTGTATGTGTGGCACATCTTCACATTAACACTAACCTAGGCAGTTAGCTCTCAGCTGGAGCTCGTTTACATTTGGGTACACTTGCTAATATGTGAAGTGTGCTGTGATTTGTTTGCCGCTGCCAAAAGGGTTGTTCTAGCGTTTACTTACCAACTCGCTTGATTAACCCAAAAATTGTCTCTCTTACTTCCACTTCTTACTTTCAGCTTCATTATATGCTCATTTGCGGCACGCTAGCTCACCCTCTAAATATACTACTTCAATAGTTTATGTGTTTACACGTCAGTCATGTGGCACATTCTGCTTATTTCCGCTCCTTTAAGCGCCATTAAAAACATGTTTTCGGATTTTGCTAATTTGAATGTTAAGTATATTAGATGTAAACACATTCAAGCATACAAGGTGACAGATGCGATATTATGTATATCTCCTAATTACATATATCTGCATTAAGGTGGTCCAATTTCAGCTTTCCTAAAATACAAATAAACAAAAATTTTCAGTCAGAATTTTGTCTGGTTTTAATTGTATATGATTTTATTAATTTCTAACTTAAAAAAAATTAACATTTATTGATCATACTAGGCAATATTTCAAATTTCTTAATTTATGATTCCAAACATCTAGATATTTCTGATGTGAATTTTCATTCTGATTTGAATTGATTCATTGAAATATGAGTCTATTCCATCACTTTGATGTTTAAATCCTGATAACTCGCTTTCAACATGGTTTGCTGATTGAATTGGCTGTCTGGTATCAACACACCTAGACCCCAAGCGTGCCCATTGCGGTATCACTGAGGATCCTAATGACCCCCACCCACTAATCGAACCAGTTTGTGGAGTTTGTAAAACTGAGTAGTCGCCGCATCTTGAACCCCTCGCTAATTCGCTCAGGTCTCCAAAGGTTGCAGCCTCTTGAGACTTCGACGTACTCCTCCAAAGTGCGGAACATTCGCAGAGGAAGTGCCTTAAACTTTGAAGTTCTTCTTCTTGTCGACAACTTCTGCAGAAATTGTTAGATGGTACGCCCAATCTCCCTGCGTGCCTGCCCAATAGAATATGCCCTATACGAAGATCTCTTTTTAACTCGATAAGGTCACGTGATCTCCTTCTGTTTCATTTTGGCCATCATGTCTTGGCCACATTACACGCACTGAGACTTCTCCTTAAATTAGCATGCTTAGAGAAAAGCTCTCTCATATATCCATGATGGCGGAAGTGAAAGGAAAGTGCACTTCTTTGCAAGCTCGTTCGCCATCTCATTATCGGGTATGTTACTGTGCTCAAGTACCCTTACAAGGTTCAGAAACTGCTTAGCTATCACGTTAAGTAATCTGCGGTAGTCCTCTGTGGTTTTAGATTTTACTGTTGCAGACTCCAGGGCTCGTAAGGCAGCCTGGCTATCCGAAAAAATATGGATACGATTATCCGAGAGCTGAGACGTTTGACAGCCTCATGAATAGATTATTTAAATGAGCTCGGCCACCGACCCTCTTAGCTAGCTTTGACCCCTCCTTATAAAAATGGATCGAGTCGTCGCTTGCTGGTTATATCATGTCCCAAAGGTTTCTGCCCGGGATAACCACCTTGAAATCTGTCATGAAGTTAGTGAATAATAAGCAGTAATCCATTTTCCGGTATACAGAATTTTCTTAAGATGCTAGTATGCCCATTTTCCCTATTAAAAAATACCCTAAAGACATTCTCCACCGACCAAATATTACATCTGACGCAAAAAATGCTCGTATGAGATTATTATGGAAATTTCTGGTAACGAGAGTATTGACTTAGAATGATAATACCTTTCCAACTGCCAAATGAGTGGTGCAAAATCCCTTGTCAGTTTGGTTTCAGTTGCATGAAACTTTATTTCGATTTTTTTTTTGACCACCCTAATGTACATGCCTAAGCATATTTGACTATTTATCCATTCTTTGCTTGTCCAAGTGATGAACAGATTTATTTACCCAAAAGTGATTCATATAAAAATGCACAAGAGTGAGTCAAATATTTGCCTGTCAAAGAAATTGTCTGCTTTTCTATTAATGTCAGTTGGTTTATTTGACAGTTCTTTGTGATTAATGAGGCGGAAGGGCTATTTCATTAAGTTATTTTTTCTCTAAAAATATAATTCTGTCATGTGTCGATTTTTTAAGGTTGAACTTTTTGTTTAACTCCCAGGGTTATTGGTTTCCTGAATATTTCAATTAATATCAGAAGTGAGCAAATTGAAAAATGTAGAAAGCCTGATCGGTGATATCTGCTCATCCCATGAGTTATACCGTCACACAACAAGTAGCAGAGAGCTTAATAAGAATGGTCTTAGTTGTTCAGCAGACTGTTACTCTTTAAAATAGGGTACAATTGCGCTTTTACAGACCGGAGCCAATATTTTTTGAAATATCTATTATTTATATACAATATAATTTTAAAATTTTCAATTATAGATCTATTATTAACTTGATTTATTAGAAGCTCTTGATAATTTGTCTGGTAAGACAATCTAATGAAGAATAAATTTTTAATTCACAACGAAATTTGAGATCGAACTTAAAGCATGCTACGTGTATGTGAGAAAGCCACTAAGTGCAAAACGAATTTGCGGACAGAAAAGAGTATGCCAAAATGAGTGAGTATCAAGAACTTAAAAAGCCGGCCGACATGGGAAAAGCTAGGAAATTGTATGAAATAGTGTAACGGCTTGCAGAAGATTTCAACACCAGAGCATTCAGAGGTAGAACCCAAATAATCTCGCGACCGATGCGCAAAATATTCTGATATTATGGAAGGAACACTTCTCCAGGTTGGTTTTATCTAATATATAAAATTCTCGTGTCACGATACTTCTTAGAAACAGCTTGATCGATTTTAATGAAATTTTAGGTGCACATTTAGTAGGTCTGAGAATAATATAACATCATTTTTTACACCGGGAAGAGGACCTGGGACTGATCTATTCGAAAAATTTGAATTTATAGTTCGATTTACTTGAAACTTGATACATAGGAAGCCTTTTGCTTATTTTAGCAGGTACATTCCTTTTCTTTCCAGGAATAGTACCTAGGACGAATCTATTCGAAAAAAAAATCGTTTTATTATCACTCTTAATGTAATATAAAGGCATGTAATTAAGGCGAGGCGAAGTTCGCTCCGAGCTCCTCCTCCAATTTGTGATGTGCGTCGTGATGTTTTTCCCTACAAATGGAGGGACCCACAGTTTATACTAACACGCTAAGGCCGATGTATTTGTATCAGAAGCTTTTATTTCATATCAGAAAAACACTCGGAAGGGTTTACATTTCCTGCCCAGGGGCGACTGCAAATAGAAAATTCATCTTAATTTTTTATTTAAATTCATTTTCTATAATTTTTATATGTTGGTCGGACGTCGAGCTCTGGACTTCCGAACGGCAGTGCTAACATTCTGGTTATGGCGACCGCTAGCTTGTTTAAAATGGGGGAAAAATAAATCACCAGGAGATGGCGAACACCTAACGCCAATCGATGATGCTGGAAATACCATTCCTGCAACCTAAGACGAGCGAATTTCAATTGCCCATCAGAACAATATCAAAACAGTGGGAGCCGATAGCTTGCTAGTGAATGAGTTATCAATCCAATTACCCTGAAATAAGCCTCCTCAACATAGCATATACCAGGTGTGTTTGTTGAAATTTGCCGGTTTTTTCGATTAAAAAAAAAAACTTAATTTTCAGAGGAATCTCAAAATTTTTTTATTCAAAGTATTGACCATTGCTTTCTACACATTTTGCCCATCTCTCAGGCAAATTATGGATACCATTCCAAAAAAACCTTTTTTCTTTCGAGGCGAACCATTCGACAAGCCATTTTTCGACTTATTCAAAATTAGCCTAGCACTGCTCTGCAAGGGAGTGTCCCATCGATGCGACGAAGTGATAGTCGGACGGAGCGAGGTCTGGAGAGTACGGCGGGTGCGAATTAAGTGTTTTTAATGTGTCTTTCACCAGTTTAGCGGTATGAGACGGCGCGTTGTCATGTTGCCACATAACTTTGCCATGTCTTCGGGCCCATTCCGACCGTTTTTTGATCAACGCATGATTCAAATTGATCATTTGTTGTCGGTAGAGATCCGTGTTCACCATTTCACCAGGTTTTAACAACTCGTAGTACACCACACCACACTGGTCCCACCAAACACAGAGCATTGTCTTACGGCCAAAGCGATTTGGCCTTCCAGTCGATGGGCCAGCTTCACTAGGGGAAAGCCATTATTTTTTTCGCTTCGGGTTCTCAAAATAAATCCATTTTTCTTCCCCCGTGACAATTCGATGCAGAAAAGGTTTTCTTTCGAATCGTTGAAGCAGCATTTCACAAACGGTTTTTCGATTTTCCATTTGTCTATCGTTCAGCTGGTTCAGCTGGTGTGGCACCCATTTTCCATACTTCTGGATCTTTCCCAAGGCTTTTAAACGTTGGCAAATTGCTCCTCGAGTAACAATCATAACTTTGAGACCGAAGATAACTTCCTGTTTTTTAAGCATTAACACCAAAAATAATATCAGCTTTGAAATCCAAATTAGAGAGAATTAGCGGCGATGGGAAAAGAGCAAAAATAAAACTTTTACTCCGTTGAAAGAATCAGAGGGAGAAGAATTGGTTTCGCTTGATATCTCTAATTGAGGCCTAATGGCCGAACTTACTGACGTGTTGTCGTTTATACGACAAAATCGCGTAAGAAAAAAAATTAGAAGAAGAGGATTAGTAAATAAATCTATATACAAATTAGTATATTAGGTAACATATGAATTTAAATTTTTATTTATTTTTTTCAGTTTTAAAGAGTAACCGCAATTTGTGCACCATGACCTGAAACATCGTTGTTTGGAAAAAAAATTTAAAAAAGAAATATAGCATTGAAAACATCTCTCTCTCTCAAACCACAAAAACAACATGTTAAAAGTGTTATTTTAGTGTGGAGCGAACTTGAAATATGAATACCGAGAAGAACGCAAACAATCACCTACTAGCAGCGTCCAACTCATGTTAAAGGGCAACGCCAATGTGGTAATAAGAGCGCCTTATGTGCCACACGGTTTACAAGCAAACAACCAGCATTGAAAGCACACACTTAGAAAAGATAGACTATACCTAAAGCTAAGAGACACAATTGGTGTACCTGCAAAGCGATTGCTATTTCTACAATACATGCACCAATATGTTGCACGACTGTTGCAAGCAAGTTGCTAGTAAAATGTGACAATATTGCCTTTGATTTATTTGGCTATAAATTCATAACCATCGATGTGTTACGGAAAGAAAATGTAAAGAGCATAGACAAATATGGCGAAGACAATCCACTAGAAATATTAGAATTACTAAGGGTGTCTGACAGACACATACGTGGTATATGCAACATTGCCTACCTAACGCCATATGAAAACTTTTGATTGTGGAAGGTAGTGAGCGCCTTCTTTTAGCTAACTCTTAGTTTCGCCTGAAAAGTTATGGGTTTTGTAATTAGTAAGTTTCTCCCTGGCATATGCTCTGGCAATGAAAGCTGAATGCTGCGTGGGAAATATGTGCTGTGTTCTTCAATCTCTCTCTATCTAATTCACCATCCCACTCCCTCTCTCTCGTCGTCTCTCACACACACACACTCTCTCTCTCTCTCTCTCTTTTCTCATTTGGCTGTCATGACATTTACTTGTCGTGTGCAATTCGATCTTAACAAATCTATTTTCTATACTCAGACTCGTAGTCTGTGGCAGCATACTTGTATGTGGCAGGAAGCAGAGTATGGACGATTTTCACTCATACTCAAAACGGTTTCAGCTGATTCTCTTCTTGCTGTTTTGTTGTTGCAAAGCTCAGTTTTCTGCTTGGCATGGCATGTCGGTTGTTGTTAGCTTAAAAAATGGTCTTGCACCAAAATGTGTAGGAATGCTGTGCGAATCTCGGCAAAAATCTTGTCATTTAACACTTGCCACAGGTGTGCGTTGCACTTATTTTTCACACATGCGTGTGTATGCATTTTGCCAACACATATGTACCATATATAAGTGTTGTTCTAACTATACCTTCTTCATGGAAAAATAGCAATTCTTCTTTGCTTGCCACACTTTTCTGCTTTGTCATTGTCGATATAATCACCTTTGCCGTGTTGCTTCTACGTGCTTTTCGAGCGTGTATAAATGTATTGTTGTTGCAATATATTGTCACTTTTATTGCAGTTGCTTAATGCATTGTTCAACTGTTGTTGCTTTTATTATTGTAGTTGCCTGATTGCTTGTTATGGTACTGATGCGTAGCAAATTCCGTTTGACGTGGTGTTAAATAGCTCTCTAGAACTTTCTCAAAACAGATGGATCTCACTGGTAGCTGACCCAGTGGGAATGTATTCGAAAACATATAAAACAAAACTCATTTTTCAAGAACTCTTGCATCGAAGAACTCCATTCATCGACACCGGGCTTGGGCTTCCACAGCGGGGATGACGTTTTTCAAGCGGAAGTTACAACAGTCGAGAAAACGGCAGATCCGTCTCCGGTCTTCCCTTCGAAAAAGTAACTAATGTCGCTTTAGACGCAGTTAAGGTACTCTCAAAGTTTCTATCGTATATTCCTTTAAAGATAAATCTCACCAGAACTCGATGAAGGACTTCAAGTTGCCTTGTGAACTGTTGTGAAGGATAGAGCAGAATATCTTTTTATTCTGCGTCTTAATCAATAGCTGCCGCTCATAATGGAGGTTCCTACAGTTCACTTTTTCTGCATAAAAATTCAGTTTTTAGACAGGCTAGATATAAAACGCAATCTCAACTTTTTTTATGGCTTTTCGCGTCTTGCCTGCCGTAAACTCGTTAACTTTGGAGAGAAGCCCCCCTAGAAATATGCGTCGTCATCACGGAATCTTGAATTATGAGAGGTGTTCCGTTGAGTAGGATGTCCTATCGACATTCCATGAACTCTACCTCCAAGCTAGTTTCATCTCCCTCCTCAATAACTATCTTAAGCGATGTTAAGTTTTAATTTGCTCTGAGTTATCGTATTTCGTCTGGAAGTAAGGATGATTAGATGACTTATGATCGTATGACCGTCCGTTTATATTCATACTGAGCAGTTTTGAAGACGGACGGACAAATAAAACAATTCGGACCAACAGTTGCTAACTGAATTTTATGAAAAGATTTTTATTTCATGTCTTCAGGAATACACTCGAAGGAGGAGCTCGGCCGAAAATCGCTTCGGCGGTTACAAAGCGCAAATTATATATTATATATAATGCACTCGGATGGACTATTATTTCTTGATCTGACGAGGTATCAGACTTATGACTCTACGCATGACAGGACGCATCACTAACCATTCGCTACATTAGTCACAACCACAGTGAACTCTGCGCATGACGTGGGCATACCTCTTTCCTTGGCAAAGTATCTCTTAAGTCTTTACTCTTTTTAAAAAAGATAGGCCGCCCATAGCCATAACAAACGGCGTAATAAACGAACACTTTTTTATGGGACTCATGAAATAAGGATGTGTTGTGTTTTAATCTACTTTTGCCGCGCTCACCGGGACATAAATGAGAAAAAAACACTCGTTTCCTTGGTAATCTCTTCTTCGATCCCCTTAGAGAGCATGCATCGGTAGGAATCATTTATCTCATGAACGTCATAAAGCACTCCAAGTGGATTGAGCATTTAAAAAAGTGCGATGAATCTCCATCTCAGGACCACCATAGGTATTTCAATGGACAAACAGGCCGTAGTACGCTTGATCAGGGTTGCTTGATCGAGCAACTTGCTCGACTTTATCTGTTATACTGATTAAACACATTGATTTCGAGCTAATAAATCAACATGGGGTCCTCTAAAGGGTGTTTTTTTTAGAAAATGTGGGCATGAGGACACACGTTGCGTTCAAAATTTGTTCGAAATTACTATTGGTAATACGAGCAACCATAGGTTTCGTACCACATTTATTCTAGTGGAAAACGTGCATCCCTAGAGACCCCGTACAGTGTGCTTCGCAGATTCTATTGTTATGGTGGAACACAGTATTGACAATGAACCGATTGAGTTCATCCAATAAAGTTCTCAACAATTGGAGCTATGCCCATTCAGAAGATTTTTCGGAAGGATTCTGGGTTACGGGCTTACAAGATCCAACTAGGGAGAATTACCAAATCGAATTGCAGGATGTTGATAGTTTCAACAATATGGCGCTACATGTCATACAGCTAACGAAATAATCAACACATGGAAGGAAATTTTTAGGGGGAGCCTGTGGTTGTGTCTCTTATATAGTGCGATTTAACACAGCTGGATTATTATTTGTGATGTTATGTGTAGTGGCTTACCTACGTAGACAAGCCCGAGACATTTCATTCCATAGAAGAAAAATTCGACGGGCTATTGCTTACACACGGCTCCAATCGCTGCGAAAAGTGGTAGTAAATTGGACCTCTCGGCTGGAGTTTATTTGAACCAGTCGAGGCAATGATGGTTGCATAAGAAGAACTATGATTTTATTTTAAGTAAAACACTCTCAGCCGAAGGGCGACCGCAATTAGAAATATTAAACTTCAATAAAACGGGATATTTGCTTATGGCAGAACTCGAATCCTGCTCAAATAATAAAAGGCTATCGTTCTACCTTAAAATTTAAATTTTTAGTTGCTCAGGTACTTACTATCATAATTGAAAAAAATATATAGAAATATATTTCCAACAACTCTAGATCACTCTTCTGTGAAGGAACGGATTTCTAAAAAGCATTATTGACCATTTATAAAATATAATTCCTACAAATTTATATATGGTGTGTTTAACTTAAAGTATCTCATCGCCGGGTACTTCGCTTTCAAGTAATTTTCACACTCAGCGACCTCCTAAGTACTAGTGCATCTCACTGTTGGACTTGTGTGTGTGTCAACTTGCCTGCGATTTCAACGACAGAAACATTTACAACACTTACACCTGTAAAACTAATGATCTGATTCCATTATGTAATGGCAACATGTAATTGACAACATTGACGATGACATTTATGATGATTATTGTAATGCAATGGGACAATTGACCAAATGGCCAGCTGCAACAGAATGCCATAGATAAACGTAGTGTGTAGTAAAGGAAATTATTAGAAGGCAAATAGAATGGGAGTAGAGTATAAGATGCGATTTTAAGTGTTTTATGGAGATTTTTTAATTATTTTTGCGGTTATCTTCTAAGCAGATGCTATAATATTGAATACACGTATGGATGTATTAAAATATTAATTTGAAACCGTTATTCTTAGGCGATAGAAGCAGGAACAGAATTTGTAATTTTTTACTTTCTTTTACGAAACTTAGACTTATAGGATTTCCCGGCTATATGCAAAACGTCTTTAGCTTGGCTTCCTGGGAACTGCTGTGCCGATGAGCTCACCGGATAGGGATCAATCATAACCCCGGGAAACTCTGCACATCATTCAGGTTTACCTCTTTCCTCGGCCAGGTATTTGTTAAGACTAGCCTCACCAGAAGGATCAACAGCAGATGACAGAGTAAAAGTAAGTAAAACAACCGGCGTATTTACCGGAAACTCTGTTGTACAGACTGGGCTGGGAGATGGGCTGTTTCCAAACAACTTTTCTGCCACTGTCCAGTTCTCTGCGCTTTCCTTTATTGATTTCTCTAGGCATCGTTAATCTCCTGAACTTCTTAAAACATACCAAGTGGCTTGAGCATTTGGAAAAGTGAGAGGAATCTTCTTCACAGGAATAACTGATTAGGTTTTCAAATATCAATATATTCAGCGGGTAGATTGAATTCAAATGTATTTGGAAATTTAATCGACTAAAACGACTTTAAGCGTAATTATGAAATTTTTATAATTATTTTGCGCTACTCTAAAAAACTAAAAATTATTACAACATCCTATCTGCTTACAAAACACCTCTAAAACTGTGAGACTGATTTGCATTCAAAGCAAATCCAGTCAGCTCCCATCTTCTTGAATTCAATTTAAATTTTGGTGGGCGAATTTCTTCCCTTTCTGATACTTTCTTACAACTTTCTAAAGTTGTAATAAATAATTATGAAAGGCATACACTTCATGAAGTTCACTATAAAAAAGGGGGCCTCACAGTCTGCGCCAATTATCGTGGGATAAACCTCCTTAATATCGCCTATAAGGTTCTGTCGAGCGTATTCTTTGAAAGCCTAAAGCTCACCGTCAACATTCTGATTGGACCGTATCCTTGTGGCTTTAGACCTGGTAAGTCAACCATTGACCAGATATTCACCATGCGCCAAATCTTGGAAAAGACCTGTGAAAAGATGATCGACACACACCACCTTTTCGTCGATTTTAAAGCAGCCTTCAACAGCACGTAAAGGAGCTGCCACTACGCCGCTGTGTGTGAATTTGGTATCCCCGCAGAACTTATACTTATGTAAACTGACGTTAGGCAACACTACAAGATCTGACAGGATCGGGAAGGACTTCTCCGAGCTGTCCGATACCAAACAAGGTTTCAGACAGGGTGATTCCTTATCGTGTGACTTTTTTAACTTATTAATAGAAAAAATAATAGGAGCTGCAGAGCTGAATGGAGAAGGTACAACCTTCTGCTGGCCTCAACAACCGTGGCGTGAGTTCTGATATCTGCAGACTGGATAAGGAAGCGAGTGATATGGGTCTGGTAGTGAACAAGGGCAATACCAAATATCTCCTGTCATCCCGCACAAACAGTCGTCTTATTCGCGACTCGACTCCCACGTCACTGTTGATAGTCACAATATTGAAGTCGTATATAATTTCATCTATCTTGGAAAGGTAGGTAGAATTTGTTTAGATGATTTCATTGTCACTTCCAGCCAATATCGACAATCAATAAATCAAATAAAACTTCGAGGGATCGAATAAGGGTCAGGCGAAACCTACTTTACTGCCAATTCAGGTAGACAGAACTCCCCAACTTTGCACGTGGTAACGCTTGTGTCTAAGAGTAGAACACTGGTGGTTAAAAGAACTCCCAACTGGTTAGGGGAAAATGATGAGGAGGGTGCCTCTTTTGATCAGCTCATTTACTTTGTGGTGTTCTTTTTGCGAAACGGGTCAAAATGGGCTTAATAATTATTTAACTCCGCGAGGTACCAGAAGGTGAGAGTCTTTAAAGATGTTAGAGCATCAGAAATCTCTAGAAATGGGTAAGAAGTGTGATCAGATTGACTTGATATACAATAGTTTTGCTTCTCATTGATTTAGTACTCTTCCATATGGTTCTCAGGTTTCCACCATGCTTCCGAAACTATGCGCTTAAAGAAAAATGTAATAACTTCATTCATGGCTTCATTCTGATTGTCAGAACGTGGCAAATAGACTGCATTAATTGCTTGGGATTCTTGTTTAGAAATTTGGGTGCTAAAAGTTCTCCATCCAAAGGAAAGTACTTCTGGCTACACTTCAGATCACTATCCACATTAATACTAGGAAGTCACATTGTAAATATTCGAATTTATTTTGGAATCACAAAAGTTGCAGAATTTCTCTTAACCGAGTGAAAATGTTGCTATCCAATTAAAGTTAAAAGTGAGTTCTTGGGTTACAAAGTATTTCAAGTCAATGCTCCTTTTTTTCGAAAGGAATATTCGTCACTAAAGAGATTTCGAAGTGTCTCCCTTCTACATCGAGCTTTAAATTCATATTCACAATGAAAATAAACTCATTTTGGACACATAAATTCAGAGTGCACAGAAAATTGTTCAAAGGGTGTACCCTAAATTCAATCAAGAGCACAAAAGAGATCACTTTACGTGTACCACTCACCACAATTCACTCAGCATAGCAGAGTGAGGAGTAATTGCATTGCTGCATGCAACATGTTGATTGGGAATAATCGAAATCATAACAAAAGGACTCTCATAAACAACATCAACGGAATTAAGTGATGCCATGTAAGGCACGAATTGGGAAAAAGAGAAAAAAAATCTAAACACTAGTTTTCAATTGTTGTGGATCACAGTAAATATGTATGTATGTATATAACTAAATTAAAATTAAATAAAAAAATCAACAAAAACAATTGTCTGCTGTCCCGCAAATAGTTTCAATCAACGTCAAAGTGGTGTGATGCTGACAATCATCAATATTTTGCTTGCAACACCTACGTACAACACATGCTAATAGTAGGTAAATGCATACGAGTGTGTTCGTGCAACACCTGCGTTGTCGCTCAAAGTCCGCCCAACGCTTGTCAATGCATTTTAACTTTTTTGTTTTTGCTTTTATTTCAACTCTTGTGCCTCTGCTATTGCTATTGTTGACAATATTGCCTGGCCAAGGCTGGCGGAATGCAATCAATGTATTCGCTGGTTAAACATTAATTGCTTTTTAAGCCGTTATCTATATGTAGGCAGCGCGCCACACATTTGGTCGTGTGATATTGAATAATATGTTATATGAAAATGAGAAATAAATAAATAAAATTTACAAAAATAAAAAAAAATGTTAAAAAAAACTCTTGACAACAGAGCCTCATCTCCCACTCTCTCTCTCTCTCTCTCTCTCTCTCTCTCTCTCCCTCTCTCGCTCTCCGCAATGTGTTGAGTAATGAATAGAATTGTGTTGGTCAAATATAAAATCACTTGTCTTGTTATGAATTTCAATTAAGATACGATTGCGAAGCTTTGAATGCGAAAGCCAAACTGTTGTGCTTTTGGGCGAAAAAATATGATCGGTTGTCTTCTCATGCCACAATAAATAGCTTTACCTGAGAGAAATGACAGGAGATGGCGAGACTGGCCTTTAAGTTCGGTAGGTTTCTACATGCCTATAATAACCACTACCAATTTAGCTCCAAAGTTTTAAGAGAAGCTCAGCCGAAAATCTCTAACGAAATCTCAACTGCCGCGAGAGTTCCTGAAACACTTGCAATATCCTAAGGTGAGTTATTTGAGAGTTACTCTAATACGTTATACTACTGTTAGAATAAAACACTCTTAGGGTATCAAAAAACTAGACCGAAGTACGATCAAGTGTGCCAAAGTACAAGATGGGTTCAGTTGGAGTTGGATATAAAAAAATTTCTTAACGATACCGAGAGTTAAAGAGAAAAGTGAAACGAATTGGGCAAAACTGAAAAACGAGAAAGGTTAAAATGCTCGAGTAAGTAAAACTTAAGAAGTTGGACAACATTACCTTTCGAATTTATACTATATACGGAACGATGTGGTGACTTACAGAAGGTTGCAAGACAGGACTACAGTAATGTAGCGCCCATAAAGGTGATGTATCGACTGATGTCCAGAATGTGTTGATTAAAGAAACGCTTCCCCAGGCTATTTACCAGGGGTATAAGCATGAAACCGGAATTTGGCGATAGGTTGCGCTAGATGTCGATGCAGTTACCGACACATCCCGTCAGCGGTGTCTTGTTATTGTATTGTTATCCGACAAAGATTTCCAACTCACAATAGAACGAGTTTCATTCAGTAGCAAAAAGTCATGGGTTACTCCAGGTGAACCCATCGACGGCAAGACCAAACCGTTACGGACGAAAGACGATGCTGTGTGTTTGGTGGGACCTCAATACTCAACGCTACCGACAACAAATGACCGATTTGGATCGAGTTTTGAGTGAAAAATGATCGGAATACCAACAAAGACAACACAAGGTGATTTTGCTGAATGACAATGCACCAGAACACAAAGCAAACCAGGTCCAGGAAGCTATAGAGTCGTTCCGTTGGGAGATTTTTCAGAACGCGGCTTACTCACCGAACCTTGCCCCATCCGATTACTACTTGTTTACATCGATGGGACACGCACTTGCTGAGCAGCGCTTTACTTCTTACGAAGTTGTACGTAAATGGCTCGATGACTGGTTTGCCTCAAAAGAGCAACAGTCCAGCGATGACTAGCCTTGAGAGTTCACAATATCAAACATTCTGATGAAAGCAGAAAGAGAAAGATCTTGTTGTCTTCTATTGGGGCCAATTTGTGAAAAGGAGAAACTAGGTACTAGTGCATTACTCGGAAGTAGATGGATCCGCATCGGTCGAACGATTTTCAATTCACTTATGCAAAGTAATGATTTATATTATTAGTTAGAGTAGTAAGAAGCTGCCTTTCTGAATGCCAGGGTTCGAGTATTGGTTCGACCAACATCCAAAATTATAGAAAATTAATTTGAAAAAATAAGTTTAGTTAAATTAAAGAGAATGTCAACCCCTCCGAGTATATTTTTGGTATCAAACAAAAAGCTCCTCATAAAAAATGATGAACCGTTCGAAGGCGGCTTGGTATAAACTGTGGATCTCTCTATTTGTTGGAAAAACATCATGACGCAAAACCACAAATTGGAAGAGGAGCCCGATCGAAAATTGCTTCAGCGGCTACAATTGTATACAAATATACGTTACAGAAGTATTTTAAAATTTCGATATTTGTAACCCATCACTTTGCCTTGGGCAAACACAAAGTATTCCACCAAAATAAAGTTTCAGTTGGTAAAGAAAATTTACGAAAACGTAAAACTCAGTGAAATCACATACATACCAAAAAAGGGAAGACAATTGGGCGGTACATATCCTTTAGTTAAAAGAATCCTTCAATTCGCTTCCATCGCTCTTCGACACTTCAGAGACTGTCACCACTCTCTCATAGTTAAGAGCTGATTGCGTAGTTTCCAGAACAATAGCTCACCATCATCGGTATCTCTACCTGTATCTGCATGATGCAGATTTTTTACAATCAAACTGTCAATAATAGACATTGGCTCATTCCAGCTCATATTTAATATTCGTACTCGTGTGCAATACAGAACGGATAAATGACAGATAGTGTTGTACTTTCTTTACTTATAGCTCCACTGTTTACATAGGAATGGAAATAGACTTGTAGGAAAATTTTTTGCGGATATATTCTTATATATTTATATTTATCCAGCTTGATACTGGATAAATGGGCGCTCACAGTTTATTTGCTGCACTCTCTTCACGTATTCCATACATTTACTGCGTCTCTTGTCCTCCACAAGATCTAGATTAAAGGCAAATCTAGCCTCTTTTCTGCTAGTACCAATATATGTTTTCACATAGTTATTGCGATTCTGCAGAACTTTGTACGTTCCCAAAGTCTATTACCTAAACGAAGCAAAATTGTTTCTTCCGTCTGCTTCACTTCCCTGAATAGAACTGATAGGTCCTTAATTACATACTCTTCTGTAAGGACAACCTTCTTAGGGCATTTCATTACTTTTGTAATCTGGCACCCAGTAAATATGAATCCTTTCTCAGACAGTTCCCTCTTTGTTTGGTACAACCACAGCCGACCGCGTGAAGTATGAAATGAAGGCCTTAATGACCGTATGGCCATCGAAGCAAGTGTGTATTACTTCCCTGTTCTCTCATTTTTATAGCAAATATTTGGTCTTGGAAGAAACTACAATGGTTCGGTAGTTTAAATTGCTTTCTTATCTCTAGTAGGGCTCAGTAAGCTGAAACCCACCTCACCTATTGGACCAGTTCGGAATATTAAACTTATATGAAAACGAAAACGGCGAGGCTGGCACTGTCACTTCGAAGCGTTATGGTCTTATGACATCGACTTTTTTTTGGCATACAATTGAGGGACGTGACTTGGAAAATATGTGGTGGGTTCAACATGTCTTGGCGATGTCAACTGGCCACCGTTGGATTTTTGTTGGACAATGCAAAGCACCGTCTACCAAAAAAGGGGTGATCCAAGTAGAGGTTCTTTTATCAGTAGCCGTTTTTGACAGATCACGCGTGGGACGTTTCAAGCTGTCACGTTGTTTTTGGTCACTATTGTTTGGCATATAATCACGGAAAGACTGAAGACCTGAAATATATAAAAATATTTACCAGTTGAAATTTGCCGGTTTTTTCGATAAAGAAAACACTTAATTTTCACAGTAACCTCAAAATTTTTTATACAAAGTATTGACCATTGGTTTCTACACATTTCGCCCATCTCTCAGGCAAATTATGGATACCATTCCAAAAAAAACTTTTTCTCTTTCTAGGCAAACCATTCGACGAGCCATTTTTCGACTTCTCCAAAATTAGCGAAGCACTGCTCTGCAAGGGAGTGTCCCATCGATGCGAAAAGGTAATAGTCGGATGGGGCGAGGTCTGAAGAATACGGCGGGTGCGATAAATATTCCCAATTAAGTGTTTTTAATGTGTCTTTCACCAGTTTAGCGGTATGAGACGGCGCGTTGTCATGTTTCAAGATAACTTTGCCATGTCTTCGGGCCCATCAACACATGATTCAAATTGATCATTTGCTGTCGGTAGCGATCCGTGTTCACCGTTTCACCACGTTTTAACAACTCGTAGTACACCACACCACACCACACTGGTCCCACCAAACACAGAGCATTGTCTTACGGCCAAAGCGATTTGGCCTTACAGTCGATGGGCCTGCTTCACCAGGGGAAAGCCATGATTTTTTTCGCTTCAGGTTCTCAAAATAAATCCATTTTTCCTTTCGAATCGTTGAAGCAGCATTTCACAAACGGTTTTTCGATTTTCCATTTGTCTATCGTTCAGCTGGTGTGGCACCCGTTTTCCATACTTCTGGATCTTTCCCTGGCTTTTAAACGTTGGCAAATTGCTCCTCGAGTCACATGTAGTGTTTCTGCCAATTTTTGTTGCGATTGGGTTGGATCAACATCCAATAACGCCTGCAATTCCTCATCTTCGAACCTATTCGCTGTACCAGGATGTTCATTGTCTGTCAAATCGAAATCTCCACTTTTAAATTGACGAAACCATGTCTCATATGTTCTAATCACTGGAGCATGTTCACCATAAGTTTCTACCAGCAATCGGTGAGCTTCAGCTGCTCTTTTCTTTTGATAAAATAAGAAAAGCAACGGATGCCGCAAATGCGATTTACTTGGAACGAAACTCGTCATATTCACTGAGGTAAACAAATATGACGCTATTATTTTGGCGGAATGTGACTTACGTATTTTTGTAGGTTAATGTCAATAGAAAAAATTACATACATGCCAAATCATAGAAATTTATACATATTGCTAGCGACATCTACTAGTAAAACCGGCACACTTCAACAAACACACCTGGTAGAACCAGAACAATTTAGCAAGCACAGCCTTTACGGCACATTCGCTAAAATTCAGCTCCGTATTAGTTCTTCTAAAATCCGATTCATCCATATACGAGTCAATTGCTATTTGGTCCTTCACCATTGCATATTTCGGAACGACTTTCAGAGTTTTTTGGTATAACAGATTATTGTATTTGGTATTTCCTACAGGGTTGGTTTTGTAATTTTTTCTATTTTTATTTATTTTTTTTTTTTTTTGTTAATTTTTAATCCTTTTCAATTACTATTATTTTAATTAAGGGATTTTTCAATTTATGCCAACAAAACATTTTAATTTCACTTATCAATTGAATAACTTAACGCGCAGTGGTTGCCAAGGGGTATAGCTAATGAAAACATGAAAATAGTACATTCCTTCATTTGTGTTGGTCCTTAAGAGTACACAACACAACTCAAAAGGACACAAAACACAAAATATAGAATGCAACAGGTAGATAGTTAGGTAGAAAAAGGATCCTACTTTGGTTATATTGAAATGCATTTATTTATTATTAGAGGTAGGAGGTGCTGCCATCTACACGTATAGGCGCATTGTCTTATTTGTATACCATATGTGTGTGTAGGTGTGTAGTTGACAGTAGAGAGTGGCAGTTGAAGGCTGGACTTTTCATTTTCATCATTGCTTTGTCATATAATTTAGACTAAAAGCAAATGAAGCGCAGCTCTAATGTGATTTCCTCTTTTAAAGCAAACTAATAACCGCTGATATAAATGCAAACCGCACACACATACTCGTGCATACATAAATAGATATTCATACAACATTTTCCTGGCAACTATCATACAAACATATATGTACACACACCTTCACATACGTGCACGTATATATCATACATATTGTCGCTGACAAATTGCCTGTCCCGCATTGATATTCAATTATGGGCCTTTAGTTGCATTAAAATTGTGGCATGTTTGTGTTGTTGTTTTCCGTTTTTTTTTTTTTTGTTTTCCTTTTTTTTTTAAACAACATGTTTTATTCTAATGAAAATGTGCAACAAAATTCAATTATCTTGTTACTCTGCCGCTTCGATGCATTTTAAAGCTTTGTTGCGTGAGCACACATACACACACATGCACTCAAATGCACCTATAGACGAGAGAGAGAGCGGAGGAGGTGTAGCATGAAAAGTGGGCGTTTTTATTGGCCTGCAGGTCAAAGCGATTGTTGTTGTTTGCTTGTTTACCTGTTGTTTGTTTTTTTTTTGGCATCGACAAGGCAATAAAAATGTACCGTTAAGCGTAAACGAAAAACAACAACAATAAAGGTAACAAAATTGAATTTTTCCTTATCAAACCGAACGCTGCCGCTTTGACTTTTTTTCGCACGCGCGTCCTTTAGCTGCATACCCCCTGTATGTATGTATGTGTGTGTGTGATACGGAGTGCGGGTGTGTGTGTGTACGCTTAAAAACAAAGGCAGCACATTGTAATCAAACCGTCAGGTAACATGTCAGGTCATAATGTCATTTTTGTAGCAGTAAAATGTCGCTTTTAGCTGCATCCAGTTACGGCGGGAGTACGTACAGACCGCCAAGGCCATGTAGGGAGGAGAGTTGCAATGCTATTACATGTTGTAAGTAAATGTAATGGCCAACATGCATACATATGAAATTTATACTTCACGTCACACTGCGCAAAAAGGTTTGGGGATTTTAATACGGAAGGAAATACTTTTTTGAGACTTCCGGATTATGGGAGCCTAATTCCTCGACTAAAGGATGTCTAAAGCCATTTGCCTTTCATTGAATGAAGATACTCGTACTCTAATGGAGCAATTTGTAGAAACTGTTATGTCCATTTGTTACTCTTTACTTAATTGAACTTATTTTCTTCAGCATTAAATTAAAGAAGCCAAACGATATGGAGTTTTAGTCTAAAGCCTCCTTTAATATCAAAGAATTCGTAGAGGACCTACCAACTACAGTCGAAGCTTTTTGTGTCTTGTGGTGATGTGTCGATTATTTCTAAAGGATCTTTTCTAGTATTTGAGGAATGGTGAAAATGTGGTCAATGGTTGACTTGCCTGGTTCGAAGCCACACTGATAAGGCTTAATCAGTTTGTTGACGATAACTTTAGTCTTTCACATAGTATGATCGGTAAGATATTATACCTATATGACATTGAAGAGACGCTTATTCCACTATAAATAGCGTAGCTTGTGTCGCCTCTGTGTTTGTTGATTGGGCGGAACATACTTAAGTTCCAAACGTTCGGGATGCTTTCGTCCGACCATGTTCTGTAAAGAAGCTTATGCATACGTATTATCAGTTTTTAGTCACCATATGTAAACAGCTCAATCAGTAACTCATCGTTATCCACCGCTTTGCTGTTCTTCAGGATTCTCGGTTTTCTTCATAGTGAGATGATTGAAAGTATGTTCCACCATCAGCGAGTGGGACATCGGGTTCGCAATCCCCTGTAATTAAGATCATCTTTTTGCGCTTCCACGAGTGTGTTCCAGAATTGAGCATTACCTCTCTCAGTCAGCTTCTCGATCACTTCATGCTCACTCATTTTGCCTCTGTCTTTTTCTGTCTGAAAATGCATTGGAACCATTTTATCGGTCTATCACAATTTGATGGATCAGGTTTTGAGTTCTTCTATCTGGAGATATCCATCAGCTTAATGACTACATCGTCCATCTCTTCGGTCGGGGTGTGGGCGCATATCAGCAATATGTTTAAGAACATTGTTTTGATGTGGATCAAATCGCTCCCCCACCACGAGTCAGTCACCAAATTGGCGTGTCTTTAAGTAGCCGCTGTAGTATACGAGTAAATGTTAGGTCAAGTAAAAAGTTCGTTCGGTTTTTATCTAAGAGATCGCGTTATTGTCCATAGTACTAGTGTTACGTGTCGCTTCATGCCACACTACACGGCGCAGAAAACGTGTTTATTCGCGCTAAAAGTTTGTCTTTGACAGTTTTTCGATTGATTGACTCAGTACGTTGTGAGCGCTTGTCAAAGATGGACCCCAGCAAAGAGAAAATTCACTATATTTTACAATTTTTCTTCGGTCAAGGCGAAAAAGCAGCCAAAGCGGCGGAAAAAATTAATTTAGTTTATGGGATCGATACTGTAAACGAACGTGTAGCACAAAAGTGGTTTGCTAGGTTCCGTTCCGGTAATTTCGATGTCAAAGATGCATCACGCGTCGGGAGGCCTGTCGTCGAAATTTGCGATAAAATCATGGAAATAGTGTAAAAAGACCGTCGTCACGTGAGCACTTATTTAATTGCTGAGGAACTAAAGGTAAGCCAGAAAACCGTGTGGAATCATTTGTATAATCTTGGATTCAAAAAGAAGCTCGATGTTTGGGTGCCACTCGAACTAACGCAAAAAAACATGATGGACCGATTTTCCATCTGCGAATCGCTGCTGAATCGCAATAAAATCGACAAATTTCTGATGCGTTTGGTGACTAGCGTGGTCGAAACGCGATGAGCCGGCAGAAACCGCTGTGTGTTTGGTGGGATTGGCAAGGAATTATCTACTACGAGCTGCTCTCCTATGGCCAAACGCTCAATTCGGCCTTCTACTGCCAAGAACTGGATCGCTTGAAGACAGCACTCATCCAGAAGAGGCCATCTTTGATCAACAGAGGCCGAATTGTGTTCCATCAGGACAACGCCAGGCCACACACGTCTTTGGTGGCGAGTCAGAAGCTCCAGGAACTCGGATGGGAGGTCCTAATGCACCCACTTTATAGTCCGGACCTGGCACCAAGCGATTACCATCTTTTCCTGTCCATGGTGAACGCGCTTAATGGTGAGAAGTTGGCGTCAAGAGAGGCCTGTGAAAATTGGCTCTCCAAGTTTTTTACAAATAGGGACGCAGCCTTCTACGAGAGGGGTATATTGAAGTTGGCATCTCGTTGGCAACAAGGCACACAAAGTTATCTTATTTTGAAAAATCAATAAAGAAAACGAACAAACTTTTTTACTTGACTTAATATATGTATATAAATATGTCAAAAATTTATATGCCACAAATACCTATATGTTTCCGTCCTAGTCCCGTTCATCAAATTTTCGAACAAAAATTTATCAATCGCACAAGGACATCAACCAGCTGGTCAGCGGCGTTTTTCCAATTAAGAGAGCGGTATTGCAGGTCCATGCCTTTAAATCGTGGTCGTCATCATGAGTGGGGTCTATCTTACTGGGTCTTGACCTTGTTCACTGAAAATCCTAGCGCGAAGCATAGCTGTAAAAGTGTGTAAAAGACTTAGAACCCATTTACACTGCGAACCGTTTAGCCCAAGGTCCACAACTGCTCAAAAAAACTTGAATAAACTATCAAGCCGAATGTGACGGATTGGTTTCACTAAACCTCCTTCGCTTTTAGCACCGACGTAACGTTTTATCTTGTCTCGGAGTTGTCTTATAATTGTAACTGGAGGACCACATCCCAGCAAGTTAATATGGCTGACGATGCTTGTAAGTGTTATGCAAAACCTTCACACCTTCGTGATCAGCGTGTCTCTCCGCAAACGAATATAGAACTTGCCCCCCTTTCTTCGCCCCTTTTTCCTTCATATGATTTCTTCGATCGCTGTGTCGTTCTTTTTCGCTGCTTCATTCTCTATTGAATGGAGCTCCAAATACTTCAGAGCAGCTCTAGAGCGGAGTTAATGAAATTATCCGTACTTATGACCAGCGTTGCCTTGGTTAACTGATAAGAGATAAGTCGCTGATTTCGAAAAAAGAACTAAAGATTCTCTAGGAGTTTCTGAGTAGTGAACCCTAAAGAGTACAAATTCAAATCAATATATTTGATCAGTATTTCTTGGTGTTATCAACTATTTCCAGCAGTGTAGAAATCCTCCAACAGCTTCAAAGGCAATATTGCCAACACACCATTGTTTGCTCACTGCAATCGCCCAGTAGTCAATCGAGCGGCTTTTTCAACAGCCACGCCCACAACAGCCTAATAACAACATCGAATACGCAGAAGAACAAAAGCAATAAAGTGTTGGCCTTGCAACTCACTTGCCACTGCTACAGCGACCCGGCCGATCTGTAGCGCTAATTTATGCGCATCCTTTGGCGCGACGCAACCACTTTACGCAACACACACACACACATACGCACACACAAGCATGCACGCTCAGTTGATTTGATTGTTTATTCGCTTGCAATGTTTATATGCGGTTACACCTTACACCTTTCACACACAGGAATTTCCCATACATATATACGTGTGTGTGTGTGTGTGTGTGAGAGAGTGTGTGTGAGTGTAATTTGCACTTTGTACTTCAAAAAAATGACGTGCTTGATGAGAGCCCAACGCTGTCATTGCTGCAACTCGTCCGTCGAAGCGCTCTGCCTCTGCCTCTGCCACTGCCTCTGCCTCTGTCTCTGTCTGTGTCGATATTATAACGGCTGTTTGCCAACAAACGCTGGAACCTTTCACTCAGCGCATTCACTACGCCTTACATTGTTGTTGCAAGCATTATTTGATTGCGCGTGCTGCTGCTACACGCACCGACACACATACATACAAGCATAATTCGTTTGAAATGCCACAAAGTGCGTGTAACGGTATTGGCAGAGAATGTTTGCATTTGCAGTGCCACGCGTTCGTGTATGTGTGTGTGTGTGTGGAACACTTCGCCACCAACAGTTTGAGATTTCCTGCAATACGCCAGGGCGGCAACAACAACAACAACAACTACATGCAACATGCAATATATACGTGTAGCTAGGTGGTGGCCACCTTAGTGGCTTTCGCTATCATAATTTGCGCTGCGTCTATTAGTACTACAATATTGTTGTTGTTGCTGTTGTTATTGTTGTAGTTACTGCTATTGAAAACTAAATTTTCCATCCGCGTAAACTCGATATACTCGAGCGAGTAAAGTGTGGCATAAATTGAATTTACTATAGCAAAACTAGATAACTAAATTAGATGCAAATTCAACCATACACACTCTCTCTCACTCTCTCTCACTCACTCTCTCTCTCAGTACTTCTCCGGGAATGCGTTCATGCCACGCCAGAAAACCCCTTTCTTCTCATTTTACTCAACTTACCTAGACTAAAGTTAGTTTCTTGCGTTGTTGTTTTTGTTTTTGTTGTTGCTATTGCTTTTACTGTTCATATTCTTGATAATTTCACTTATTTAGTGGAAAATATTGTGCGCAAATTTGCATGTGATTAAATAAAAATTAAATCCTTCGCACATTTACACATTCATACATGGGAAATCTAATGAATTTAGCATATTTGCATGTGTAGATGTGTGTGTGTGTGTGTGTGTGTGTGTGTACGAGTAATATGCGCCACTCAAAGCAACTTTTTAACATCAGCTTATGTATGAAGAAAGTTAGAACTCTTTTACGGTCTAAATTTAAAGTTTAATGAATTGTACTTAAATGGATTATTTCTACTTGTATGCCTCAAGAAGCGGTCGTCCGTAAGCAGTATATGCAACAGGAGCGGATTTCAGCAAATGAAAATAAATGATAAAAATTAAGTTGAAGTTCGAATTGATTAACCGGATTGAAGCTCGAAACATTGGCCACAGAGATATCTGAGGGTTAACGAGTAGTGACGCTACTAAAAGTGTACCTTGAGTCCTCCTTTCTATTGACATTAACCTACAAAAATACGCAAGTCACATTCCGCCAAAATAATAGCGTCATATTTGTTTACCTCAGTGAATATGTCGAGTTTCGTCCCAAGTAAATCGCATTTGCGGCATTCGTTGCTTTTCTTATTTCATCAAAAGAAAAAAGCAGCTGAAGCTCACCGGTTGCTGGTAGAAACTTATGGTGAACATGCTCCAGTGATTAGAACATGTGAGACATGGTTTCGTCAATTTAAAAGTGGAGATTTCGATTTGACAGACAATGAACATCCTGGTGCAGCGAAAAAGTTCGAAGACGAGGAATTGCATGTTGATCCAACCCAATCGCAACAAAAAATGGCAAAAACACTACATGTGACTCGAGAATCAATTTGCCAACGTTTAAAAGCCATGGGAACGATCCAGAAGTATGGAAAATGGGTGCCACACCAGCTGAACGATAGACAAATGGCAAATGGAAAATCCGTTTGGGAAATGCTGCTTCCACGATTCGAAGGAAATTTTTTCTGCATCGAACGGAAAATGGATTTATTTTGAGAACCCGAAGCGAAAAAAATCATGGCTTTCCCCTGGTAAAGCTAGCCGGCCCATCGACTGCAAGGCCAAATCGCTCTGTGTTTGGTGGGACCAGTGTGGTGTGGTGTACTACGAGTTGTTAAAACCTGGTGAAACGGTGAACACGGATCGCTACCGACAACAAATTATCAATTTGAATCATGCGTTGATCGAAAAACGGTCGGAATGGGCCCGAGGACATGGCAAAGTTATTTTGCAACATGACAATACGCCGTCTCATACCGCTAAACTGGCGAAAGACATATTAAAAACACTTAATTGGGAAATATTATCGCACCCGCCGTACTCTCCAGACCTCGCCCCGTCCGACTATCACCTTTTCGCATCAATGGGACACTCCCTTGCAGAGCAGTGCTTCGCTAATTTTGAAAAAGTCGAAAAATGGCTCGTCGAATGGTTTGCCTCGAAAGAGGAAAAGTTTTTTTTGGAATGGTATCCATAATTTGCCTGAGAGATGGGCGAAATGTGTAGAAACCAATGGTCAATACTTTGAATAAAAAAAGTTTTGAGATTCCTCTGAAAATTAAGTGTTTTCTTTATCGAAAAAACCGGAAAATTTCAACTGGTATTAAGTACCGTAATCGATGGAACGATGAGTTGTTCGAGATATACGGCGGCATTGACCCGGTTTAGCGAATAAAGAGAGACAGCGGCTACACTGATCTGGTCATATGGTCCGGCTGGATGAGACTAGTCTAGCAGAAAGATAGGTCAGGTAGAGAAAGCCCTGGCTGTACTTGGTATTTCCAATTGGTGTCGAACAGCGAAAAGGAGGAAGGAATGGCATTAGTAATGCTCCTGTTTTTCAGGCCGGCCAATTGCTTTGTAGGTTGTCAGCAATGTTTCTTTATCTTTTCCTCATATGCTGCCGGCTAAAGCTTTGAGGATTTTGTTGCGGCTCTGGAGTTTTGCGACAATTGCAGTCGTATGCGGAGTGAAGGAGAGCAGGCTGTCGAATGTGATTCCCAGTAACTTTGGATTTTTTATATTCAGAATTTTCACGTCATCAACTTTCACATCGAATTCGAACCTGTACTTCTTCGTCCAGCTGTTGAAGAGGGTAGCCGAGCATCGAGCAATCAACGGCATATGAGATCAATGAAACCCCTTCTGGCGGTAATGAGGATTACTTAATGCCCGATAGTAGTACTGAATAGTTGACTGTGCCACTAGCTTTGGACTGGTCCAGTGCTACCAGAACAGTTCGCGCACAGGGCCGATTTTGATTGAGGCGGTTGACTAAATGAGTGTTTATGGCGTTAACTGCTGTTGTTGCTACTGTCCACTTAGCGGAAGCCATGCTGATGTGCTGTTGACTCAGATGGTGTGTGTAGGCCGGAAGCGGGAATGCCTCAAGAGTTTTTTCGGTATTCCGAGTTCGATAGGACTCACTTTTGTTCGTTGCTTTGCTGTGTAAGCAGTTTCTGCTGGGATACTGCCGAAGGGAACCTCAACCCAGGCACATTAAAAATGGAGTACTCGACTTAAAGAACTGCATTCAGCAATATGTACAACAGGCAGCTGCGTAAACTCCAACTTATTCAGACTCGACCTCGATATACCTAACGGATGTACTGCATGCAATGAGTCCCCACGACACGACCCGAGATTAACCACCTCTTTGCATGCCCCCTAAAATCAGCTCATCTAACCCTCCTCTCTCTCTGGTCCAAACCCATCGAAACAGCTCGTTTCCTGGACCTCCCGTTAGATGATCTCGATGACTTGGACTAACTAGCGCGTTCTTAAGCGGAGTTGAAGACATGCTAAAACAGCAAAACAACAACAACAAAAACAAGGAATGGCTCAATGTTGTTAACTCGACTATACTAGCGTAAGCGGTGTCTACACTAGTAAAGAAGAAGAAGAATGCTACCATAAATATCATGATGAGGTGAACTGTGGGACGAATTTTTAAGCTCGCTTCACATCACTATCTGCGAAACTATTGGTTTTAGACACTGTTGGAAGAAAAGCTGGTCAAATGGGGACTGTCACTCTTTAGTGGAGAAGAAAATGGACGGTCGCCAGGGAAAACATATTTTCAACAACTCCGGTGGCTTAAGGGTTCAATAATTTAACCCTGAATAAAGTATTTCTGTTGTAAAAGGCGACTAAAATCCAATACTTTTCGCTATACTTCATTCCCTGATCTGTCCAAGGACTTTCACGCCAGAAATATTCCCCGATACCAATTTTTGAAGTTTTTTTGCTGTGATGGAGGCGAGACTTATTTGCAGACAGAAGAGCTTTAGGAGGTGTGCGAATGGGAAGACGATCAAGGGACATACGAATTTATAAACCACAGAGGCGATCTGGTAAACGGTACCTAGAGTATTAAGATATTCACCACTAGCATCGACAGCACCTCAGTATGTCTGAATTAGGAATTCTCCAAGGTGTTTAATATTGAACTAAATTTTTTTTTTTTTAAGTAAGCAATGAACAGTCATTCTCAATTTTTATATGCTCATTTCTTTTTCTCTCCATTTGGAATTACACTGCTGTTGCTGGGTTGCTTAGAAGAAAAGGTCAGAAGGTTGCTTGATTTAGACCTTAAAGCTATATAATCTACTATTTAAATTCATGGAAATTTAAAGTATAAATAAATATTTGTTTAGTTTTAGTGTTTCCATCGAAATTGCTTGAAATTCGCTAATCCTACGAGTAGCTCACCTCTTTCAAGTGGATCCCAAAATGAAGTGTCCTAACCTTCCATAGATAACTGCAGAGGGAAAGCCTTTCCCTTCTAAGCCATTGAAACTGTTCCAGCATAAGCACATACACATATGTACATATGAACAAACGTGGCTATATATTTATGTATTCACATCGTTTCAATTACCCGGAAGAGCATGCAGCTTTTAACATACATGACTGGTTGATTACCTGGAAGGTGTCAACATGACCGACCACTTTAGAAAATCCTTTTGATCTTACAAGCATGCCACAAACGTTGCCCTTAAATCGCTTATTGCAAGCGATTTGCCAGCTTGTGTTATTAGACACATATGTGTACATTAGTATTGGTTACATATGTATGTATAATATATACATATATATACTACCACACTATATTGAGTAATTAATTAAGCGTATGAATTTTCCAGCTCAACGATTTACCAATATGGACACTAATATGTGTGTACAAATATATACAAATATACACATGAATATAACGAAATATGGTATTTAAAATGAATTTCATAAATAGATACACTGCGTACGAGTGTATTTATAGGCAAGTGTGTAGGTAGGGTTTCTAACTTACTTACACTAGGGAACATAAATGAGGTTCCTTTAGATATTTATTGTATTCGGTTGCCCCAAAAGAAACCGGCAATTTTTCATACAGACGGCGTTGAAAATTTTTTGTATTTTATTTAATTGTATTTTTTCACTATCTGTTTGTTCGGCGTCAATTTTAATATGGAGCCCACAAAAGAACATTTTCGTCATATTTTACTTTATTATTTTCTTAAAAGAAAAAATGCAGCGCACATTGCTAAAAAGTCGCATAATTTGAATGCTGATAAAGCCTTAAAAGAAACACAGTGTCAAAGTTGGTTTGTCAAATTCCGTTCGGGAGAATTTTCACTCAAAGATAAGCCACGTTCAGATCGGCCGAGTGAAGTTGATGATGATGATTTCAAGGCTTTAATCGAATCGGAACGTCATGCATCTTAAAAGCAATGAATATGATCACGGTTCGATGACCCCTGTTCGAAAGTGTACTGCTACCTTGCCGATCTTTCTCACTTCTTCACTGCACGACAGTTAAAAATACAGCCGACCAAATCCTCGGTTACCCTCTTCACCAGCTGGATGAAGGAGTACAGGCTTGAATTAGATGTGAAAGTCGATGACCAAAAAATTCCGACTGTAAACAACCCTAAGATATTGGGAGTCACATTCGACAGCCTGCACTCTTTCACTCTGCATACGACCGCAATTGCCGCAAAACTCCAGAGCCGTAACAAAATATTCAAAGCGCTAGCTGGCAGCACCTGAAGTAAAGACAAAGAAACCTTGCCGGCGGGGACGAACGATACGCAGTTGAAAAAGTTACAGGCATGCCAGAACATCGCCCTTAGGACTGTGACAAGAAACCTCCTGATGTCGCCGAAGCATCACTAGCACAGCGAAGCATCTATGCTACGAGTTAAGGATTTTACACATGATAACGCACCAGCTCTCACATCGATGATTGTGCGTGAGCTTTTGACCAAAAACAAAACCGTTATTATGCCTCAACCACCGTTCACACCGGACTTGGCCACCGCTGACTTTTTCCTCTTCCCAAAACTAAAGACACCCATGAAAGGAAAGTGTTTTGCTACGATTGAAGAGATAAAAGAAAAAAACATCGAAACAGGAGCATTGGCGATACCAAAAAACGTGTTTCAGAAGTGTTTCGAGGATTGAAAAAAACGTTGGCATAAGTGCATTATATCTGAGGGGGATTACTTTGAAGGGGACAAGATAGTAATTGATGAATAAATAAATACTTTTTAAAAAAATTGAAAATAAGGGATGTTTTCTGACCACTTCACATCTACTACTGAGCCAATTTCGTTCGAATTTTCAAATTAATATTCGGGAAGTGTTCAATACATATATTTTTATATATGAATGTTTTTATGAATTAAAAAAGTTCAATAATAATAATAATTTTGTTAAATTGAATTTTGTTGCCATTAGTGGCCTAATTACCCAATTAGCTACATCAGAGTCTGTGTGAACAGACTTTAATTGTCTACATTCATATTTTATGTTTCAAAATTTGGAAGTAAAATATATTTCTTAAAAAAAAACACCTAAATATTGAAAGAGATAATAGCTGAAATTCGGTCTTTATCGAAATTTCACATACATTAATTCGCGCGGTTTTCTAAAAGAGGGCACCCCTAGTATTATTTCGCGTCGTGTTCATCCGTGGCTATATTCATTTCAAAGGTACTGTCATTTCGCTTCGTTTTCAGTAGATGTCATTTGTTTTAGCGTGAACAACAATTTGTTTCATTCATTTGAAAATGTCGAAATTTGTACCAGATAAAGTGTTTTTGCGGGGAGTTCTTCTTCATTACTTTAACATGAAGAAAAGTGCTACCGAAAGCCATCATATTTTACTGGACGTTTATGGTGACCATGCTTTAGCCGCACGAACGTGCCAAAAGTGGTTTGCACGGTTTAAAAGTGGCAATTTCGACTTAGACGACGGAGAACGACCCGGACAGCCCAAAAAATTTCAAGACGAAGAATTGGAGACATTGCTTGACACAGACACATGCCAGATGCGAGAAGAACTTGCGAAAGTATTAGGAGTTAATCAAGCAACCGTTTCCAGACGATTGACATCATTAGGATTCATCCAGAAGCTTGGAAATTGGGTGCTTTATGAATTAACGCCAAGAGACGTCGAACATCGCTTCTGCATGTCAAGAATGTTGCTTCAACGCCACAAAAAGAAGGAGTTTTTGCATCGGATTGTCGTATGTGAAGCCTGTCCAACCATCGACATCCACGGCAAAGCCGAACATCCATGGTGCCAAGGTTATGCTATGTATTTGGTGGAGCCCCAAGGGTGTGCTCTATTATAAGCTATTGAAAACGGGTCAAACGATCAATGGGGCCCTCTACCAAACACAATTGATTCGTTCGAAAAAGGCTATCGCGGAAAAGCGACCAGAATATGCGACCGGACACGAATCAATAATTTTTCATCATGACCACGCTCGGCCACATGTTGCAAGGCCAGATAAAAACTATTTGGAAAACTGTGGGTGGGACGTTCTACCTCACCCGCCTTATAGCCCAGACATAGCACCTTCCGATTACCACTTGTTCAGATCAATGCAGAATGCCCTCACCGGAGTACACTTCACTTCAGAACAGGGTATCAGAAATTGGCTCGATTCTTTCTTGACCTCCAAGCCGGAGAAGTTCTTTTGGGATGGGATCCACAAACTGCCAGAAAGATGGGCAAACATCGTAGCTTCCGATGGGCAATACTTTGAACATTAAATGTATAATAGTTTTTTAACAATAAAGTCTTAATTTTCGAAAAAAAACCCCACGAATTAATACATACACTCAATATAATAAATTAAGAAATATTTTATTTAAACTACATTATAATTTAATTATAATACAGGGGTTTTTAATAAGAGGGGTTATTTGGATCTCTTAAAGGATTGATGGTTTTATGAGATAAATGATCGGATGTAAAGAGGTAGATATGCCACTAATAATGGAAAAATTTATTAGCGAAATGGCCTTCACGGCTACACTTGCAGGAAAGTTTCTACCAAAAACTCTAAATATTTATTAATTTTTATTTATATTTTTGATTTTATTTTTAATAATATTACTTAAAAAAATTAATTCAAAAATTAATTAGTAAATGAATTAACATATTTTCAACAAGTAAACTAAATCATGCTCGCCAGTGTATTCGTATAACATACATATGCACATACATACATGCATACATATATCGGTTCGGTATATGCTTGCACTGGTGTTCGTCAGTGTATTTAAGTGCTGTCTTCTCATATGGAAAACGCTTTATGGACACAAAAGGTGTAAACATAAAACAAACAATATATAGAAAAAGGGGTTGCTTTAAAGATTAAGAAGATACACACGTACATACATACATATGTATCAGTGTATGCTCGGCCGATTTATTTTATTTTCGTGCACACATTATAAAGTTGTTTGTTTTAGGAAATTAGTAGAAACCAGTTTTGAGGAGTGTGTGCCACACGCGTGTAGCACCTAAAATTAAATACGCTTTGCCGCTATTTATGTACATACGTGTATATCCTTAAACCCTTGAGCAGTGAGTGGTCAGGGTTATTGCTTGGGTATAAGCATTAAAAAATGTTACGCTTTAAAATCTTAATTGTTCACAAACCAATCAAGTTATGATTTTACCTGAAAGTACAAGTAGTTGGGGGGGAAAACCAGTTTCTTCACCACACGCTGAATGCAAATGAGTTTGAAATTTAAATTTAACACAACACATTCCATGGAAATACCAATAACCTCTGTGTAGCTCATCATCGATGCATGCATACACGTATACAATACATACAAACTCGTAACTATGTAAGTAAATGGCATTCGATAGTTCATTTTCTCATTCATTCATTCATTCATTAGCTTCACTTCAGCACCCAGAAACCTGTTTCGCCTTTGCCTCACACATTGTCACCGTCAAATTACACCGTTAACATACCGATTTACCTCACTAATGAGTGACCACCTGCGGATATTCGTTCACACTTTCTTTTTTTTTTTTGCTTATCTCATCATCTCATGTGCCGCACTTTCACATGCATACATACATACCAGTATATGATGTGCATGTAATTTTCAGTTTTCTTATAAACGATTTTCCATACAAAGCAAAAGCGTGATTTCTTGCATTAAATATAAAATACGTGCTTATGCGTGCGTGTGTGTATTTGTCTATAAAATTTTTGTTGTTGCACCGTGTGATATGTAATTTTGTCTAATTACTTGCACACAGCTGGACGCAGGACATAGGCAGTGAGGCTCGTTGGCTGGTTAGTTGGCTGAGTGTCAAACAGCTGCTTGAAATTACAAACATTTCATGGTTTCTTTAAGCAAATGTTGCATGCAACATAAAGTTCTCAAGGAACCCATAATCATTTAAAGCTTCCACTTTGATTATGTTTGCTAACAATTGATGTGTATCGGATAGTATGGAGTTGACATATTTTATTTTGCAAAAAAAAAAAAGAAAAAAATTAAATACCAGAAGGTGTGAAATTAAAGCTTTAGGAGTAAAGACCACCCATGTATGGTGACACATGTTTCTTTATTCTAAGGAAAATACCCAAACTTGGCTCTTTAATAGTTCCTGAGGTTAATTTCAACAGAGAAGATACCTTACTGTCTTCTTCCGCGAAGTTTCATAGAGGTATACCTTCTGCTCAAATATAAACGAGACTACCCAATAAAACAAAAACGGTTAATTATTCTTCAATATTTATTTTATCCCCTTCAAAATAGTCACCATTAGAGGCGATACACATATGCCACCTTTTTTTCCAATCTTCATAACACTTCTGGTAAGCCGCTTTAGGTATGGCTTTCAGTTCCTTCTTCGAATTCTCTTTTATGACTTCAATCGACTGAAAATGCTTTCCACGAAGCGGAAATTTGAGTTTAGGGAAAAGAAAAAAGTCACACGGTGTCATGTCGGGTGAATACGGTGCTTGCGAAACAATATTTACGTTGTTTTTGGTCAAATAATCGCGTACAAGACGAGACGTATGAGCTGGCGCATTATCATGATGTAGAATCCATGTCTTTTGGTTTCCCCCAAATCCTTCCTTTTGAGACGAATATTCTCACTCAAACGTTTTTGGGGTTTCGGCTCATTTGGAAGGCGCCATTCAGATGATTGCTGGGCTGTTTCAACGTCGTATTCATAGACCCAAGTCTCGTCACCAGTTATGATGTGCTGGATGTCCGTATCACTCATTGTGAGCATTTCCTTGGCGACAGTTTCGCATTTCTCTTTTTGAAGAAAATTCAACAATTTTGGAACAAGTCGAGCAGACACACGTCTCATGCCCAAAACATCGTGAATAATGCTATGAGCGGATCCATTTGATATGTTGAGCTCACTAGCTATCTCTCTTTCAGACACACGACGATTTTCCAATACAATTTTCTTTACTTTTTCGACGTTTTCTTCGTTTATTGACGTTGCTGGACGACGATCATGGGGCAAGTTCTCCAGCGATGTACGGCCGTCCTTGAACGACTTATACCCACAGAAAAAAGTCTAACAGTGTGATAACCCACAATCTTGGTGGCCAATTGACTGGCACAAAACTTGAAATTATATGGTCACCGAAATGTTCTTTCCATGAACCCATTGATTGATGCGTTGCGTAGGAAGTGGCGCCGTCTTATTGAAACCAAATGTCGCCGAGATCACGAGCTTCAATTTAAGGCACCAAATAGTTGGTTATCATGGCGCGATAAGGGGCGCCATTGACGATTATGCTCTCACCAGCATCATTTTTGAAGAAATATGGACCGATGATTCCACCGACCTACAAACAACACCTAACCGTTGCTTTTTCTAGATGAAATGGCAGCTTTTGAATCTTTTCCGGTTTGATTTTCGTCCCAAATGTGGGAATTTTGCTTGCTAAGCTACCCATTGAGCCGGAAATGAGCCTCATCGCTGAACAAAATGTAGCTCGAAAACGTTGGATATTCTTGAAACTTTTCAAAGAGTCGATAAAGCGAAGCAATGTCGCTTGAGAAGATCGAGCGGCTTCAGCACTTGTACAAGCTATATTTTGTACACTTTCAATTTAAGATTTCGACGTAAAGTGCACCAAGTCATTCCATACATCAGTCCGAGCTGCTGCGAACGGCGCCGAATCGACTCTCCACGATCTTCGTGTACTCTCTCAGCTACGTCCGCTTCGTGCTGGACGGACTAATATGGGCGGTGGTGTTGCGAATAGTACGCATAGTAGGCCGATTATGTTGACCATAATTTGAATCGCATGAAGCCCATTCTTTACAGAACGTGAATTTCCGTAATAAAGTAGAGCGATTTGTAAACGTTGTTCGGACGTAAGTTTTTCCAGAATAAACTGCATATCATATTCTAAGCCACCTCCGAACGGCCGATAGATATATATGAGAAGCTTTTATTCCATGTCAGGATAATACTAAGATGACTTCGACATTCCCTGTCGAGGAGCGACCGTAATTAGAAAATTTAATTAACTACAACTTTGGATGTTGGTCGAACCAAGACTCGAACCTTTGCATTCCAAATGCCAGTACGCATTGCTAACCACTCGGCTATTGCGGTCGATCAGTGCATGTTTTGAGTACTTTTTCTCGCTGTGTCCTGGAATTAACTTTTCATTACTTAAACACAATTTAATTCCAGGTACCAACTGAACTTATATTCTCCCTCCCTGGAGAAAACAGTGGCCATTTTGTATTTTAGTTATTTAGCTATGTTGTTGAACTAGCGAAGCGAATGTCGGCCAGTGATGGAGCTGAAAAATAGAGAACGTCGGCCAGTATTAACTAGAATTTATATTGACCAAATACGAATATTTTCCAAAGGGAAACGTTGATTCGTCTTTTATATGCCAAACTCAAAGTTTTATTCGAAATGTTCAAAAATAAAAAATTATGTCAATCCATACTGATTTAGAAGGGATGAAGAAATCATAGTAACACGACCCACTTTTGTAAGTGTTAAGCAAATATTTTAAACTTTTGACGTTTGAGGACATCAATAAACTGAATTCATACAAAAACTTTTATGAAATTATCAGTATAAATATATATATATATATAATTCAATACTTTCCTTTTTAATACGTTTGTACATATGAGTGTCAATAATCAAACGTCAAAAATACTTTTTTTATTAGAAAATAATACATACATACATATATATTGCGATTGGTCGAATATTGCTGTAGTCAGCTTAAACGTTGAAAGTTGTCTTGCAGGTTTTTACTTTCGCGATTAAATTTTTTGAGAGAATGCCGTCCACGTGGCGCATCCTGGAAACGTAAGCCACCCTTGTGTAAGATGCGGTAACCAATCCATGTAGAAGCTTAGGTCACGGCTGAAAGAGAGGAAGCTTCAGTGGAACCAATCTGACTTATTCGGTTCCGCTGAAATCGAATTGCAGCGTCTGTTCACCAGCGGTGCGGCTGCGAGCGGGCGTCGATCTCGAAGCAAGCGGCTCGCTATATAAATGTGTAAAAACTTTAAATTGGCTCGCCTAGGGAGGTTATGCGCTGGGTTTGGGACCCGCCACATAGAAACCAGCTCTAATGAAAAAAATGTATACCCCCCAGCGGGTTATGGGTTCAAGACTTTACCCGCGGTAAGGCATGCCTGTCGTAAGAGGCGACTAAATTCCAATAGTTCCGGCGACAGTCGGGTCTTTATACCGGAACGACCCAGATTTTTTATCCAAAATTACTTTGAGAAATATTTTTGCGGTTACAATAACAAAAGCAACAAAATGTATGACGCCTCGGATGAAATACCCCTTTCCAATGACGACCCTCGCAAAAGAATTAAGGATCATGAATTGAGGGCAAGCACTTGGAATTTCCGGTACCTTAATTGGGTAGGTGCCGCTGACCAGCTGGTTGATGTCTTCGTAGGAATAAAGGCTGGCATCACCTCGGTCCTAGAAGAACGATAGATGGGACGAGAGTGCAATCGAGTAGGTCCTTGTGGCATTTACTGAAGCTGTCATATAAAGGAGCGCAAATTTGGTGTCGAATTTGTGGTGGGAGAGAGACTCTGTCGTCGCATACTGGCAGTCACCCCGGTGGATGATCGTCTCACCGCAAAGATTTGGCAAAAAATGCCTTTTACGAGCGCCTGGAGCGTACTCATGGGAAAATCATGCTTTCCGATTTAGTGCCAGAGTGGGCAAAAAAGGTATCTTTGGTACAACCTTCGGAAAATTCAACCCCCACAATGAATTGAGGATGATCGACTTCGCAGGGACCCGAAATATGGTTGTCTATAGTAGATTCCAACACAAAAAAATACTTGGCTGTCCCCTGATCGAAAAACTCTCAACCAGATCGATCCTGCTGTGATAGACGGAAGACATATCTCAAAAGTTCTTGACGCGCGTACACTCCGAGAAGCCAACATCGACTCGAACCACTACCTTGTTGCAGCGAAGATACGCACCCGCCTCTGTGTTTCGAAGAACGCCCGTCAACAAACACAAGGAAAGCCCGACGTCGAAAAGCTGCAATCACAACAGACTGCTACTCGACTTGCACTTCTGCTCTCTGAGAGCACTCTTCAGCAACCCGGTATAGGGCAACTGGCTGCCTACCACGCAACCTTGCGATCGACCACTACACATGCTGGATGGGATAGACATCGAGAAATGAAGAGGGAAGCAATACACATGCGGAGACAAAAACCGAGACGCGTGAGTATAAAGAGCTTGAAAAGTTGGCCGACAAAGGTAATGATCGAAAATTCCATGAAAAGATACGACGGCGAACAGTAGGTTTCAAGACTGGAGCAGACTCCTGTAGAGCAAAAAGAGGTAATCTAGCCATCGATACCCAGAGCATATTGAATTTATGGAGGGAACACTTCTCCAGCCTGCTGAATAACAGTGGAAATTTAGTATCCGGAGATGGTGAACCCAAAACCCCAATCGATGACGATGGAAAAGAAGTTCCACTACCCGACTATGAAGAGGTTCTAATAGCGATTACTCGCTTAAAGAACAACAAAACGGCTGGAGCTGACGGTCTAGCGGCAGAACTATTCAAACATGGCGGTGAAGAGCTGACAAGGTGCATGCATCAGCTAATTTACAGTATATAGTCTGACGAAAGCATGACTGATGTTTGGAATTTAAGTGTGTCTTACCCAATCCACAAAAAAGGCACTCCACATTCTGCGCCAATTATCGTGGGATAATTCTCCTTAATATCACCTATAAGGTTCTGTCGAACGTATTCTGTGAAAGACTGAAACCCACCGACAACAAACTGATTGGACCTTATCAGTGTGGCTTTAGACCTGGTAAGTCTACCATTGACCAGATATTCACCATGCTCCAAATCTTGGAAAAGACCCGTGAAAAGAAAATCGACACCCACCACCTCTTCGTCGATTTTAAAGCCGCCTTCGACAGAACGAATAGGAACTGCCTTTACGCCGCTATGTCTGAATTTGGTATCCCCGCAAAACTTATACGGCTATGTGGACTGACGTTAAGCAACACTAAAAGCACGGTCAGGATCGGGAAGGACCTCTCCGCGCCGTTCGATATCAAAGGAGGTTCCAGACAGGGTAATTCCTTATCATGTGATTTTTTTATTAGTTGCTGGAGAAAATAATATGAGCTGCAGAGCGGAATAGAGAAGGTATAATATTCTTTAGGAGTGTACGACTGCTGACACACGCCGATGATTTTGACATTATTGGCCTCAACAACCGCGCCGTGAGTTCTGCTTTCTCCAGATCTTATAAGGAAACGAATCGAATTTTTTTTTTGATGTTTTTTGATGGTGACTTGTGCTGGGGAGTACAAATATACCAGGTGTGTTAGTTGAAATTTGCCGATAAAGAAAACACTTAATTTTCGGAGGAATCTCAAAATTTTTTTATTCAAGGTATTGACCATTGGTTTCTACACATTTCATCTATCTCTCAGGCAAATTATGGATACCATTCCAAAAAAACTTTTTCTCTTTCGAGGCAAACCAATCGACGAGCCATTTTTCGACTTCTTCAAAATTAGCGAAACACTGCTCTGCAAGGGAGTGTCCCATCGATGCGAAAAGGTGATAGTCGGACGGGGCGAGGTCTTGGGAGTACGGCGGGTGCGATAATATTTCCCAATTAAGTGTTTTTAATGTGTCTTTCACCAGTTTAGCGGTATGAGACGGCGCGTTGTCATGTTGCAAGATAACTTTGCCATGTCTTCGGGCCCATTCCGACCGTTTTTCGATCAACACATGATTCAAATTGATCATTTGTTGTCGGTAGCGATCCGTGTTCACCGTTTCACCAGGTTTTAACAACTCGTAGTACACCACATCACACTGGTCCCACCAAACACAGAGCATTGTCTTACGGCCAAAGCGATTTGGCCTTGCAGTCGATGGGCCAGCTCCACCAGGGGAAAGCCATGATTTTTTTCGCTTCGGGCTTTTAAACGTTGGCAAATTGCTCCTCGAGTCACATGTAGTGTTTCTGCCAATTTTTGTTGCGATTGGGTTGGATCAACATGCAATTCCTCGTCTTCGAACTTTTTCGCTGCACCAGGATGTTCATTGTCTGTCAAATCGAAATCTCCACTTTTAAATTGACGAAACCATGTCTCACATGTTCTAATCACTGGAGCATGTTCACCATAAGTTTCTACCAGCAACCGGTGAACTTCAGCTGCTTTTTTCTTTTGATGAAATAAGAAAAGCAACGAATGCCGCAAATGCGATTTACTTGGAACGAAACTCGACATATTCACTGAGGTAAACAAATATGACGCTATTATTTTGGCGGAATGTGACTTGCGTATTTTTGTAGGTTAATGTCAATAAAATTACTTACATGCCAAATCCTAGAAATTTATACATATTGCTAGCGACATCTACTAGTAAAACCGGCAACCTTCAACAAACACAGCTGGTATATAGTACTTAGACATTATAACTTTTTCCAAAGGAAATATCTGGAGTTATCTTGTGAAATTATTTTGAATATCCAAGTCTTATTTACTTTGAATTTCCAAATAATTGTTTAGATTTGTTTAAGGCAATGAAGCTTTGAAAGAGGATATGTACAGAATAACAGAGTAATTTCCTTCAATTAATTGATTATCATCTTTTGTGCTTCTAAGAGAAATCTCGTGAATATATTGCGAATAAGAAAAGTTGATTTCAGACTTTAAATTTTCCCTCTAACCAAATTGCACCTGTACTAAATAATCCCAATATAAGTATGTTTCAAGACACGAATTAGTAAAGTTAAAGACAATAAATTTACGCTGATTTGCATTCAAAGTAAGTCAAACAATAACCGTTACTTTCAGCCAGGTAAAAGGGAAAAATCAAACAGCAGGAATCGAATTCGAATACACTTTATGCAGGATTACGAAATTACGATAAAAAAAACAACAACAAGCAATTACGATATACGGATAGAGAGGAGAAATTGCATGGATAAATATTTCCCCTTCAAATGAAAAACAAAAAAAAAAAAAAAACAAAGAGGGGTGTGAGTAAAACAACAACTGTAATATTAACTAAGAGGGAATGCGCTACCAAATGCATGAAAAAAAAAATATTTGCTAAATTTTAGGGTTGGAGTAATGCAATAGGTGTAAGCTATGCGGGTAAAACACAACTGCAGACACATACATATGCAAATAAAGGAGGGGCTGCGCGTGTATGTACCAAGTGGTATAGCACTGTGGTTTGCTATGTATGGTGAATGATTAGAGCTTAGAAGATAATATTTTTGGTTCAACTAAATTGCTGGAATGAAATTTTTAACTATAAATTTTTATTAATTATTTAAAAAAACAAGTAATTTTCTGGCATTTTTATGCAATCAAAATTTTTAGCCCAACTATTTCACCTACACATCGCTGCAGATCACCACACTGTGCGTCGACTTCACTCAAGCTGAAAGGTCAAGTGTGTGCGCATGACTGGATAATGTCATATATTTTTGATGGCCCATTGAATTACATGAAGAGCTAAGACGGCAGCCCCTAAATTTATGCTCTCATACATAGGGGTATATATGGTACGTGTGTAGGTATTTTTGCGCTAGCAGCAACAAGTATAAAGCAACAGGCAATGAATAGCAAGAAGTAATGACTGTCACATAGTTTTCATATGAGTTTTATATTGTGGCACTGTTACGTAAAAAATTACAACTTCATTATGCGCTCTGCTTCTTTGGTTATCGAGTTTATCTTTTTGTGTGCGCACTTGTTGCTGCGTTGGTATGAGCAACAGTTGTCGCTAGTGTCACTGTATACGGGTTTTTTAGAATTTTGGAATGTATTTGTGGCATACCTTATTTTTATCATTTCCATAATTTTGTGTTTGAATATATATATAGTTTTTTTTCGATATGAAATGAAAGGAATTTGAAAGATCCAGAGTCCGCAAAATCCCACAGGTATTTATTTTCAGGATTTTAGGAACTGTCTGCTCTTCATTCTTCTTATAAAAATAGAAAAAAATTTCTGGCCACCCAAGTGGTCGTCAACTTACTTTATTTTTTTTATCTTTTCAGTTTTTATAGTAGGACCATTGATAAACCATGTCATTAGTCTCAATCCAAGAAGTTTTCTTGAGGCAGTTCCTCAAGTATTTCATTGTGACTGGAAAGCTCTTTTTAAAAGAAGCAATATTATTATAATGGTCTATATACGAAGACTACTTTTCATATTTCGGTATTAGAAAACAAAACCAAATATTCCTTGTCCCAAAAAACTTTGCTTTGAAGTATCTCCACAAACATCAGTTCTGAATACATCAACCGCCACTTCAGGTGTCGAAAAACGGGAATGAAAAGCAGTCGTTCGGTGCCAAGTCAGTACTACACAGTGGATACCTCATCAAATTTATATTCTGAGTACTCAAAGACAATCCACGACTCGCCACCTGCACGATCTCGTAGACGTGTTGCTAAGCACCGTGATCGTATTTCTTTAATACCTCTTTCGACTAATCGATACGAGCCATCTTTTGAGTATAAATAACATTCAAATTGTCAAATTAGGTAAAGTAAAAATTTCGTTCGGTTTTTTTATTGATTTTTCAAAATATGATAACTTTGTGTACATTTGTCCGATTTAAGTCAACTATACGCTGTTTTGTTCGCAAAATAATTGTCAACAAGATGCCAACTTCATTATACCCCTCTCGTAGAAGACTGCGTCCCTATTGGCAAAAAACTCGGAGAGCCAATTTTCACAGGCCTCTCTTGAGGCCAACTTCTCACCATTAAGCGCGTTCGCCATGGACAGGAAAAGATGGTAGTCACTTGGTGCCAGGTCCGGACTATAAGATGGATGCATTAGGACCTCCCATCCGAGCTCCTGGAGCTTCTAGCGCGTCACCAAAACGTGTGTGGCCTGGCGTTGTCCTGATGGAACTCAATTCGGCCACTGTTGATCAAAGATGGCCACATCTGGATGAGTGCTGCCTTCAGGCGGTCCAGTTGTTGGCAGTAGAGGGCCAATTTGAGCGTTTGGCCATAGGAGAGCAGCTCGTAGTAGATGATTCCTTGCCAATCCCACCAAACACGCAGCAAAACCTTCCTGGCCGTCAATCCTGGCTTGGCCACCGTTTCCTTCGGCCTACCGCGTTTCAACCACAACCGATATTGCTTGACGTTGTCGTAAGTGATCCACTTTTCATCGCCAGTCACCAAACGCTTCAGAAATGGATCGATTTTGTTGCGATTCAGCAGCGATTCGCAGATGGAAATTCGGTCCTTCATGTTTTTTTGCGTTAGTTCGTGTGGCAACCAAACATCGAGCTTCTTTTTGAATCCAAGGTTATGCAAATGGTTCCAAACGGTTTTTTGGCTTATCTTCAGTTCCTTAGCAATTAAATAAGTGCTCACGTGACGGTCTGTTTCCACTATTTCCATGCTCTTATCGCAATTTTCGACCACAGGCCTCCCGACGCGTGGTGCATCTTTGACATCGAAATTACCGGATCGGAACCTAGCAAACCACTTTTGTGCTACACATTCGTTTACAGTACCAGGCTCATAAACTAAATATTTTTTTCAGCCGCTTTGGCTGCTTTTTCGCCTTGATCGAAGAAAAATTGTAAAATATAGCTCTCTTTGCTGGTGTCCATCTTTGACGAGCGCTCACAACGTACTGAATCAATCAATCGAAAAACCGTCAAAGACAAACTTTTAGCGCGAACGAATACGTTTTCAGTGCCGTATAGTATGACATGATGCGACACGTAACACTAGTAATATGGACTTAGATAAAAACCGAACAAAATGTTTTTTTACCTATATATATAATTCTAAAAGCCGAAAACTATCAGCTTTCTTCGTCTTGAAAAGTCGCGTGCCCAAAGGAAGTTATGCACTCAAACGATCTTGATGAAATCATACAGGCCTTCGAGACATAATTCACGAGAGTTTTTGCAAATATAGTAATTTTCTTTCCGAGAAATGAATCAGCGGTAGGGCAAATTGCTTGCTAATGGTTAGAAAAATATGTTCACTGTGTCATGCTATTATATTGTGGCTAGAGCTAGTATACTTCGGAAAAGTTACCGTGCAAACAATGTCATTATCCTTTGATTTAGGCTGCGCATAATTTAATAGTTGTCTTTTACGTATTGTCAATTTGAATAGAGGCTAAAATGTTGCAAACAACTCTAGTTTTGCATAATATTACACTGGTTACTGATTGTCGTATATCGTGCATCCCTCCCGATGCTTCTAAAATTTTTTTTTATTATCACTGAGGAGTAAATCTGAATGCATGGAATTGAAAACAGGTAAAAATCTCTAAGTCAGCCAGTTTTCTACAATTTGAAACAATGCTTGGTAGTACGCACTGCTGACCCACATAACTAAAAGTTAACAAGGTTCTATTTGAACCTTATGCTGTAACCACTCTGAAACTTAGAGTTAGCCCCGTCAGTTGGCCATTTAATATCGCTCACTTCGAAACTATTTAAATGGTAAATATTTATAATCCAATCAGGCTGTTAAAAATTAGTGGAACGAGCTTTTTCTCTTTTTTTCAAAAAAAGAAATTCTACCTCGAACTACCCAATTGTTTTTTTTTTTTTTTTTTTTTTTTTGTTTGATATAATTTTTAAAAACTATGAAACAAATTTTTCAAATAATTACTCAGTTTTCGTTCAAAGTTGTTCGACTTTTATTCCAAGTTTCTTTTCATTTTCGATTTTTCATTTGACAAAAAACACGCTCATTATATTAAATTGAAATATCGTAAAATCATCAAAGATATCTTCAGATGTTTTTAAAAATTCAAAAATTCGAAAGTTGCAGAATTAAATTCTATTTCCCTTTGGCGGTAAATTTCATACAGTTTCTCAAACTGATTTTTCCTTGGCGGTTAGTTGTTACAAGATCACAACATTTCCTCAACCGACTTCTTTTAACAGGGATTGAACCAATAAATTTAGACTTAACCGACGAGTGCTATAAGGAAAAAAAAATTTCAATTTTTTGTGCGATATTTCCTCAAAGTACGTTCAAACTGTAGACATAAATTTTTTGCCTTGAGAAAACGAAAATTAGAATTCGAAAGCTTTAAATTGCTGCTGTTGTCTGCACGACCATTTTTCGTCAGAAATTGCTGAAGAACTCCATAAATGATTTTGATATATTAACACTCAATATCAAATCATTTTCAAAATGTTCTAAAATATATTATCATATCTTTACGTATTATTTGCCAGAGCTGCGTAATGTAGTGTACGTAGGCTGCCATATAAAGGTCTGACCTAGGCAACACTAAGTGTTGCCATGTGCAATCGGACATTTCCATTGGAAAGTTTGACATTTTTTAGCATAACATCACTCAGAACGTTTTGTCATTTAATCGTGAATTGTTTTATTTACAGAGAATTAAAAAATTCATCTCGGCCAAAAAATGGAATTAACTCGTGAACATTTTCGTGCGATCATTTTTCACAACTTTCGACGTGGATTATCACGACAAGAGTGCATCGATGAACTAAAATCTTTGTATGGCTATGAAGCACCATCCTATAGCACTGTGAAAAACTAGTACAACGGATTCAATCGTGGCCGACGCTCGCTCAAAGACGAATTCCGTGAAGGTCGTCCAGAAAACATCGATACCGTACGTGAACTGATAATGCAAGACCGTCATGTAACATACCTTCAGATAGAGGCATGCCTATGCATTTCTCCCACCAGCATACATTCGATATTGCATGAACACCTGGCCGTAAAAAAGGTTTGTTCTCGTTGGATCCCGCACAATTTGACAATCGCTCAAAAAAAGGCTCGTGTGGATTGGTGTAAAGAAATGCTGAAAAAATACGATCGCGGTGCTTCAAAAGACGTTTATAAGATCGTCGGTGACGAATCATAGATCTATGCGTATGAGCCCGAAACAAAACAGCAATCGACCGTGTGGGTCTTCCAAGACGAGCCAAATCCAAAAAAACAAAAAAAAGAATAAAACCATTTTCGTTGATAAATATTCGTACTTTCATTAGGCCAGAAATATATATAGCAGCCTACGTACATACATATATAAAAACACCTTCTATGTAAACTTTAATTATCAAATACATATTTATAGGGTTATAAATATTTTTGTTTCTTTTGAATTATAAATTTTTAATTTTACTTTCATTTTTCTAAGGATTTTTCAAATTATCTCCCGTTCACCAACACTAAGCAGGGGTATTTACCGGATGTTAATTATGAAGCACACTGCCACTCCCTACAACAAAAATGCTTACGTGACATAAATCTTCCCCTACAAGCAGCCAACACTTACTGCACGGCTACAAACTCAGCGGCAAATACAAAAACAAAACCTGCTTCGATAAGTTTATCTTTACTGCTGCCAACCTTTATCAAGACGATGCCTACAGCCAACGAGCTGAAGTAGATAATGACGTTGCGCTGCAGAGTTCTACATATATTTGTATTGTAGTTACTCTTGTTGTTGTCTCCTACATACAAGTACACGAACAGATAGCGAAGCGCCTCGTAACCGACGTTGAAAATTGCTGAGCGCCTACAACAAAAAAGGCCGGTCTTCGGTTAGCGTGTGAAATGAGCCTTCGTTTTGCTTTCATTTCTGCCGAACTCAGTTTAGTGCTCCAACAGCGTTCGTGTGACGCAACAGTTTTGTGTGTGTCTCATCGTCGTGTATTGCCCACTTGACTGTTGGGGAGCGGCCTGTTGCATGTTGCAAGGCGACCAGTTGCTCGAGTGGCCGATTATTGCGACATAAAGACATGCATATACATATTATTTAGGTATATATGTGTATATTCCATGCGCGTGTGTGTATTTCAGGAAACCGGATATGTCGAACACAGCTGCTACTGCATCCTTTCGTGTTGAATTACTCTCTCACATCGCCGGTGTCCCGCTGCCGTCGCGTAACAGTGCATTACGCTGCTGTTGCAACACATATAATTTGATTGCATACTTTTAGGCGCTCGAGGGCTGACCGCAGGTTGGAAAATGTTGGTTGTCGAGCAGTCAGTCGGATGCGTGTTAATGGAATCGTGTAGTCGATTTAGTTCGCCAGCAATGTCGGCTAACAGTGCTTCTGTTCGGCTCGGGGTTTTTGCGCAGTTTTTTTTTGTTGTTGTTGTTGCTTTCGTTTGTTGAAATTCGCAAACTGACTTTTTTTCATTCGTTTCTTTTTATATGCGTTTTTTTTTCCTTTTCACCTCTCTCTGCTGTTGTATTTTTCTTTGCTTTTGTTTTCCCCTAATTTGCACGATTTAGCTTCGTGTTCTTTACTCATTTTCTCTCTCATCGCCTTTGACAGTTTCTTTTAATTTTTTTTTTATTGCTTTTTATGGGTTCCTTACTACTTGTTTTGTTCCAATTTACTGCTTCCTTGACTATCCAACTGAGTTGCCAACACCCTCTCACCATAACTTTCTCATCTCGGTTCCATTCAATACATCACAGGCATAACTGTTGCGCTTACCGCCTGTTGCTCTTTGCTTACTGTCCGACTGCTGTGCTGCTATTGTTGTTCTTGTTGTTCTTGTTGCCGTATTGCCTGTTGCTCGTCGTAATGTGCACCTGCCTCACCATCTTGTGTCGGCTCCTGCCTGTGACTGCAGCTCCTGTCGCCGCGGTTTTTGCCGCCTGTTGCGCTGGCATTGCTGACATTTCAGGCATTTCAGGCTGGTCCTTGCCGTGCACATTTCAAATACTGCAATATTGCTTCACTCAGTTGGTTAGTTGACGCGTTCAACGGCAGTTTAGTGTTGCTCCAACTCGAAATAGTTTGTGGCTTTTGGGCAAAGTAAATATTTTTATAATTATCAGCCAGTCAGGCAATAAATACTTTAGTATAAATAAAAATGAAGATATGAATATTCAAAATCAAATACACACATACCTATTTACATATATAAACATAAGCGAAAATGAACTCAGTGGTTTGACCGACCGATACTAAGTGCTTGAAAATTTTAAAGTGAAATGAAAGCAAAATATTTTCACTTAAATTTATATTTAATGAAAGGGATTGTTGAAATGAATTTTAGAAACAATTAAATATTATAGCCAAGTGACTTGTGTACAAAATGACATTAATTGTGCTGATGGAAAAGAATAAAAATGTTTAAAATGTATAGTATACACTTTTAATCTTTGAGGAACAAGTTGCTGCTGCAAATATTGAAGGTAGGATAATGTGACAAAATACTTTATAATTATTTGAATAAAGTAAACTCTAATTTATAGTTCATAGCGGTTGATAAGAACAAAGTCTCTTGTATCTAGTTTTGCTTGTTTTTAAAGATTTTTGTCGAAAAGCAATTGAACCAAAAAAAAAAAAAAAAAATGCAAAGAGTTTGAATAGAACGATGTACCTTGCATTTAGTGTCTTATTTTTAAAGATTTTTGTCGAAATTCTATTAAACCAAAAATCTTTATGGTAAAATTCGAAATTAAAAAACAAAACAAAATATTTCAAAATCAATCATATGAGTCTTTGATTTTAAATTAAAATTTTCACTATCGGATAATTGTTGAGATATTTTTTTTTAATATAAAATGTCCAATATTTTTAGTTCAATCGCATGGAAATTTAAACAAAAATTTTTTACTCTAATTTATTTTAAAAAAAATTTTTAATTTTGATAATGCATTATTTATTTAAATAAAGGAAATATCTAAAAAAATATTAATTTTAAAACTCGGAAATGTATATATTTGGAACAAAAAAGTTAAAAAAATTCTTTAAGAAATCATTTTCATTTAATTTAATAAAAACATATATAACTTTTAAAAATTATCAAAAAAAAAGCACATTATTAAATTAAATATTTCGGAGAAGATTGACATTAAAAATTATTATTATATTTTCAACTTATCAGGTTTAAAAAATTGTTATTATTATACAAGAGATATATTTTTCAAACTTTAATAAATAATGCTATAATAATTTATTTAAATAAAATACAGATGAAAAAATAATAACTTTCGAAAGCGTATTTAATTTTTCAACTTATTAAGTTTTACAAATAAATTCTATAAGAAAAAATTTCCTTTATATAAAAAATCTATAAATTAATAGTTCAAAAAGAAAATAATTAAAAAAAATTAAAATTTAATAATAATAAATTAATATAAAAAATCTATAAATTAATAGTTCAAAAAGAAAATAATTAAAAAAGAAATTAAAATTTAATAATATTAAAAATTAAAAATATACTTTTTCTTGTATTACACTATGCCACACAAAATTTCCGACACGATTTTCGTGATCAGAAGTTGCAAGTAGAAGCCTAATTTTAAATTTTGGCGTCACTTGTTTTGCATTCTTAGCACATATAAGAAGCTGAGAGCATTATCTAATTTTTTTTTTCCAGGTGGATTTTTAGCATTTACTTAATAATTTGATATGACCACAACACGTCAACGATGTGGACGATTGTTCATGAATGAATAGACGAAAAAAATACAAAACAAACTTACCAAAAAACTATATATTTTTGGCCTCAAAAACACAAAAATTGACAATTGCCACCGGTTTTGGGCCAATATCCCGCTATGAATCCATAAATATTGATTTTCTCATTTTTTTTTTTCTTTTTAAAAATTGAAAAAAAGTTTACGATTCGAATTTCTTCTTAACCATTTTGTCAATATTCGTATTAAAAAATAATTTATAATATAATATTTTCAAAGCATATATTAAATTTTCTTTTGATAAAACAAAAAGAGGTTAAAAATTTGAATTCAGTAATTGCTTAATTTAATCTAATTAATTTTTAAACACATCTAATAAATAAGTTATAAAACAATTAATATTAAATTACTCTTAATTGAAATTAATATTTAAAATGTAGAACTTTCTAAATTATATGATATACTCGTACATACTCAAGCAAATAAATATAAAATTAAAATAAAATAAAACATTTTGCATGGGTGAAATGTTTATTATTACACTAAACAGCAATATGAAAAAAATTTAAATTTAAAAAAATTAATTAAACAAAATATATATGTAGGTATTTTATTTTTATATGCCATACCGGAAAATTAACCAAAATTTATTATAAACAATTAAAGATTATTGTAAATTTTATATTTCAAATTATATTTTTATTTTTGTTTTTAATTTCTTATAAAAAATATATTCTCTTTATAACAAAATTAGTGCATTAATAGATTTTTGTATCATACATATAGACTAGCAACTATTTCGAACTTTCCACCACCTAACAGTCAAGCAATGACTTGGGTTTCAAAATTAATTTAAAATTATTAAAGGCTTAGAAGGGTTTAATCGTGGAAAAAGTCCCATTTTCAAGAATTTTTGTTTTAAATAAATAATAAAATTTTATAGTCAAATTATTTGCTGTCTTAAGGGTCAAAAAGATATTACAAAATTTTCAAATCAAAAAATTCAAAAAAATGCGTCCGGGTTGAAAGAAAAAAATTATTAATATATATTTTTTTCATAGTTTTTTTAATATTAAAAATTTTTCCATTTATTTTTTATAGAAAAAAAATTATTCTTTAAATTCCTCTTGCATTGTGTTCGAAGAACTGTGTAAAAGTTCATCAAGATCGGTTCAGTGCTTGTGGTAAACTTTTGACAACTCGGCTTTTAACACAAAGTTTCAAGAAATATGCGTTCTCAGAAAAATATTGGATCTAACAAAAATGATTCCATTATTTTTGCATAATATTGAAGGCTTTATTTAACATAGTTGGAATTATGTACGGTTTTTTTATATTTTTGTTTTTGCTATTGTATATTTTTGCCATTTTGAATATCAACATATCTCTTTCATGGAATCCTAGTCCCTATTGGCAAAAAACTTGGAACAACCGATTTTCTTCTCCAGACACATCATTTGTCATAAACAGCGAGAGGTGGTAATCACTTGGCACGAGGTCCGAGGTGGCTGCTTCCGAATCTCCCAATTAAGCTCTCAAAGCTTCTGGAGAGTCACCATCGGTGTGTTCGGTCTAGTGTTGTCCTGATGATGAACACAATTACGTCCCTGCTGAACAAATCTGGTTGCTTCATTCAAATGGTCTAATTGCTGGTAGTATTGGTCCGAATTAAGAGTTTGACCATATGATAGCATCCCATACTGGATGATTCCTTGCCAATCTCACCAAACACACAGAAATAAACCTTCCTGCTCGTCAATTCATACATTGTTCTTAAATTTTAATTGCTTGAAATAGTAGATAACATATGTTTAATATATCTCAAGTGGTGAATAAATTTGTTCACCGAAGTTCTTCAAAGCTTAAGTTTATTTAAATTTTTTTTTATTTATTTTTCTCTGACCAATCTTCTAAGTAAGTATTGTAATATTTCCAATTGAATAAAAGTGGGCGTACTATAATTTAAATAAAGTGATACTTCCGACCGTTCGCTTAAAATAACTATAAAATCAACGATTTAAATAATCCAATTAAGTATAAGCTCTTAGCTGCCTAAACTAAGTTTCTTTCAATGTAAAAAGTAAAAATTAAATGAAATGAAAATATTTCCACATACATATATATTCCATTGTGACAGCTAATTGACTTATCAACCTATTATAATTTTTATTTTGTTTGTTAATTTACACCCTTTACTTTACCTCACACATACACGTATGTATTACTGCGTTGTAGTCACGTAATCTAATTATCCTTTGTTGTCATATTACATGAAACTGATTAACAGATGATTGTATGTTTGTACGAGTGTAAAAATCTCCACACAATTATAAATGTAAAAAAATTATAAAAAGAAATAGTGGAATGGGGTGTGAGAATAATAAGCAGATTTAATAATTTTGCTGTTAAATACGTTCATTCATATACCAGGTGTGTTAGTTGAAATTTGCCCGTTTTTTTTTTTTGATAAAGAAAACACTTAATTTTAAGAGGAATCTCAAAATTTTTTTATCCATCTCTCAGGCAAATTATAGATACCATTCCAAAAAAAGCTTTTTCTTTTTCGAGGCAAACCATTCGACGAGCCATTTTTCGACTTCTTCAAAATTAGCGAAGCACTGCTCTGCAAGGGAGTGTCCCATCGATGCGAAAAGGTGATAGTCGGACGGGGCGAGGTCTGGAGAATATGGCGGGTGCGATAATATTTATTTATATATTTATATATTTATTTATTTATTTATTTATTTATTTATATATTTATTTAGTTATTTATTTATTTATTTATTCATTTATTAATTTATTTATTTTTTATTTATTTTATTATTTGTTAAATTATTTATTTATTTATTTATTCATTTATTTATTTATTTATTTATTTATTTATTTGTTTAATTATTTATTTATTTATTTATTTAATTATTTATTTAATTATATATTTATTTATTTAGTTATTTATTTATTTTTTATTTATTAATTAATTAATTTTTAATAATTAATTAATTAATTAATTTATTTATTTATTGATTTATTTATTTATTTATTTACTTATTTATGTATTTATTTATTTATTTACTTATTTATTTATTTATTTATTTATTTATTTATTTATTCATTTATTTATTAATTAATTTATTTATTTTTGCATTTATTTATTTATTTATTTATTTATTTACTTATTCTCAAGGATTAAATATTAATGCTTATACCTTTAAGTCAGTTGTAGGAAGGTTATGTAATATAGTATTCCAATTTCGATGATTTTCGATAGCAAATTTTGTATTTATGTGTGTAGAATAACAAATTTGAGGTTACCAGATGCTTTTTATTTTTTTTACCCAAAATTTCATATCTGAGCAATTTTTTTGCATAGATATAGTCCTCTTTTTTCGATTATTTTCAGTGATACGTGTGAAGAATACTAAATTTTAAGCTCTTCGATGATATATGTATTTGTAGTTGTTTGATCTAAAATCTCAAATCTGAAAAAAAGTTCATCTGTGTGTTGAAAAATCTCAATAGGTTTTATGTGACAGAAAATGTAACAAACAAAAATTAAAACATATTGCTCTGTAAGAACTTAGTTTCTTGCAAACACTTCTTGTGGCATATGTTTGTGCCAATAAATCTTCAGATTTCGTCTCTGACCTGTGTATTGGTTTGTGGAAAAGTAGATTAGCTCAGAAAATCCGAAAAACCAGAAATCACGTTTTCGCAATTAAATATGCAAGGCACGAGTTGATTAATTGTTTTGCTACTGAACATATGTATATCAGTGTACATGCACATACATAGCATGTGTAAGTGAACTATATTACATACACAATAATTACACAGGAATGTAGAGGAAATAAATAAACAATTAGTCATAACTAACTTAAGGGATTAAAATAATGTTTTTTTCTTTTAATATTTTTATATTATAATTTCTTATACAAACAGTCTCTGAGACTCATGTGGGTAGCAGTGCTTGCTACTTTGACAAATGTTAAGGGTTCAAATTTCCGTCATTAAAATGGCAATTGTCAAATGCTCATAAATACGAGTACTTAACATGGAGTTGATGGGCTTTTACGAACATACATAAATGAAACGGATCCCGAAAACGCAGGGGAACACTTCTTATAAAGCATTGGTGCACTTCTCAAAATAATCCTTTCGTATTCTTCCTGTTTTATGAGAAGCTTTTTATTTCACAACAGAAATATACTCGCAGGCTTGATGTTCCCTGCCGAGGGATGTCCGCAATAAGCAAATTAGTAAGCCGTGAAGGGCTTAGCACTCGGGTATTGCGATGGCCCATATCTATATATTTATATATATATATATACTCCATCCCTATTAATGGCTTAAATTTTCAAGATACATATCTTTAAGTCAATCTGTCTTCTGTTTCACCTACTGAGATCTATGCTGATCGTCTATGGACTTACTGGAGATGACGGTTACAACCTTGTTATCAATGTTCTGAACGATCAAGCAGCAGTGAGTTGAAAAAAAAAATATATAAAAAATATATTGAGATATTTAAGCGATTTTTCGACGGGAAGTAAAAACAACTCAATTTCGTAAAATTATGAAATTTTATTTTTTATCAAAGAGTCCATCAGTTAGTCAGATATCAAGGCTGGGATTGGGAGACTTCGCAATGTAGAGATTTCAGTGTAACGGATTAGTGTCCATAAGACAATAAAATACCACATAAACCTGATTTTTCGTATTAATGAAAACCAAATCAACAACAAGAGTACAGTGCAAAACATTGCACACAATTTTTAGAAGAAGAAAAGGAAAAAAATTATTGTAAAAAAAAAATAATTGGAAAATACAAAAATACTTAAAGACACAACCTTAAGGTGAAACTGTCAATAGGAAACCACGAATATAAATAACACCAACGCATATATATATATATATATATATATATATATATATATATATATATATGAGTACATGAATATATACGAGTGTTCATTGCTATAGTGACGCGCACAAATACCATAAATATATATATATATTTAAAAACCATAGAAATGGCGTTGACTATTTGGAAAAATAAAAGACGCCGGATGGAGTAGAGACAACAAGTAGAAAGGAGATAAAGATAAAAATAAAAAATAAATAAAAAAAATTAAAAAAAAAGAAAAAAAAAAGAAAAAAATAGAATAAAATAAAATATAAATAAAGAAAAAGCAAACATATAAAAATAGCACGAAACACCGAGAGGAAAAACTAGAAAACTTAAAACTAAAAAAAAAAAAAACAACTAAAAGTTAATAGAGTAGGTTGCAGCAAACACACACAATAAACCCAATGAAAGCAACATCTAGCGAGGAGAAAAATGAGTTAAAGTATAACAACCAAAGCTGTGTGTGAAAAAATACAACAAACAGCAACAGCAAAAACAACTCTCGTAATCATGATTAATTGCAGTATAAATGACTATACGCCTCACGCTACACGCCCATCATCAAGCAACAGCACCCTGCACACCCTTCGCTTACACCAAAAGCTCGCCGGAAACTGTGTTGGCGCGCAAATTAAAAATCCAAAGCATAATAAATGAAAAAGATTAAAACAAAAAAAAAAAACAAAAACAAAATACAACAAAAAAGTCTGAACAAAAACTTAGAGCATTTATAATAAGCGTGTATGTGCTGCTGCTAGGGGAGAGGGCATGTAGCGGAAAATGCTGCGATATAAGAAAAAAGGGAAATAAAAGTAATGAAAAATTCGAAAACTAGTACAAAAAAAAAATATATCAATGTACTGCAAGGCTAACGCCCATATCCCATTGAGCTGAACATGAAAGGCCAGCAGCCGCGCAGTCAGCCGAGAGACAAGTCAAAGTCAAGTGAAGCTAAATGGAGCTTTGAATAAAATGGTAAGAGAAATAGAAAAGAATGGAGAAAATAAAAAAAAAGTAGAAATAAGTATTAATATTAAATAGCGAATAAAAGTAGTAGCAAGAGTAGTGTGTACGTGTAGGTAGCTACTAAGACTCCACTGCAGCCAAAGTGACAATTGAAAATTGAAGTACCAAAGTTGGCGTGCTCTAGCCACTGACGGCATGTACATAGTAGGAAATGTCCAACAAAATTGGCGTTTTCACGTAAAAAATTCATCAACTAAATCCACTTGTTAAGTAAATTGGCATCGTTTTACTCGGAACTTACTTTTGTGGCACTTAGTCTGATGGAGTTGTCTGTCTTGGCTTTGGCACAGTGTGGGTGATAGAAAAGTATGCAAAATTAAGTGGAAAGTAGAGGAATGAGACGCAGTAGGGGATTAGAAAGAAGCATGAGTTTTGGCGTTGCAGTTTTATAAAAGTGTAAACGGACTTTGTGCCAATGGAACCTAAAATAAATGAAGGAGAACGACTGACTCATTTTCGTTTTATTTAAATCAAGGTGAGGTGAGTAAAGTTCAGTAGATCTTACAGAGTCACTGTGAATAGTGTAATGCCTGTGCTTTATTGATATGGAGCAAACTGATATACCAACAAGCTCCAGTCATCTCTTCTCTTCGCATGTCAGTGCTAATTGGAGATACCAATTGAAGTATGTGAAAACTTCATAACAAATTTTCAACAAAATGGAAGTTTTTGTCTACCTCTGCTTCCACGCATGAGTCTTGCGTCGAGTCCTATCAAAGCTGTAGTGTTTTCGCGCATTCGGACGACCTCGCCGGCGCTGTTGTTGTTGTTGTTGTTGTAGCGGTTGCTTAACCCCGCTTAGGTTCGCGTGATCAATCTAAGTCCCCGAGATCATCTAAAGGGAGGTCCAGGAAACGTGCTGTTTCGATGGAATTGGACCAAAGGCAGAGGAGGGTTAGATGACTCGGTTTAAGGGGGCATGTGAAGAGGTGGTTAGTGTCGTGGAGAGACTCTCCACATGCAGGGCATACGTTGGGTATGCTATTGTCGAGTCTGGTTAAGTAGGAGTTTAACCTGCTACAGTATCCAGATATAAATTGTGTCAGAGTCACGCGGGTCTCTCGAGGCAGCTCGAGCTCGTTGTCTACAATTGGTGGTGGTTTTACTCCGAGCACGCCATTCACAGGTAGGGAGTCTTTGAAGATGTTGACTGACTCCTGATGAATGGCGTTCAGTGCTTGTCTGTGCCATCCCTTCCAGCGGTTGTGCTCCCTACGGTAGCATCACATTTTTTCTTCCATAGAGAACTTTGTCATTATTATTGGTGTTGATGGTAGTTCCTACAACTTCAGGGTTTGGCTGTGAAATGCGATGTCGGAACTAAAAGAGATTTTTTTTTGATTAAAGCAAGTATTTTATCTTGCCCTCGTGCACTACCAGACTCAATTCGATTTTTTTGTCTTAGCCAGGCTTAAGAAATAAGAACTAACGAATCGAGGAGCTCATTCTCGATACTGACAGAGGTTTAGTTGTTTCTCAGCTTCAATTTACACAGCGGTATAATTTTAGCGGGGACATTAAATTCAGGGTTAGCTCCTTTTGTTGCTATCGAAAAGCGAACTTTATGATTAAGAAAGAGGGGATCTTTGTGGAATCACTTTTAGAAGACTCTTCCTGGATTCCGTGCATAGTACTTATATTATTTTTAAGCCCACACTTATACGGTCCGAACAGTTCTTTGACGATGAACCTTAGTCTTTTAACGCTTTACCCTGGTGGAGGGAGCATTATTTGACATATTAAGAAGACTGATCTTGTGTGTTCTACAGAGTATAGTAAGGTTCCAAGCATAGGAAATGGTTTCGTCCGACTATTTTTTGTAATCCAACTCTTTCGGCATAACATTTGAATAGCTCAGCCGTTCTGCTATCAGTACTCGCCTCTCTTTTGTTCTTCAAGAGAGCAATTGTTCTTTGAATTTCCAGATTTTTCATGGCTACAAGCATAAAAGAGACGTTAAAGCTAGACTTACTTAAGGCCGCATTTCAGATTACGTGATATATTCTTATTTATTTCTTTATTCCTACGATGATAAAAGTTAAAAACAAGTCTGGCCAGACATAGGTATATAGTACTCTTGAATGGATGTGTGAGACAGTAACTGCTAAAAGTGCCCAAACTGATTGGGATCTAACTCTGAATTAGAAGAATTGGTCTAACAAAGTAAGTGACTGAAAAAAATCAAACAGTCATTTTCTGTAGGTTAATTAGAGTTTTTTTTAGCCACGTTGATTTCAAGTTGATTTGGTGACGTGGTTATTTTGATAAGTAATCTATAAGATTGAATGAAGTTTATTTCGGAAAAATCTGTCACTTAAAATTATAATAACTAAAATTAAGTAAAATGCACAAAAATGCAAAAATTGTTTTATATACATACACATTTCATTTGCCACCCTTTACACTTTTCTTCTTATTTTCTAAATTTTATCTTCTCTCTAACTTTAGCTACCAAACAACCATCTTTATCACTTACAACCACCAAGTCCACCAGCTCTCGTTTTATTTCCAATATTAATTTTTCAGCAGTTTTCTTGATTTTTTTAAAGCAAAAAAATAAAATAAAAAATAAAGACATAAAAAATGTCTTAAACTTGCCTTAACATAATTTCTTATTTCAATTCACCGGACATTTTGCCGCGGAACGTAGTAATCATTTATCACTTCCTACTCTTTACTCGTCAAACTACTCGTGCGTAGAAAATAAAAATGATGTACGAGCTGGAGTGTGAAAAACTTTTAGCTGACACTTTTTACAAAATGGCGAGGCATAAGAAATATTAAAAATTAGTTTCTTAAATAATTTTGATGAGCAAAAGTGCAAGACGAAGCAATTAAGAAGTGGATGAAAAGAGGAAAAAACGTAAGATAACTTCAAGTATAATGAGAATTTTAAAAATCGTACAGCGAAACAACAAATGGTAAGACATATAATAGATCTCTAGTGAAAATTAATTCATTATTTTTGCGTTAAATTGAAGATTTTATTCACCGATTTATGTCGAGCGTTTTTCTCGAAAAGTCTTTACCATTTAAAAAATTATCTTATTATGTCTCTCTCATAGAAACTCTTTGCTCTATTGGCAAAAAATTGAGGGAATCGATTTTTCCAGGCTTTATACCAGCTCACTGCCTATATTTAATGATGGCTTGGTAGAGAAACTGTCTCCGGTAGAAACAAGAGATATAAAATTAGCATACTGCACATCCATTAAAAGGATTTTTATTGTATTTTTCTATGACCCTTTGGTTGGTTTCACTCATATCAAAACATGCAGTTTATGTACAACAAACATTATAATAAATAGGCTGTGTTCTTGAATAGATATGCAGACAGTCTTCACACCCCTCCTCAGAAGGTTTTAAGGTCTTTGAACAACGATATTTGCTGCCTCTGTTTCTTCACTAAACAACTGAACAAAGCTGAACTTATGGAACAAAGCAGTACATTTTTAATTTAATATTATAATGGATGAATACAGGTAGCGATTGAAAGGATAGTGAAAATTTTGATTTTTGACAAAAAATTCCTTCAAAATTCCCTTCAAAATGGCTAATAAAATCGAAATTATTGTCGAAAATGTTATACCTTCGATCATTACCTAACAAATATGTCGCAGAAGATCGCATGGAAATTTTAAGCCGATTTCTTCAGCCGTTTGAGAGAAATTTTCCTCACCGACTCTGAAAACAGCGTTTCGAGAAAAACGCATTTTAAGTCTTGCGAACCATTTACACTAAGTTAAATAATCTTTTTTCCAACTTAAATTGTATAATCTATTCCAAGACCATAAGAGGAACCCACCGCTTTCCCGTTTGTCTCTTAAATACTCAACTCTTGTTGTCTACGAGACATTCTCCTCTCGTTCATGCTCCCTTTGCTTTCTTGCTTCTGAAAACGAGTTGCGCTCTGTGTCCTCTTTTCTACCGTAGAAATGCGCATTATGTGCAAGTGATAATCCGAATGAATGCATATCGTAAGAAGAAATGTTTTTCCTTCATTGAACATACCGGCTGCAGCTATTCCAAAGATTTTTCAACCACATGAGCTTATTTTTGGAGTTATTTTCTATATCAATTGATTGTTATTTTGCGTGAAGCCACAAACTGAGAAAACTTTAAACACTGAGGAAAAACACGACTTGACTGTGTGAAAAATCACTTTCAACTGACGGAACTTACTTATACGAGTATGCAAACTAAAATTTCTAAACATGGCTCACAGGTAGAAGTCTGATCTTTTGTTATCTTATTTTAGCGTTCCGAACATATTAAAAATCATTTACAAAGGCACCGCGGTAACGAGACAGCTTGCACTTCGCCTTTTTTCGAATGCCACGAGACGTCCTAAATGATATGATCATATCTCCTAGACTGTTTGTCGGATCAACTTCAAATTTTCGGAAAATATTCTCAAATATACATATGTGCATTCGAAAAATCGCAAGATTTTTTTAAAAATTGCAAGTGGATGTAACACTTTAAAGAATAGTTGAGGCTTGACGGTAAGATCGGTGTTGTGAAGCTATCTTTTTAAATTATTAATAAAACCCAGGTCAAGGATTCAGAAAGTATCAGTGCTGTACTCATTTATGTTGTACCCAGAAACAGTATTCTCTTAACTTTTGTAGTGTCTATCTATTTTATATATATACTTATCTGATTATCAGATCATGTGAGATTCACTCGAAAATGACAGATGGCTGAGGTATGCCATTCCTTCACCGAAACTACTGTAGCTATGTCTGCCAACCTGCAGTGAACTCCTCAGCCCTCTCTTTACTATCCAGACTCTTAATAAGTGGGACGGTGTTTCCTATTTTAAAGCTGGAGATTGGGTAATTTGTAGTCATTCTGCTTAAAAGCTCTTTCGGCTTTTCGTAATTGGTTTCGGAGAGAGCACAGTCTAAACTAGTTTGCGCACCGTTGAACTTTTCTTGTTTTTTAGACGTCCACTTATAAGCAAGTAACTCGAGATTCCGTAGGAAAAATACAGGTGAGCTTACGCTGTAGGTTAAGAGAAAAATAATAGAAAGCCAAGAATATTTTAGATCTTACTTAAAACAACACAATCCGCTTGGAGCTAAGTTTCCAGTCTTAATCTTTCAACCTCTTACTTTTCTTAATTCGTGCGGTTTTTTTTCGAAAATTAAGACTTTATTGTAAAATAATTGTTATACATTTAATGTTCAAAGTATTGCCCATCGGAAGCTACGATGTTTGCCCATCTTTCTGGCAGTTTGTGAATCCCATCCCAAAAGAACTTCTCCGGCTTGGATGTCAAGAAAGAATCGAGCCAATGTCTGCTATGTCTGGGCTATAAGGCGGGTGAGGTAGAACTTCCCACCCACAGTTTTCCAAATAGTTTTTAACTGGCCTTGCAACATGTGGCCGATAAAAAATTATTGATTCGTGTCTGGTCGCATATTCTGGTCGTTTTTCCGCGATGGCCTTTTTCAAACGAACCAATTGTTTTCGGTAGAGGTCCCCATTGATCGTCTGACCCGATTTCAATAGCTCATAATAGAGCACACCCTTGTAGTTCCACCAAATACATAGCATAACCTTGGCACCATGGATATTCGGCTTTGCCGTGGATGTCGATGGTTGGCCGGGCTTCACATACGATCTTTTGCGCTTTGGGTTATCATAATGAATCCATTTTTCATCGCCAGTGACAATCCGATGCAAAAATGACTTCTTTTGGTGGCGTTGAAGCAACATTTCCGACATGCAGAATCAACGTTCGACGTCTCTTGGCTTTAAGTCATAAGGCACCCCATTTCCATGCTTCTGGATGAATCCTAATGATTTTAATCGTCTGGAAATGGTTGCTTGATCAACTCCTAATACTTTTGCAAGTTTTTCTTGCGTCTGGCATGCACCTGCGGCGAGCAATGTCTCCAATTCTTCGTCTTGAAATTTTTTTGCCTGTCCGGGTCGTTCTCCGTCGTCTAAGTCGAAATTGCTGCTTTTAAACCGTGCAAATCACTTTTTGCACATTCGTTCGGCTAAAGCATGGTCACCAGAAATGTCCAGTAAAAAATGATGGCTTTCGGTAGCACTTTTCTTCATGTTAAAGTAATGAAGAAGAACTCCCCGCAAAAAATATTGAAATTTCTTTGAACATTTGTATATGTCAACTTCCGCTATCCCTGAAGTATAAAGTCTTACTGGAACTCGGCTAAATTGAGATAGATCCGAACCGAGCTGTCTACGCCATGAGAAGAAGAAGAGGAGAAAGATTTCGATTCTCCCTGAAGGATCACTTGGAAATGAACCAGACGTCATTTAGAATATTTAATTGGGGTTAAACAGCGATCACGATCTTAACATATGCTATCACATCTAGTAAAAATTACTTGGAGATCTTATTCATATTGAGATGGGGAAGCTACTATTGTTCTAGAAGAGTAATACGTAGCTCTAACCAGTACTGCTTCGAAGTCTGTCTAGCTGAACTGTATTAAAAAAGCAGTCTTAAGAGCTTTTCAGTGTAAAAAAATGATGTTTCTGCTGAGATTTATGAATAAACTCCAAACTAAGGGAATTATTGACAGTAAAAGTAGCCTCTACATCCTGCGAGTCTTATCAAGCTAAGGTGTAAGCTTTTCCTGAACGGTATTGAAGAGAGGTTTCATTAATTCATTGAACATAATTTTTCACTTTTAATTGCAGCTGAAGACTAATCAATAACTTTTTTGACTTGTAAAAGTACTTGAGGCGTTCCATCTCTCTTTTATCTCATAACTTCCGCGGAAGCACACCAAAACAAAATTATAAATCAAATTAACTAAAACTTTTACAAAAAAAAAAATAAACAGCACACACATACAGATAAAGAGAAAAGCAACAACAAGTGAATGAAAGGAGTTTAATCAGCTGATTGTTTTGCCAAATGAACGCATTTGGCACTTTTTCACAATTCTCATTCTCGTTTTCATTTTCATTTTCATTTTCATTAGTGCGAAGCTACTTTTCCAACAACTTTTTGCCCAAAACTCTCAGTCATATTACCTTTTAAGTAAATATATTTCGCTTATCTTATTGTTGTTGTTGCTATTGTTATTGTTGTCCATAGCTGTCGCTGTCATAACTCACTCCTTTCGGTACAATCGAAATAAATTTACAATTGAGACGACAAGCTGCTGACTACAGGAAATGTTATCTTCATTACCGCAGCGACTCATTTCCGCGCAGAAAAACATGAAAAAGGGGGAGCTTAGAGATGGTATGTGTGTGTGTATATGTGTGTGTGTAGTAGAAATAGGTGGCTGGGTTGTAGACATCCGGTAGAGCAGCAACAGCCTCACACTCCATACAATTTGAAATCATCACCCTTTCCTGAGATTTTAAATACCTTCAGCTTCTTAGCCCCAGTCAGCCTCACCTGCTCCAACCTCTCCTTCTTCTTCCTCTTTGGGGCTATTTTGCACCTTCGCTCATATTATATTTCTTACATTTTTGTTCTTTTCGTTCTCAGCGAACAACACCTGATGACGCTGAAAATCATTCATTTCATTATGCTCACCACCCACCTGCTGATTTGCGCGCACGGTTTCACTCAGTCATTCAACTGCTCATTCATGCCGACTTATTTCCTTTTAGTTACCGCGAAATGCTTCTTAGCTGCCAAATATCCGACGTCATCGGTACTTACAACAAGCCGTTACTACTTTACGTTTTACACGCATTTTCCTCACATTTTCTGCAATCGTCAGTCTTGCATTCCTTTCGCTTTGAGTTTGACTTTGACTTTTAGCTAACAGCTTCCTTTCAAGCTAATTTAAGCGCTGGACATTGGTGTGTTGTGTACGAGTATACAATTTCCCTTGCTATATTTTCTCTTCACTTTAACCCCACTTACTACGGCAGCAAATGCCGCGAAGACTTTCCTTTGCTGTCAGCAGGCAGTTGCTTAAGTTTTTCGCAATGCAAGCAGAAAAAAATATTTCAAGTTGAGGAGGAAAAAAGCTTATGAAATGTAAGCGAAAAATACTGTTAGTTATGGTGCATTAATTTTTGTGATTTCTCTAAGTGGCAGAGTTGCCATTTGCTTCAAAAATAGGTTGTAAAATTTTTTTTATTAATTTTTTTTTTTTTTTTTTTTTTTGTTGACAAGCAAATCACAGAAAATATTCATTGTAACAAATTTGAAAAGGCAACTTAAGTGTTTTTTAAATCAACTAATAAAAGAGCACAAGAATTTTGGTATTAAAAAATATATTTTAGGAATAAATTATAAATATTTAACATGTTTGTGATATGTGGCTTTTTTCACCGTAGCTTCCTTTATTAGATATGGTTAGCTTGAGCTGAGTATCACATAAGTCTAAAGTCTTACCAGAAATACTACATCCGAGTATATGGAATACACCCTGTGTACCCTGCTGGGTCTCCTGCTTGATGAACGTTGCTTTTCTCTTAACAAATTGAGGAAGTCGTTCAGGCATTCTATACAAAGCCAGCTGTCTAAAGTTCCTTCAGCTTTTCTTAAGCAAGAATAATCAATCTCTATTTGCCGAGTGTCAAACCCTAACACATGCATATTTCCACATTTCATATATTTCCTGCATTTATTCTCATCAACCAAATCTTATTTTAAAGGAGTCAAGGAATATAATCAAGGAAATCTTCACCCTTTCCTCAGTCATTATTAGTCCTACTAGCACCTCACCTTCAGTCGATGGTAAGTACTTATTACGTTTCGTGCCATATCGTTTCTAAAGTCTTTTAGCTTGACGATGAAACAGCATTTCTTTTGCACTTTCTGAGAGAGGCTGGCAAGTCGTAAGTTTCGTTTTCTGAAAGGACTACCTCTTTAGCCAGTTCATCAGCCTTTTTTATTGCCTTATTCGATGTCCTTATGCCCTGGTACAAAATAAAGGTGGACTTTGCTTTTGTATACCAGTATTTTTCTTGCTTCTTTACATATTTCAGTCATTATTGACTTCGTGCTATATTAAAGTGAACACGTTTTAGTAGTTCTTTCGCCATTTTTATAGCAAATATTCTTCCCCCTTTGTTTGGCAAGCTAATTCTATAGGTCTAGAGCCTAACGACTATTTCCAGCCTATCTAAATTTTTGTCTTTTCCGTAGTCTTCTCACATTTGGGAGCACCATAAAAAAGTATCGGATTAACGCAGCAAGGTTCCACTGATGAATGGTTGGTGAAAGTCCAAAAGTGCTAAAAACAACATCCTTCTACACTCATAAATGGCTTCCAAAGCCTTGTTTATCTTGCTATACAATACAATCCCCAAGTACTGAGTGGCTTGATTAAATCCATTGGGATTTTTATATTTCTCCATGCGATATGACAAGGTCCGTATTAGGAGTGTTGGCACAAGTCACACTTAGTTATCCCAGTTTTTTACTTTGCATTCGCAAGAAATGCAAGTAAATTTGTTAGAAAGCTAAAGGTTGTCAAATATTTGCCGCTCACGATGGCCAAACTGTCATCTAGAAAAGCTGTAAGCATGGCTAATCCCACTGCAGCGTGATCAGCAATCCGTTGTCCACAAGAGTACGCAAGGAAAGACAACTAACCCAACCCTTCCGGGGGCACCTATGCATATCTTGAGTTATTACATCTGGTAAACATTGTGCTTGGATTTTCTTGCAGATTCGCAAGGCGTATATAGATTTCCAAAAGTATTTAAAACTTTTTAAAAACCTGTCACCTAGAAATATGACTTCATGAACACTAGACGCTCTTCACTTAGTTAATCTCTTAGCGGGTGTCTAACGTAAATGACGAGTTTGTAAACATGTGAACTCCAAGAAGTTTCAATTTTACCCTTGCAGTTACAAGACGGCCGCGTTTGCCGAGAGGTTAACATTGCATACTGACACTCGGAAGGCTCGGGTTCAAATCCTGATGCCACCAGCATCCAAAAGTTGAAGAAAAATAATTTAAATAAAAAATTAAGTTAAATATTCTAATTGCGATCGCCCCTCGGCAGAGAATGTCCAAACCTCTGAGTGTATTTCGAACATGAAATCAAGGCTCCTCGTAAAAAAAAAACTTTCAGAAAAACCACAACTAGGACAGCGAGGTTCCATAAAAATTCCAAGGCTTGCATAGTAAATGTCCATAGCTGAAACCCCTTCAGCATTCCCACTGTGGCTGGTATTTCGGTCTGGGGATGGAAAGGAACTGGCCTGATCTTAAAAGATGGTGCTAGACTAGCTTTCATTAAGCTGGTTCAAAGCCCACTTATCCAAAATGAGACCATATGTCAGCAAAGGAGCAACTAATTACGATTTGTCCTTCAATAACGAAACAAAGGTACGTTCAAGCTCATAATTATAGCCATTTTCAGCAATTTTGTAAATAACCAGTTTAGAGCTTCTCCCATAGCTAACATTCTAAGTGCTTGTTGTAAAAGATTTATAAAATTATAAAAATAGCCAATTTTGAACCAAGATTTCTGACTAAAGACCCAAAAGTATTATATTCATTTCATCTCATTTACATTTTATTAAATTGAATCCAGATAAGTGGCAAAAAATTACACCTTAGTTCAGCTATATAGGTATATTATTAAAAAAAGTGGAACCTTAAACTGATATTAATTTGAATAAGTTCAAAAAGTTACATTCAGCTGCAGGAAATACATTTCCCCAAGTTCTTTCCTTAACGAAAAATTTTTAAAATAAAAAAATATAAATTACTTAACAGTGGTAACTCTGTCTTCTAAGCATACATACATACATACATACATACATACATACGTTGTGCTATCACTATTGTGTAGTGGGTGAGCTTTTTGGAGAAAGCCAGAAAACACCGTCAAGAAGATTAATTAAGAAAAATATGAAAATTGTTTTGATTCATTACCAGTGAAATTTTTATACGCAACACTCTTTCTTGACTTTTTCGTTACACTCAGAGTTTTGTTGTTTTTATTTGTGTACTAATTTTTCCACGCCATAGACACAGACATTGCTGCCCGCTGGCATTTTCTCCGCATTTGTCTTAAGAAGTTTATTTCTTAAGTTTGCCTGTGTTTTATTTTTTTTATTTTATTTTTTTTTTTTTGTTTGTTTTGCTTGGAAAAAGTGCGCAACGCTCGCAAATGTTATAATCAAGTTCTTTGCCTCTCGACAAAATCTCAGTTAGTTGAACAGATTTTCGAGTCGAGGATGCTTTTAAGGTTAATCATTCTTGGATGGGAAGTTACTATATGTACACTAGTTACAATTATATAACTGATTACATTTTTTTCATATCAGCAATTTGATTTTTCAAACAGAAATGTCCTTCCAAATCCAATTAACTAAACCCAAGATGACAAGTCCTCAGTTCTTTTTACCTTTTTCATTTTATTCCTTTTAAACTAGTTCCAGACTACATTGTTGCGCAATTCAAATCGAGAAATTTTAACTGAAAAGACATATGATCTCGAATTAACCTTAAAGGTCAAGTAAAAGGTTTTTAAACACATCTTGATCTGTGTCCTAGTCCCGATGGAGAATATGGTCGACATGACCAAAAGTTCGTACAAACGATTTTGGGAAAGCGACCGCCGCGGCTCGCTCAAAAGAATTCCAGCTGAGAGGCCCAATCTTCGACCACTTTGTGCAGATATATGGGGCCGTATGTCAGCACTAACGTGCCGAACAGCTGTCAAAGACACCAACTCTCAGAAAAGTGTGCTTGAAGACCAAACTTCTAAAAAAAAATACCCTTTATGAATTGACATCACTAGCAGAACTGCAGGAAAATTTAGTTTCCATTAGAGCAGTACCCAGATATCAGAATCTAACTCTGCCGAAGACAATTCTTATCGTACCAGATTTTGGAACTCTTGTTCGAAAACTAATAGTTTCATTTGCAGCTGTGGGTAGGTAGCTCGAAATGCCGTCCCATACTTCCCTTATACCGAGTTGGTGATTAGTGTTCTAGAAAGCAGGAGTGCACCCGAGCAGAAAACCGAGGAGAACCTTCCGTGTATTTTTTTGATGGGCGTTCTTTGATACTCAGAGGCGGCTGCGTATCATCGCACGCAACAGTGGTCTTCGGTGTATACGCAAATCAACAATACTGGAGACATGCCTTCCGCCTATCACAACATGATCGATCTGGTTTTGAGTTCTTTGACTTGCAGACACTTAAGTAGCCTGATGAACTTTCATGTGCCGGAATCTAGTCGGTCTGCACTGCTCCATATTTGAAGCCCCGTCGAAGTTGATCATCCTCAACCCTTTTGGAGATGTTTTTCGTTGTGGAGCCTGAATTTTCTGACAGTTGTGCCGAAGATATCTTTTTTGCGCATACCTTGGGTTAAAATCATCAAGCACAATTTTGCCTACGTGGCAGAAGTAGCGCTCATTAGTACGCTCTAGGGGCTCATAAAAGGCATCTTTGGTCACATTGTCCTTCTCGTCCCCGTCAGGGTGCAGGTACAAGAACTTCGCTTTAATGCGGGTTACGGTGAGATGTTCATCTGAAGATTGTCAGTACTCTCTCTCTCTCTCCCTCTTTCTGTAGTAAATGTCTAAACGAATAGGTTCCGTCCTTGTTGCTTTCATGGCATTTCTTGGACGGCGATGATGTCAGATTTTATTCCTATGAGAACATTAATCAACTGGGTAGCGGCACCTTCTATATTAATTTATTATTTAATTAGGTTTCGGGTATCTCAACCGAGGTGTTATAAATTCTTGAATTGGAGATGGTTTCTACGGGACGAGTATAAAACCGTTGTTGGGCGAGTAGGTTTACATTTTCCACACATTTATGTAGAGCCGGCTGCTTCAAGACGGACGCCTGCAGCACCTCTGGTTAACAGACGCTGCATTTAGACTTCAGTGAATCCTTAAATCGAATAAGACGGATTAGAACCACTGAAACTTTCTCTCTTTTAGCCATCACCTAAGGCTCTACACGAACTGTTTACCATATCTTGCACAAGGATTGCTACCGATGGAAGGGTAAGCGAGCTGGATACTAGAGTAGAACTTAAATATGGCACTGAGACTGCAACTAGATACCCAATAGGTTTGACTACACTCTATTTAATCTTTAAGTTGATTTAGTTTTTATAAAACACTTTTTTGTTTTAAATTCAGTAAAGCTGCCTCTAAAGGCCTTAAAAACCTCTCGAATTTTTGGCCTCAGAGAATAAATATTTTATAACTGTATAAATAGAGGAATTTCACGCAGAATAAAAAATTTAAATAATTAAAAAATTTTATTTATTTTCAATTCCGAAAATTTCTAACATAACTGAGAAAATAAAATAAATAAATGTTTTTTAATACAAGCAAATACACAAATAAATATATTTATTTTACTCCACGATCCGCACCTGCCACCTGCAACCGTGTTAAGTGAATGCAAATACATGAATTGTTTTCCTCTATAAAAAATATGCGGAAAAATCTGCACGCACGTGCATACATACATATTTCACATATACTTCATTAACTTCCTTAACCATGTATGTATGTATGTATATATGTAATTATGCACTTGGTCATATAGCCATAGAAATGGAAAGCATTCAACAGCCTATTCAAAAAAGCAGCTTTTTGCTGTAAGAGCACGTTTTCACGATTTACACATGCGACTCATCTGTCAACATAACGGTCACTGCTCAACACTCATCAGCATGCAACACAGGCGACACGTGAAAGCCGAAATAAATACAGAAAAATGTTGTAAGTATGTACATATGCACATGTATGCATGTGTGGGACACAAAGTAGCGTTACCGCATTGATTTCATTGCTATCATTTGCCACAGTATGCCACAGTTGCCACTGGAGTGGTTGCAAGTATCAATTTCGTTGCAAATTTTTGACGAATTCTTTCCAATTTTCGTTTTTTTTTTGTTTTTTTTTGGTTTATTTACGCATTGCTGTCGTGAGTGGTGTTGCATGCCACAAATAACTGTGCATAAGTGCGCAGACAGAAATGTATATGCTATATATATGTATATGTAGATGTACCATACATATATATGCAAGTATAATTCACACACGTTTTCGCGTGCTTTTATTTTGACGTGTAAAAAGCACTGTGAATTCATTTATATATATTTGAACATATGTATGTATGTATGTATGTATGCATGTAGCGGCTAATATTTCGGTTTCCAGGCATTGCATAACAACAGGCGTCAATGGCATGATGTAACAGGATACTTGCTGGTCACCCTTTCAATATATTCACAATCACCCAACACAGCGCCCTTCTGCTCATATTTACATATATACATATATATATATGAACAGCACACGTTACACATTCATCATCATCATCATCATTCGTTTGATTATTGGTTATTTGCATAAAAATATATGCGCGACGCGTTTCGTGGCAATGACGAGCGGCCTCTGGTATGAATGCATTGAGGCGCCATGGCGTATACGCAACCAATGAAAATATTTATTGATGTATAATTTTCGTTGATCAGCAATGCTACGTGTATATATTGTACAAATACATTTATGAATGCCAAAATATGTATGCCTGTAGTGCGCCACTTGTCGCTTGCAAGTACGCCGCTGGCCAATGTCAATGTTGTTGTCGCGGTCTCAGTAGCGGCGGCGGCGTGATTGAGTGGAAAATTTTTGACTGCGGTCAACATATACATTTTTTTAATACATATATTATGCAATAAATTCATATACGTATATGCCTGATTGATGCAGCAACAACAATTTGAAAGCAACTGACGCATGAAATGCCAATCAAATCAACATTTTCCACTTCAATTCGACTCAACCTAGCACGTGGTGTGTTGCGATTTTTTGACAAAATTTAAATTGCCTAAATATTTATAATATGATGTTTTGTTTTGTTTTGCTTTGATTCGTTTTGTTTTTGGCCACATTCACGTGCAAACTAATCATCGACTACTTTACTTGTGTACACAATTAGTAAATTAATATGCGGCTGTGATTGTGGTTGATGTGTGTGTGTGTTTTGTTGGCATATTTTCATGTTTAATTTTCTGTTATGTTTTTTCCAAAATTTTCACATTTTTGAATATGCAAAATTTCACTCGAAAACTGAATGTTTGCATAATTATTATAAAAATAAATTTCTATATTAAACATTATGCTTTAAAGATATTAGAAATTTATGAGGGAGGTTTCTACATATAATATTTTTCTTTTCTACAAATTTTTAAATAAATCAAATAAGGAAGACTAAGTTCGGCTACTAAATTGGTATTTATATTAAACTTCAGCCGGTATATATGAATAGCCTGCGTGCGATATTGAGTAGTCTTCGAGGGAGAACTAATGTAACTATATTTTGGCAGATGTTTGGAATTACTATAACTATCTATCAAGTTAGATCAAGTATTCCAAGCAAATATTTCAAATATTCTATCGTGAGTACACAGATTGGTCGAAAATAGAAGAAATTTCTCGACCTATATCTATAAATTATGGCAGCGCATTATCCACCATCAAAAGTGGCATACCCACCAAGCATGGTTGAATTTTGTTTTTTTAATGCCTTAAAGGGTTCCATGGACTTATTTGGTGAAACAAGGTTTGAAAGATACATATTTGAAAGAGAATTACAGAAATTTTCGAAGAAAAAAATATTCATAACTCAACCCCTCATCTTTGAAAAGAGTTGACTCTGCGTTGACATTAGAACTCATTACAAAATTATATAAAAAAATAATATGTTTTTCATATTAAAATATACGAAAATTTCAGTAGAGGAAAATAAAAAAAATTAAAATTGGATTCTTGGTAGATTATTTACAACAAAAGCGGATTTTTGTAAAATATACACAATTTTTTTTTAAATAGTTGTGATTGAAAAAAATATCTTTTGTTCAATTTCGTCGTCGTTTCGTTTGTCGTAATTGTAACTCAAAGACCAATGTAAAGCTTCATCAAGTTTGGTTGAGTAGTTCTCGAGAACTTTTGACAACCCACTCTGAAAAGCGCTGAGACTACCTACCTTTGGAGGCCCATCTTCCCAAAGCTGTACCCCCGAAAGTTTCATTTCGATCGACAGGAAAGTATCTTCGATACGAGGGAATTAACAAAAGTTCGGTCAGTTGGCGGCCTTCAATTTGTTTTTGTTGAATATAAAAATACCAAATATTTTGGAAATTATTTGTCAGTCTTCCTTTCAAACTATAGAACGAAAAAAGACAGAGATATATGAATTTATTTACGAATATTTTTGTATTTAATATTTTTTGTGGTTTTTTTGTTTGTTTGTCAACTTGCCGAACTTTTGTTAGTCCCCTCGTATAATGCAGAAACTAATATTTCGATAAGAAGAATACTTTTTTTAACATGTGAAACCCATGTAACTACTTAAATATAGGATCTTGAATCAAGAGGGGGATCGAAAATATTTAGAAAATCCATTTCATGAGTCATTGGCCCAGTTGTTGTTCTATTTTTGCCGGATCAGGATGAATTGGAACGCATTAACGACATGCAAGACCATCCAGATAATGGACATTAACAGACCAGTCACGTAAGGACTGCAGAAAGGAAATTGGTAACTTAGTTACATGAAGGAAGTGCGGGGAGAAAGGTTTGAATGTTACTGGGTTACAATCTACTCTGTTTCTGCGCGACCTTAGCTACCGTTCTCCTCAGATATCTCCGAGTTTCGCAGTTCAAAGCACTACAGAGGGCTTCAAAATTGGATATTAATACTACCTTGAACTTCGCGAAAAGTGTTAAGGTCTTATATACTGACTAATTTATATTGCAATAAATCTGGCCTTCCTCTGGCACTAGAAATGACTATCGTGTCTTTGCAAGGCACATCAGCTGGCCAGTAAAAGCTAACCTATTTCCCTATTTATTATTATAATTACATTTTTTTTTTCATAAAAAATACAGAAAAATTATTACAAAAATCATTTCAAATATATTTCGGAGTGGGATCTAATAAATGCCATGCGCTATCAAGCAAGTACGAATTTCGGATCCTGATTCGATAAGCAACCAAAAAAGTTTTTAGAAAATTATTTAATTGCAATTGCCCCCCAGTAGTGAATGACAACCCCACCTGCCGTTCGGATACGGCTAAGTATAAATTGTAGGTCTCTCTATTTATTTGGCGAACATCAAGATTCATAACATATCGGCCGAAAATGGCTTCAGCGGTTATAAAGCGCCAATTATATATGTATATGTATATAGCAAGTGAGCCAAATAGAGGTACTATTTTCAATAGCGCTTCGCCCAACTTATGGTCAACATAATCCACTTACTGAGCTTAGTATTCGCAAGACCATCACCTCACCCAGCATTCATTATTGGATAATATTCGACCGAATAGGCCAAGTCCAGGACACAGTGAGAAAATATATGTCGATCGTAGCTGTGAGAGTACACGAAGATCGTGAAGTGTCGATTCGGCGTCGTTCCCCGTAATTTATGTCGAGATCTTAAATTAAAAGTGTACAAAATAAAACTTGTGCAAGAACTGAAGTCACTCGACCTTCGAAAAGGTTGCTCATACGACACGGAGAACTTTTAATTTTTTAGTGAAGAATTTTAAGAATTTTTTCAATTTTTTAGCGGTTTTTGTTTCGGAGTTAATCGAGTTAATATTCAATAAAGCTTTTAAAACTGATACTGAGGTTCTAAAGATGTTATAAATAACATATACCTTCTACTCAAATGTAAACGAGCCTTTATCCATAACTCGACAAGGACAAGACATATGGCCATACTTTTTTTTTGCTTAGGTTGCCAGGACTGTTATATGTTTACATGTCAAATTTGAGCGCGATCTGTCACATAGTTTTTTTTTTACGGCACTATAAACAAGTCAACCCCGAGTGTGTTTTTCGAATTTTACTATGGAAATTAACGTTGAGCAAAGAGTTTGTTTGAAATTTTGTTATTCCAATGGAATAAGTGCGACGGACGCAATGAAAATGTTGCAGAAGGCATATGGGTAGTCTTGCCTATCACGTGCACGTATTTTTGATTGGTATAAGTCGTTCAAGGACGGCCGTTTATCGCTGGAGAACTTGCCCCATGATCGTCGCCCAGCAACGTCAATAAACGAAGAAAACGTCGAAAAAGTAAAGAAAATTGTGTTGGAAAATCGTCGTGTGACTGAAAGAGAGATAGCTAGGGAGCTCAACATATCAAATGGATCCGCTCATGGCATTATTCACGATGTTTTGGGCATGAGACGTGTGTCTGCTCGACTTGTTCCAAAATTTTTGCTCATACGCCTCGTCTTGTACGCGATTATTTGACCAAAAACAACGTAAATATTGTTCCGCAAGCACCGTATTCACCCGACATGGCACCGTGTGACTTTTTTCTTTTCCCTAAACTCAAATTGCCGCTTCGTGGAAAGCATTTTCAGTCGATTGAAGTCACAAAAGAGAATTCGAAGAAGGAACTGAAAGCCATACCTAAAGCAGCCTACCAGAAGTGTTATGAAGATTGGAAAAAAAGGTGGCATATGTGTATCGCCTCTAATGGTGACTATTTTGAAGGGGATAAAATAAATATTGAAGAATAATTAACCGTTTTTGTTTTATTGAGCCAGTCTCGTTTATATTTGAGCAGAAGCTATGTATATACTATAAAAGGCTTCGTCCTGCTTTACTGACGGACCAACCCACAGCCTAAACTAGAAAGTTGCAGCTTGGAGGGTGTCTTCCTCATATTAAGTAAGAATAAATAAGAAAGAATTTTTCGTTTTTTTAAACGCATTTTTTATTTTTAAATCTTACGATTTACATGAAATTTGGTACGGAGGTAGCTTTCAGTAATGTTTCCGTCTTGGATCGATTTATTTGATAGCTATATATTTCTGTTTGGTTTTGATTAAAGTTAAGACTACAGAAAGCTCCTTGCATATGACTTAATATAATAATTGATAATATATAATAAAATAAATAACGCAAAAACCTCTTCAGGAATGGAATGAAGTCGCGGCAAAGCTCTAGTTTTACTATATTTGATATCTTCATATATGGTTATTATGAGTGCAGAATATTTATGGAATAAATATTAAAAAATTTTAAACCGCAAAAACATTGAAAAAATGCTTTCCATTGATAGTGAAAAGAAAAATTTTATCACTGAGGTGTTCAACTAACAAAAGTATTGACTCACCTGCTGCAAATTAACTGCAAGCTATCACCGCTAATGCAGTCGACGTTTCGCTGCCGACAACAACTCCAGACAATCTACATTTTAATGAAATCATCATCAGCTGCTTACCAATCAAACTCACACATACTAGCATTGTGCCGAGGCTACGCTTAATGCACCGCTGCAATTGCACTTTCAACACTCGCTGCCACAAACAAGCTCACACCTTCACTCACACCCGCACTTTCTGTCGCTCATGCACTGTCCCACTGGCAATGTTTTGTATTTTGGTGTGCGTAAATTTGATTTGCAACCTTCATCAATGTCATTTTCGAGCGGAAAAAGCATGTTAATTTGATTTCACCACATTGTGGACAAGCTTTTGAGTATTGAGGAAATGTTTGGCGTATACGAGTATTGTGTGTACATAGGTACACATGCATATGCATATACATATGTATGAGTGCATGTGCCAGTCAACTGCATTGTTTGTTCCCTTTTTGTGGTTAAATATGACAAAATGCATGTGGCCAACGCTATTTGGTACGAAAATGTCAAAAAAAACCTCCAAGGGAATTTGCAGTAGAAAAAAAATGTATTTTTTAATTGAAGGCAGCTAGCGGCAATGTGTAGGTGTAGAAGCTTTATTGTAATTGAAACTGTTAAGTGGATTTAATGACAAAACTTTTTAGCAATGTGAGTTTTGAAATAAAATGTTTAAAAATGGAGGTTAAACAATTGATAAAATACTCTTTGAGTATCGTTGCAAAAACTATCAAAATTAAAATTTAAACAAATTAAATAGACAATTTTCTGCTGAAACATTGAACAACGGAAAGGATGACCAGTTATTCTGGTTATTTTTATAATTAAATCTATCACTGAAATAAATTTGATATATTTTGGTATTTTGATGCATATGAAAACCTTATTTTAAATAAAAACTTTCTAAGAGGTTAGAAGAGAAGATAGTAACTACTGAACCTGAGGTTAAAAAACAGATACTGTTAAGTCCCTTACATAAAACACTGCTACATTTTCTCCTGATGTCCTTCAGAATGTCTACTCCATTTAATATATATATATACCTATATATAGTTTTGCTTGAAGTTTCACCATCCTAAATCAATGTTCATCTAGGATGTAGTGGTAATCTCAGTCGAGCTATATTATAATATCCCGCTTATGCTATCATCAATGCTGCAGAGTACTCTTATATCTATATACTAGGTGTGTTAGTTGAAATTTGCCGGTTTTTTCGATAAAGAAAACACTTAATTTTCAGAGGAATCTCAAAATTTTTTTATTCAAAGCATTGACCATTGGTTTCTATACATTTCGCCCTTCTCTCAGGCAAATTATGGATACCATTCCAAAAAAAACTTTTTCTCTTTCGATGCAAACCATTCGACGAGCCATTTTTCGGCTTCTTCAAAATTAGCGAAGCTCTGCTCTGCAAGGGAGTGTCGTCCCATCGATGCGAAAAGGTGATAGTCGGACGGGGCGAGATCTGGAAAGTACGGCGGGTACGATAATATTTCCCAATTAAGTATTTTTAATGTGTCTTTCACCAGTTTAGCGGTATGAGACGGCGCGTTGTCATGTTGCAAGATAACTTTGCCATGTCTTCGGGCCCATTCCGACCGCTTTTCGATCAACGCATGATTTAAATTGATCATTTGTTGTCGGTAGCGATCCGTGTTCACCGTTTCACCAGGTTTTAACAACTCGTAGTACACCACACCACACTGGTCCCACCAAATACTGAGCATTGTCTTACGGCCAAAGCGATTTGGCCTTGCAGTCGATGGGCCAGCTTCACCAGGGGAAAGCCATGATTTTTTTCGTTTCGGGTTCTGAAAATAAATCCATTTTTCGTCCCGACATCGAGGGAAATTATAAGGCCGAAAAATTTGCTTTAGAAGGTACGAGCCAGCAGACTTTTAATAAAGAACTCATTGTGATCCCAAGAAATATACATTTAAAAAGAGGTGGCATGCAGAGGGTCCAGGGGTTTCCTATAGCAGTTGCTGCAAGGATGCTGAGCAAGAAAAAATCACTACCTATTTTTTATGAGACTGTTCTGCTTTAGGAGAGCTAAATTTCGCAATTTTGGGACCACGAGCAGGATGCTCTATCGAAGTATAATCAAAATGGTGGGATAGCGTAACCTAATTGCCAAGTTTTTGTCGAATCACAATAATTCTTTTCGAGGTCTAGGTGTATTTGATGCGATAGATCGGTAGGCATCGCAACATAATTATTTTTTGAAGTAGAAATTGTGCCGAAAATCGCTTCAGCAGTTACAAAGCGCCAATTTTATATACATATATATAGCATTCGAATTAAACTCTGCCGACTTTTTGGTGTCCAATACATATTATTCAGGTGTCAATGGCCCTCCAACAAAGAACCCATTAATCCCCTTACTTATGGCATTTATACGCTCAGTATAAGCATTTTTTCCAAATAAATAAAAAAAAAATTAAAAATAATTCAAAAGTAATTTATCATTTGCGGTGTTGATGCGCAAATGAAATTGAAATTCGCCTGAAAATGCCGAACTGAATGATGAAATCTCCCTCCAAACACGCAGTGGACATACAAAAACTGATTCAATTGCAATTTATACGTGCAATCAGTGTCGAGTGAAATTAAATAAAAGAAATAAATAAATAAAAGAACAAACAGATGACCGAACGCCAAAAAAAAAAACAACGATACAATTCGACATACGCAAGCAACCAATCAGTCAGGCGGTCAAGGGAACGAATCTTACAAAAAAAAAACAAAAAAGAAGGCAGAAATCGGCGATAACAGTTTTTAATTTTATTTTACATGAATTGTGTTTTCTCTTTGTTTTTGTAAATAATTTTTATGTTAACAATTGGTAAAAGAAATTTTTATTTTATTTTATTTTTATTTATTTTTTTTTTTCTTATTTTGAAGGAAACATAGAAAAAGTAAATTTGATTGATTTTTTTCGCAATAGACTACAATTTACAAAAAAAAACACATTTTTTTTCAAACAAAAAACTTATGGTAAACATCAAAACAAAAAATGTAAACAACTTGCAAATTGAACTTAGGTCAAGTGTAACTTTCAATTAAGTGGCATTTCCGCCAGCAATTCGCTCGCAGGGCAATATACAAAAAAAAAAATAAAAATAAAAAAAAAATTTTACTATACAAAGACCGCTAGATTTTAGTGCGTATACCTATAAAAAAAAAGTATGTACATGATTGTGATTGAGAAAACATAAACAAGCATACAAACAAGCAAACAATCAAGCAGCCTACAATCATTACGGTATTGCCGCAAGTGCCAAAAAGCCAACCGGGACAAGTGAAATTGGAAGCAGACCGCAAAAGAAAAAATCATTTCACAGTTTTCTCTCTTCCGCCACACTTACACAAACATCAACTTTGTTGTTTTGCACGCCTGGTGCTACCAGCAGTGGATAAAAATGGGTGAAAAACCGCTTTACCATTGAGACCACAAAAATTCAACCATCAGTGCGGCCGTCAGCACAGTCGTAAACAATTAAGCATTTCAATTCTCGCATTTCTCGCACCAAAAGGTACAGCAGCTCTCAGCAACTCTTTTGAGCAACCAAAAAAAAAATAAAAAATAAAAAAAAATAAAAAAATAAAAAATAAAAAATAAAAAATAAACAGTAAAGATTTAAAAAAAAATAGTAAAGAGTGAAAGGAGAAGAAGAAAAAAGAAAAAAGAGTAAACGAAAAAAGTTAAAAAAGAGCTCTAACAATCCACAAAAATTGTCTTTTATACGCTTGTGGCGCCTAAATGTATGCAAAACTCTTTGCACGCTCACTTAGCGCTGCGCTAAAGTGTTTGTAGGTAGGTGTGTACATATGTATGTGTATGCATGAGTGTTTGTGTAATGACATAAAAAAGTCAGCAATTTACCAGCGCATTCATGACTTGTTCCTCGTCTTCTACTTCTTTTGCATTATTACTCTTTTTCAGCTCTTTTCGTTTTTTTGGTTGAACTGCTTCCTCTTTGGCTCATTTATTACAATTGTTATTTTTATGTGGTGTTCAACGCCGCAAGTTATGCTTCGGTTTTTTTATTTTATTTTATTTTATTTTTTTTTTTTGCCTTGGGTTTGTTCCTACTGCTGGTAAGCAAGTATCTTTGAACTTTTTATAACAATTTTTTCTTTTTTTTGGGAAAATTATTTTTCGTCGAATTTTATTCCTCATTTCTGTTTGGGATCTTCTCTTTTTATTTTTATTTTAATTTTTTTTTGGTCCAGCTTAAAGCCATGATTGCTAGCTTTGTAGGCATCCAAATTATCAAAGTGACAAAATTATGTGCAACAATTTGTTATCTCCTTTGTTTGTTTTTCGCGTAATTTTTTCATGAAATTTTAGCACTACAAGATTTGATTTTTTGGTTAAATATTTTTTAACCCTAAGGTTAAAAATGAAATAAAATGTCTGCTGATAATTACTTAAACGATAATATTTCCAATTATTTCAACCAAATCGGTCGTGAATATTAAATAATCCCCCGGGATACACGAAGAAATCTGCTCGATGGGTACCTCAAATTTTAAATGAGGCTCAAAAAGATGTTCGAGTACAGTCTGCTAAATTTTTCCAAAAAAAATTCGAAATCGGTTAGTCTAGCTACTTTCGTAAAGTCGTTACTGATGAAGAATCTTGGTTCTATAAGTGCGTTCTACAAGCCAAACAGCAGTCCATGGTATGGAGCCCAACAGGAGCAAGTCCACCCGTAAAATCTAAGCAACAAAAATCAACAGTAAAAGTAATGATGTCAGCTTACTTCACCAGATCTAAAACTCTACCGGAAAAGGGTCAAATGGTAACTGCAAAATGGTATACCGAAGACTGCTTACCAAAAGTTTTAAAAAATTTGTTGGAAAACAGAAAGAAAGAAGATTTTTACATCATGACAACCTGCCACCCCACACTGCTGAAATAAAGGGTAATTTTATTGCGATCTCTGGGATCGAAGAAATACGTCCTGCACCATATTCCCCGGATGTAGCACCTTGTGTTTTCTGATTTTTTCCAAATATTTAAATAAAATTTAAAAGGAAAGGAAGGTGTTTAATAGCAACGAAGGGATAATTAATGCGGTTAATGCTGAACTTGATAGGCTTGAAAAGCAAGATTTTGAAGACTGTTTTCAGAAGTGGATCCATAGGCTTAAGAAATGCATTGAAGTCAATGGCGATTATGTAGAGAAGTTAAGAAAGAACAAATATAATATTGCAAATAAAAATAATTTTTTTTTCTGGTCAACTTACCGTACTTTTGTTAATCCCCTCACATATAATAGGTCAAAATTAAAATCGGAGAAAGCACTTTAAGAATGAAGCAAAATAAAATCAAGAAAAATAAGTTTTAAGCGTTTTTAGTAAGAACTATTAATTAGTACAAGATTTGAACTAAAGGTTTCCATATATCTTTGAGCCTACGATTACTCAGCAGGATAAGTAAGAATACTACTTCGGGACATTAGGCCAGAAGAAAGGGGTATTTTGGTATATTGAGTGCCTCTAAATGTGATCAAAAATAATTTTTAAAATTTGCATTTAGTATGCAACAAGTCAGTATAAATCAGCCTCGCACTAAACAAGGTATTTCATCATTTTTCATATATGCTTAGATCGTTTGCCGAATTTACTGTGGTTATGTCGGTTTCCCTTCCAGCTAGCATTTAAAAGACTTGTTGGTAGCTTGGCTTTCCGAATAAGTATCACAGACTTAATTAACCACAAAACAGCGTCTATTGTAGCAGACAGTTCTGCTTGAAGATTGATACCGGGTGTATTCCACACCTCACCCTGCCATTGAGTTTTAAGTCCTTTGAAAAGATAACTACAAATTTTTGATACGAAACTTTTATATTTCCTCGTTTATTCCACTCTGATATTTTTGTCCTCAGGCGTTGTAGTCCACCTTTGCCAAATATAATGCAAAGTACAGTATTTAAGCTTATTCTGTACTGCAACTTCTCCATGGTTGAGTTGCATTTACCCCTATGAGTCAAAGGCAGACCTATGCTTGGCACCTAAAAGTGTAAATCTATGTCATATACTGACTTTGTATAGCCAGTACACAGCATTTGGTCTTTTACCGATTGTCGATAGCACCCGTAGATTGCCGTCAAAGCTTTCTTATATCTCTTTCCCGTGTTTCGGTTCCAGGTGAGTTTGCTATAAAATTTTATACTAAGGTGTTTGACCTCAGTGGAAAGAGTAACATAAATGCCTTTGAGTAAGGGCGGATTAAACGCAGTTGCTTTGCACCTTCTTATGAAGTGGAACAATTTGATCTTAGTAAAACCTTTAACCAGTCCATAATCTCGCCACCAGCTACTTACTATCTAAAAGTAATTTTGTGGCAGATCACTTAGAAGTTGTAGAAGTGAATTGGTTACAGTTATGCCTCTTAATTCAGCGAAGACTATTATATTCCATAAAAGGCGCGCCAAAACCCATTTCTCGGAGGGCAGTGGTGACTATCTCGGGTAAGACATTATTAGAATCCCACTCAGAGCTATGAAAACATCTAGTGTCTAATCATTAAGAGAAAGGCCTTTCAGAATCCCTACCTAAGAAAGCGATGCTGACAGATTTGTTCTTAGAGGAGAAATGATATCTTGATGGCTTTCATGAGGCACCTCTTGACATTTTTATTAGGTCGTTCGGGTTTTATCTAAGAGATGGCGTCTAAGCCAGATCGGCGGCCAGGAAGGTTTTGCTGTGTGCTTGGTGGGATTGCCAAGGAATCATCTACTACGAGCTGCTCCCCTATGGCCAAACGCTCAATTCGGACCTCTACTCCCAACATCTGGACCGTTTGAAGACAGCACTCATCCAGAAGAGACCACCTTTGATCAGCAGAAGCCGAATTGTATTCCATCAGGACAAATGAATTAGGATTGCCTGCCATTTGCACCAGAGCTCCTTCCATGTCGCCAAATCTCCTTCATCAAGACATTAAAAAAAAATCTCTGAATCAAGTCACTACATACTTTAAATAAATGCCTTCAGCTGTGCAATCAATGAAGCGTCGTATTAACTTCACTAACTATCCGTCCATTGTACAACAACTCCATTAGATACTCCTCTAAAAGTGCTCATCTTTCAAAGCGAAAATTTTTGCCAATAAATGTGCCACATAAATTGCCAATTTCGCACTAAATAAAAATGAAGCAATTATGCGCTCAAATGGCAATATCAAAACCAACAACATGTACAGCAACAACAACAACTAGAAGCGAACATTTACTAAAAGCAATGCAACCACTCAACCACACACACCACACCCCACACCGCATACAGCGCGACAACAACAGCTTGCAACATATTTTAACGAACGAGAGTGAAAAAAGTTGTAGAAAATGCCACATAACGGTAAGAGCACAACAACAGCGCGTAAAGTGACACCTATAATGGCTACTTTCCGGTTATTTTTTTCGCTACAAAATGGCACTAAAATGAAGGCAGTCACCATTGGAGCTACAAAAGGAATAAAATATCAAAAAAAAGAGAAATAAAGGAGAAAAATTACAAAAATTGCGAAATGCGTTAAGAAAAATGTGACATATAAAAGAAAAAAAAAACAAAAAACAACTTACAACGTGTGGCAAGCTGGAACATTAAAAGAATTTCAATGCTCGTCGTTGCAATTGTGGGTTTTCAGAGTGGAGGATCCTGTACACGCAACATTTTGCACGTCGCCACTTAAATGCCAACACGTGACTCAATTCCATTGCGGGTGAGCAGTGTGGCCTCACGGCGGAAGATGGTATTCGCGCAATTGAATGAGTTGCCTTCACTGTTATTGTAAGTCTGCTCATTCATACGTGTATACGAGTAGAGCACAGTAACAAATGAAGCTTTAGTATTTTTATTAGGGTGCTCTAAAAATAGAAGTATACTTCATCGACATTAAAAGGACACTTTTCAACATCTCCTCCACATAGAGTTGTCACAAAAGCATGCTATCCGATATATGGACTTGTTGTTTTCCTTAATTGTTGATTCCGCCCCGTGGAGCCTCGTATTAATTTTGAATGTATTTATCTTAAATTTGGTCAGTGTCGTCCATCGATGAGTGACTCGTATTGCGTTCAATATCACATTTGGAACTTGACTACATAACCCACTATCTAGTCCATAGCATCTGGCGTCACTGCTCTCCGCGTTTATACTTCTGCTACAGGCAGATAGGAGAAAGAGATAGTGTGAGAGAGAGAGTGAGAGATAGAGATAGAGTGAGAGTGAGAGTGAGAGTGTGAGGGAGAGTGAGAGTGAGAGAGAGGGAGTGAGGGAGAGAGAGAGTGAGAGAGAGAGTGAGAGAGCGAGAGTGTGAGAGAGAGAGGGAGAGATAGAGTGAGAGAGATTGAGAGAGAGAGAGTGAGAGAGACAGAGAGTTCTTACAATTGAATAAAAAAAAATACACAAATCAAATTTATTTTAATTTTTAAAAATTAACTTACGCGGAAAAGTAACAGAAATTAAAAAATTTGCCGTTTTAAACAAAAAAAAATATTTTCTTACGAAAAAAATCTTGCTAAGCCGAGGCGTCAAAACCATAATGAGCCAATATCAACTTAAAATTAAATCTTCTGCTCTTTTCTCCCACCCTAACTTCCAACTATTATATTTTATAGCTGTTGCAAGGTAGCCAACGCCTCACACAATTACCACCACTACACATGACAGTTTCAATAAGCGCCACATTGTGTTGCAACATATGCACTGATGACTAAGTGCGGGATTGAAACGTAAAATATATTTTTTTTTTCGTTTTATTTTTTCGTTGATTTTTCTGTATTCTCCTAGCGACGTAGTTGCCTCAGCAGCTGCTTTTAGGTGTACCGATTTTTTGTAATTTTTATTTTTAATTTTTTTTTTATTTTTTTGTCACTTCATTATTGTTGCGCGTCCTTCGTTGCTTCTACTTAGGCATGTTTATTTTCATTTTTTTCTCTCTCTATTTGTGGTTCCACCGCCCATCTCAATCACTCACTCTCTGTTTCGCATTTTAATCGCTTGGCTTTTATGTCAACTTTGCTTTGTCCAAACGCCTTCTCACTTTATGGTTTTCTCTTTTTCCTATCAGTGTTGTGTTGTGGTTACCTTTGTAGTGGTGAGTGTAATGTGCAAATCGGTTATAAAAAGAATGAAGTGTTCGGGCTACAATAGCAATGGACAAAGCGCAAGTTAACGAGTCAAGCTGAGGAGAGTAACACTTACTCGGACTTGGCGAAACCGTAAATACAAAAACGAGGTTGTATCTTGGCGTGATAGATAGAGGAGATCGTTAAAAATTCGAAGCATCTCTCGCCAGGAGTTGAGAGTCTCGAGAGGATAACTTGCCGTGCAAGATCACTATGCACTAGGTTTTAAAAAAGTGCAAATGCAAGGATTCCTGAGCATGTTTTCTTCCCATCACAACCTTCACTAAAAAGTTCTATTTGAACTGATCGAAAATCGGTTACGTGGTATGGACTAAGGACCCTATTATGGGCCCAAGAACAATTGATATGTAACTGGAGTAGTTTGAAAATACTGTAGTGGCTTTGAACACCTCCAAAAAACGTGTTGGTTATAGAAATGTTACTCAGTTCAAATGGAACATTAGAGACGTGAGATCTCTTCAGTTTCAGAACATATAATGTATGGGATTGTTACAGGATCTGAAGAGCCCATCTTCTGTTGTACCAATGGAAGTATTTTTTGTTACACTTCGAACCACAGGTACTGCTTTCGAAGAGTTTCAAAGCTAATCTCTCCATACGCGAAACATTCGTCTCGACTCCTCTTAATTCCGATGTAATTCTGGACTGGAAATTCTCCTGAAATGCAAACAACGAGGAAAGAAGAAAGGAAGCATCGGTAAATGTATACTACTGCAAGACTGCAAACGCTAAATGATGGGCCTTTCCTTTTAAATACCTCATTTTGCTCCCCACCTTAACTAAAGTCAAACTTATCAGGCTACACGGAGTGGAAGATGCTTTAAAAAGTTACTTTAGCTAAGCACCTGGAGATCGTTTGACTCGCGGATCAGCATCTGTGGCATACTACGATGCAACATGTAATTTGGTGTCTGTGGATACTAGGTATCATTGCAAAGGTCACTTTAAGACTGCGTGAGTTTGAATCTTTGATCCGCTTGAAGGTGGCGCACTCCGCTATTATTGATGTGCTCGATTTGATTGTCAATTACTTGGATTATTGTATCATTCTACTTAGAAGGACTCTAGAACTGAAGTTTGGATAGAGCCATCACAGGAAAATAACACTTAATTTATTTGCAAATGTATCGAAGATTGATGGAGAGGTCACCGCGAGAGTCATTCCTCCAAAACTGGGACGGAGTATTTGTTCTACCTGTTAATTAAATGGATACCAAATAACAGCGTAATTTCTCAGAACTTCAATGCTGATGAGCCTGCATTTATGGGCAGCACCGTTGTGATAATGTCCGAGAAAGAACCCGATCGGTCCTCTTCTGTCAACTGACTGCCTATTTCTGTACAAGTGGGCTAGCACCCCAGCATGCGCGGTTGCGAGATCCTTCCGACTAAGGCTACACACACCATGCAAGCTCATTAAAGCTTCTTTGCATTCCTCTCACACTTAGTGGGAGTTTTGTACGGGCATTGTTCGATGGAAATACAGACCATAAAACGTATTCCCACTGTCGAAATTACTTGAAATAAGAGATGAAGTCCTGCGTTTGCGAGACTGAGACTGAGAATTTGTTGATCGTATTTTGTTTACCAACGCGAAGGAGGTGGCCAACCCGTACACACAGCATTTATATTCAGATATTTAATATTTAAGATTTCTTAGTAATTAATGGCATCTAAAAAGCTCTTCTTTCAATTCTAATAGTTTGATTTTATGAATTTCATTTAACAGGAATTTTTATTTTTATATAAACCAAATATTAACATTTTGCAGGCAGGACTATAAACTACAGCAGAAACATCAATAGAAAACACGCATAATAATCGTAAATATCGCCCCACGCCCGGATGACTTTACAGAGGTCAATAATATACAGAAGAAAATGTGCAGTTTCTCTTTATGAAATTTCTACATATTTTGAAATACTAGTCTCTCGTACTCACATACTCGTAAATGCGATTGAAGCCGAGCCTCGAAGATACAGAAAATTGCCAATTTTGCATTTCACATAGATTTTTCAAAGAACTACAGTTATTTTTTATACACCATACTCACTCTCCTAACACCACTCTCTCTCTCTCCCTCTCTCTCTCTACATAATAGTCAACTTCCTTTTGAGCTAGTCAATATTCTTATGTGCCTTTGCCATTAAAAGCATTTCATAGTTACAATTGCAATTTCCTTCTTAGCTGCCACCTCAGTGACCTCAGTCACACAGCACAGTGAAGTCGTGACTATACTCAAATGTTTTTTTCTTTTTTTTTCATGTAAAAATCACCGCACCACCTTCACATCTGCCACACACTGCCATCGTACACCAGCAGCCGCGCAGCGCAGTTCACTTTTATGGTTGTTGTCATTGGCCAATGCAATTATATGTTTTTGTTGGTCTGGTCCATCCTTGGCGTTCATGATTTAACGCGTAAAGCAACGTTTTGGTTTTAGCCAATTTTGTTTTTTTTTTATTGTTTTATTGCTCCATTTGCCACATTTGTATTGGTGTATATGTGTGCGTTGGTCAAATATTTCCTTACCATTTCTCATCTTTATATTTTCTGTTATGACTATTTTTTATTTCAACATTTTTTTTTTCATTTCCATTGATATTTCTATTCATTTTGTCTACAAGTGCTTTCTGTTAACGAATGAATGTTTTCATTGACTTGCAGGAAGTTGCACCTTCGAAAATGTTCTACTTCCATGCTATGCGGCATGGAGCGATGGTTGATATACGAGTACACTGAGCGAATACATAGTCGGAGAGAGAGAGAGAGAGAGAGAGAGAGGTAAGTGAGGACCTAAATTATTCTTTGTTAAAAAAAAAAGATATTCCTTTAATAAAAGATATATTTTAGACAGTGGTTTATTACCAAAAAGTCTACTTCTTGAGCACTTTCATTACAATTTCAACCCAAATTTTCAACCATAATGGACAGGAATATCTTTGTAAGGCAGCAGTTAAGTAAAATTACTCGCTTAAATCAAAGCTAACAATATAGATGATCAAATAGAACAGTATATCCCTCACTTGGGTTCCCGGTCAAAGGGGCATAGGGAGAATGTGTAAGGCAGACGCTGAAGTAGATTTTTTCCAATAAAGCATGCTGAGTACTATACTCCTTGAAGAGGGAAGGTCTTTACTAGAAAATAATGTATGGCATGCCCCCACCAAACTTTAGAGAACGATATAACATGCAGTTATAAGAACGTTGGAGAAGAATACCTAATATCAAATATTTAATAGGACCGACCTGCTCAGGGCAAAGCAAGGCTATGATATCTAACAGTTGCCTTCCTCGAAAGTAGCCAAGGGCAAGATAAATAATCCAAAAAAATTAAGAAAAGCAACGATGTGGTTAAAGATTGGAGCTAAATTACCGGGCAACATCCACTGTGAGTCTACTTTGACCTAAGTGTATTGAAGCTCCGATCGTTACTCCTACCTACTTACCTATGCATTTCCTTGTCTAAAGGAAATTTTATTCAAAAAATGTGCTACCGAACTTACGAATGGATTAACAAAAGTTCGGTAAGTTGATCAGAAAAAAAAAATACCTACCAATGCCCCCAACCAGGGAGCTTTAGCCAACTTCACAGATGACTCGAAGCTTCGATGGAAAAGTGGGCTGCGGATGGTACCACTTCAAAAGTGGCCATAAAATGTAGGAACTTTCTCAAAAGACTCTCAGCTAAATATAACACTGCCGTTGTCTGGGTACCTAGACACAGGCACATCCCAGGCAATTTCATGGCGGACAAACTAGCAAGGGAAGTAACCCTTCTACCCACTGTAAAACATGCACACGATGCTAGTTTACCTCTGTCCACGGTTGAACGAGATCACGTGTAACGTGACCAAAGAGCTACGGCCGAAGGTGGACGCGAAAGAAATTAAAACATCTTATCTTTCTAGACAGGTTCTCCATTAGCATAACGACGGGCATAATAACTGGATACTGTTTAAATGAATGAGATATCACTCAAATACTTTTTTCCGCAGCTGTTGGGCCTAAACGAGGTTAGGTCTCCGAAAGGGTGACAGCCCCTGGCCGGATAAAACCCGGGTCAACTCCGATGCGTAGAACCGGCTGTCTTGAGAGTTGACACAAAGCGCCACCCATCGCAAACAACGAGCTCGAGCTGCCTCGAAAGACCCGCGTGACACTGGCACTGCTTAGGTCTGGATACTGTAGCAGGTTAAACTCCTACTTATCCAGACTCGACCCCAGCATGTGGAGAGTCTCCGCACGATACTAACCACCTCTGCACACGCCCCCTTAAGCCGACACATCTAACCCCCCTCTCCTTCTGGTCGGATACCGTCGAAACGGCACGTTTCCTGGACCTACCGTTAGATGACTTCGGTGACTTAGATTGATTTTAAACCTGTTCCTAAGCGTGGTTAACTTAGATGCTACTACAACAACAACAATAAGAAGAAGAGGAGACCATCGAGCACTACTTCTGTCGCTGTCCAGCCTTGACATCAGCGCGATAAAAGTTTCTTGGGAAACATTTTTTCGATTATCTCGTTGAGATAGGCTCAGCGAATACTGGAAGTTTCGTTGTCTTTCTAAGGCACACGAAATGGTTCGATTGTTCAGATCAATACCTTCCTTTAATCATCTCTCGATAGCGCAATCTATTCACCGTAACTGTTGCCCCAGCCTCATTTTCGAAAAAGTAAGGTACAATGACTCCGCCGGTCCATAAACTGCACCAAATGGCTACACGTTGAGGATGGAGAGGCTTTTCAACAATAAATCTCGGGGTTTCCGAGCCCGAGATGCGACAGTTTTGCTTATTGACGTAGCCATCGAGGTTTAAACGGACCTCATCAGTCAAGATGATTTTTCGATGAAATTTCGGTTCAATTTCATGTATTTCTGGGACCCAATCAGTAAAGACACGACATTGTGGATGATCAGCTGGCTTGAGTTCTAGTGTTAACTGAGTTTTACAAGCCTTAAAATCTAAGTCTTTATGCAAAATATGGTGTAATGACGTTTGTGGAATGCCCGACAAGGAATAGAGTAACCTGGGTTTCTTCAACACTTTGTAAGAGTAACAATAAAATTAAAATTATTAAAAAAAAGAAGTGAAAAAATCAAAATTTAATGAGTAAAATCCATAATTAAAATTAAAATTAAAATTCCCATCTTCCTTTCCCGTAAGAAAGTAGCCTCGTTGGCACTGCTTACACCAACACGCCACCAAGTCTTAGTAACCAAAGGCCAAAGATCAAATGGCATTATAAATTATGAAAGAACATTTTACTAACAAAGAATAAAATCGCAGTGCATTTCTAAAAAGCCAAAGACTCAAATTTCTTCTATGCAACACCCAGAACATTCACACCACCAGTGCAGTGCCATCGACCGTACTCCACCACTGACCACTATGAATGTCGCATCGTTTTACGCGTTGAACATTATTTCGCTTAACGCAGATTGTCGTCCTTTTAAGTTCGCCGGGTTTAGCGCTTGTTAGCCATGCCAATGCGATTTTATGCTGTATGAATAACAGCTACCTTACCTTAAGTACATACTACACTCGTATGTATGTAGATTGGTATGTAGGTATGTACATGGACCACTCTTTTGGATTTATAGCACCCACAAATACTTATGCACACACCGTGTGGATATTCAAAGCGTTAGCGCGCAACACTTATACGAGTATATATGTATGTAGGTGTAGTGATATTTTCCTTTTAACAGCTGCTTCTACACTTCTGCATATTCTACTCATATTTTTTTTTTTACTTCTTTTCACTTTTATTCATGATTTTCTCTGTCTTATTCATTTTTCTCTCCCTTTGTTGCTGACCATTTTGATATTCTTGCAAGGATGAATGGAGCCGCAGGTCATGAATGTTGCAATTTAAATGGATTTATTCATTTGGCGCTTGTTGCGCTTTTCAGTTTGTTGCCCCTCTAACACCTTCGCAGCACTTCTGAGCAGTGCACACCGTTCGACGGTCAATTTCGTTGCTTTCATGCAGCAGATTGTTGCTAACGACAATAAGCCAAAAGCTGTGATACAGACTCTTACCAACATACACACATATACCTATATCTATATACACTCATGCGGTAGCTCATAAAAGTATGTTTGTGCGGTTGAATAACGCATCAAATGTACACATATACATATATATATATATATATATATATAGTGTGTGTGTGTGTATCTCCTGATGCTTCCCAGGGACAATGACAAAATCTGTCTGCCCACAGTAACATTATCGTGACCATTCAAGCGGCATGGAGCAGTGAAAATTCTTGTTGAGATTTGCTTTCGTTTGTGTTTCTTTTGACATTTTCCTTCCACTGAATTGTTAAATTATGTAAATGCGTTTGGTTTTTATTTAATTATTCCGACATATTTTTGACATTTTCACAGGGAGTAACGATTATGGCCACATCTCATGAGAGAATTGAAATATAAAATTTAATTACTTTAATTAAAAAATGATATAAATATTTTAAATTACCGTTAAAAAAATATTAAGAGAGATTTTTACTCAACTTAATTTCAACATTATTATTTTACAAACAACATTTTTTAAATGAATGAAAATGAGCAACACGTGCTTAAGATTTCGTTCACACAAAAGAAATTCTTTGCAATTCTCACCAAAGTTAAGCTAAATTACATTGCACAGACCGAACCGTCTTTTTTTTTGTTTGAAGTGAAATATTACACCTAACTGAAAGAGTGAGTAAAGATTATGGTAAGGATTATGGATTATGTAAGGGTTTACAGACATCTGAACAGTTTATTCTAAATGTGGTCATCTCTATTTAGTGCATTTCAAAACCTTCGACTCCATATGTTAAAAGACTCGGCATGAAAATATATTCAGCAGATGCTATCTGCAATCCAACTTATTCAAATTAATTGAAAAAAAATTTATACAAATTATGGTTGATCGCATGCGTTCAGATGATGGGTAGATGGCAAGTCAGTACACCTACAGAAAGACAAAGGTTGAAATAGTCGATTGTAACAGACTCGAGAGAGTTGGGTGCCAGCCTAAATACCCAGCTTTTGAAGTGACCAATATCGGTCTGAAAACCGGAGCTGGCTGATGTCCAGATAAAGTTCATAGAACCTGCTGAAATGGAATACTAACTCTGGTTCGTCCAGCATCTGCAATAGCCTAGTAGAAGGGACGGATGGTCTGTGAGTCATTTTCTATTCTCTGATGGCTGTCAGTTTCCGTAATTTTTCGGTACCGTCACTCATATTGGATGCTTGCGGTTCATCACTATTGTCTGGATGGACGCCTTTTCAGAGAAAATTGTCTACGTCATCCTCTTAATTGCCGATACGCTTACTTTAAGACAATCGGGGCATCCTGTTCAAACACGTCCTCAATCTCGACCTCATTTCGCTATACGACGTTCGTAGTCCGTCGAGAAAAAATTAAATAAGGAAAAAAAGATAAAGAGAAACAAAAGAAAAATCAGAAAAAAAGGAAAGAGAAGTAGAAAGAGAAACAGAAATAGAGATAGAGATAGAGAACAGAAGGAAAATGAGAAGATAGAAGATTGTATTCTTTATTCAGTTCTGCAGCTGGTATTATTTTCCTCAGCAAAAAATTAAAGAAGTCGGTCTATAAGGAAACCTCGAACCTTGGTATTGAACGGATCGTAGAGGTCCTTCCCGATCCTGACAGAGCTTTTAGTGTTGCTTAACGTCAGTTTACATAAGTTTTTCAGGAATATAAAATTCAGACATAGCGGCGTAAAGGCAGCTCCTATTCGTGCTGTCGAAGCTCCAGCCGCTTTGTTGTTTTTTAAGCGAGCGATTGCTATTCTAACTTCTTCATGGTCAGATAGTGGAACGTCTTTTCCATCGCCGTCGATTTTCACTGCTATTCAGCAGGCTGGAGAAGTGCTCCCTCCATAAATTTAATATGCTCTGGGCCTCGGTGGCTAGATCACCTCTTATTATTCATACATCTATATTGTATCGCTTTCACAGCAGGCTCTTTCTTTTACTGATATCGACTTTACTTGTCGCCGCGAATTTTCTCTATGCCTTCCATCGACTGAGAGCGGGTGTCTGGAAAATAGAAAAATGCAGCCGAAGCCGTAATAGATCAATGGAGTGGCTGGCTGCTGGGCGGCATTTGTTTAATTTAACATGAGAAGGTGTGCATGAGTTTCGATAAATTTCCTCCGTCTCAAATGTCACGTATTGCTCAGATCATACTCTTTTTTTGCTGTCCTACCTTTTGATAAGATCACTGATTGCATAACACCGCGATAACCAATGAAAAGGGGCAGCATTACCTTGACCTTACCCTAATTGGGGTTTTAAAAAAAAAATCGGATCTTTCGACCCGGAAGGTATTTCATGTCCAATTCATTCTTTTAAAATAGTGCGAATAGATTTCTCAGACGTATAGAGTTATAGAGTTCAAGGTATAACTCTCTTAAACTGAAATGACGAATTTTAGTTACAATTTCCATCACTATAGGGATGGTAACTTCAGCCAGAGCCGGAATATACAAACTGCCCCCACCTTGGTTTAAATCCATATTACTATAGTAAATTAGTCCACTGACTATTTCTTTAGTTTTTTATGCCATGAACAAATTAAATTAAAATTATAGAAAAAGGTTCTGAGAAGAAAGTCAAATTTTTTAATCAAAATAATCAAAAATGGTAGAAAAGGTCCGACTTGCTTGAGCTCATGTTTGGAAATTTTCCAGAAAAATTTTAATAAATTTCCCATGGTGGTCAATATAATTGGAGGCTTTAATTTAAAAACTTGTTTCTCAACCTGCAGCCTTTAAAAGAATAACTAATGACAGTGGTGACCATTTTAATACAGAATGAGTAGACTAAAAAATCCTTTTAAATCCATTTTCCACATAATTTGGAAATGTAAAATTTAGTTTCGAAAATCTCAACTTTAAATTTGTGTAATTCAACCAACTCTCGCAATGGCAAATTAATTAACCTAAACCAATGACAGCTAAATAACCACAATTCGCTTATTAACACATTGGCTATTTAATGAGATTTACAGCCAACACGTTTTGTTTACCTTATTTATGTGTTTTTAGTGTATGTACATACACATACATGCATACATATATATAAAAGACTGTTGTCGCATTAGTTGTTGTCGCCATCGTTGGTATTATTATAAATTACAAAAGCTATTCATTAAATTTAATTGCCTGACAACGGGTCAACTACCCGAGTTTTAAATAACCTACACAACAGTTATACATAGAATAGGAAGAAGAAGAAGAAGAAGCACCAAAAATATATTGTATTTTAGAATATACCAACAAGTATTAGTTGACGAAGTGAAAGCAAAGAAAAATATGCTAAAGAAATGTGATGAAGTGTAAAGCGCACTTTAAATGAAATAGAGAAGCTTAAAAGCTGCAGACAACAAAAAATAAGCGAGTAAAGCACAATAGAATGATAAGGAGTGGCACAAGATCACTACAGCTGAAGTGGGGTTTCTCCATAAATTCTATAAATTTGCAGGCAGTTAGTTTTGGCATTAATACAATAACAAGAAGAAGAGCAGGCGGAGGGAAAAGAATCACAGGGCAGTAAGGGAAAAATAAGTAACCCGAATTGTCGTAAATTCCTTGCCATCACTGGACGCGACACTTGAGAATTCGTGGAATTTTCTTTGGTATTGCGTTATTAACGCATTAACACGCCTAAAAGTAGGCAACGCATTTTTCTCCATAGCTTAACGATGTTATTTGGCTGGAGGTTGCTGTTACAATAATTTGTTTATTGTGCCCTTCTTCTAATTCCTTTGTCTCAGCGTTTTCATGACAGACAATTGTTTTTAAATTAATTTCTGCTTTTTGTGTTGACTGAGATAAGTTTCAAGTGGCAAGAAATTAGCCGCTAAAATGCAGTTAAATTAATTTTATATGGTTTATATATAAAATTGATTAATATTGAATTATTGTTATCCTCATTATTTTATTCTTAAACATTTTTTAAAATTTATCTATAAAAGAAGAAGAAAAAGTTTTTCGGAACTAAAACTAAAAATCCCATTATCCAAGCGTTCTTATAATTGAGTGTTAAATATATTACAATTTTGATACAGAATTGTATGCTTTGCCACTTATAAAATATTGAACTTTTAGTTTTTAAGTTTTATGGAACTTTCTCAGACCATATATTTTTTGGAAATAGTAAAAAACAACAGTTTTGGACTGCTATTTCGGAAACCACCATGTTTCCTCATCAGACTTCTTTTTTCCAAACACCTTTTTTCGAATTGGATTCGAACTTGGAATGTCCACAGCACGAGCCAATGAATATCCCATTTTAAGTTTTAATTATTTTTGAAAATAATTTGTATGTACATACATATATATGTATGGAAAACTCATAGCACTCAGATAACATTATTTATTCACCGTCTGACCGTCTGACGAGAATACCGAGCGCACGCACTAACCAAAGAATCCTTTTAACCTTACCTTGATTTTTAGTTGACCTTTTTTAATAACATTTGTATTTATTTACCGAATCTGCTTAGATATCAGAAGCCCCACATAATTAATCAGATCTTAAAAACTTAATTAAAATATAATTGTCCATTGGATATGATTGAGCTGCTAGTTCTTTACAATGGTAGTAAGTCCATTTACTTCAAGCGCGTTTGACTTTTGCGAGCGCATCTCTTTTTTGTCTGCAAATACTTCTTGCGACCCTCTTCAACTCTCGGTATCTATGCCACACCGCACGCATTGTGGTCGATTGTAATGTTGCTAGGTAGGCAGCATGTTTTCTCTCCACTGCCGTTCGACATTCCTCATCGTACCAGTTCTTTTTCTGACACTGCCAAAAACCAATTGTTTCCGTAGCGGCGGTACGTAGGGAGTTTAAGATGCCGTTCCACAGTCCCCTGATATCAAGTTGCTGAAGAGTGTTCTTAGAAAGCAGGTGTACAAGTCGTGTAGAAACCCGACCGGCAGTCTGTAGTGATTGCAGCTTTTCGACATCCAACCTTCCTTGTGTTTGTTCACGGGCATTCTTTGATTCATAAAGGCGGCTGCGTATCTTCGCTGCACCAAGATAGTGATCCTCGTCACTATTGAGTGCTCGGAGTAAACGCACGTCAAGAACACTGCAGACATGCCTTCCGTCTATCACAACACGATCGATCTGTTTTTAAGTTTTTCGTTCAGAAGACAGTCAAGTAGCTTGAAGGATTTTCTTGCACTGGAATACTACAGACAACCATATTTATCGATCAACCTCAACCCATTTGGGGATGATTCGTCGTGGAGACTCAAATTTCCGACGGTTGTGCCGAGGACACCTTCTTTGCTTATGCTGCCGTTATAGTCGCCAAGCACGACTCATAAGTATGCTTGAAGTGCTCGTAAATGGCATGCATGGTCAAGTCATCGAACTCTACCGTCGGGGCGTGGGCGCAAATCAACGTGGTGTTGAAAAATTTTCTTTGATACAGATTGTGGCGAGACGCCTAACCACCGAAGTGAATGTCAGTACTCGGTGATAGAGTCTCTCCCTCACCACGAATCAGACACCAAACTGCGCTCCTTTATACGTGTATGACCGCTGCAGTAACTTTCAGTCCTTGTCCCACCCAACACATACCTTGGACTGCAGTGATGTCAGCCTTTATTCCTATGAGGAAAACAACCAACTTGGCAGCGTAAACTTTCCAAATTCCAGATGCATACCCTCAAATCGTGATCCTTAAAACAACAGAGGCATTGCTAAATTTTTCAATGGAGCTGGTTTCTTCCTGGCGCGTCCCAATTACATTGCCCAACCTCGCTAGACGAGTAAGTTTAAAGTTTTTACACATTTTTATAGCGAGGCGCTTGCTTTAAGACCGACGCTGAGTCACAGCTGCCCCTCGGGTGAACAGATGCTGCATTTTGACTTCAGCGAACTCTTAAACCGAATAAGTCGAAGTGTCTCCACTGAAGCTTCCTCTCTTTTAACCGTGACCATAGCCTTCACACGGACTGGTTACCGCATCTTGCACAAGAGTTGCTTACATTTCGCGGGTGCGCCACTTGGACGCAAGTAGACCCGCAACTGTAGCTACATACCGAGAAACTTGAAGAACATCCCATTGTACGTACATACGATGTAAATACTTATTTTCGAATGTTCCTCTCACAATCATTAAAACTTTTTCCTCATTTTCTCTCAACAAGATTGCTATAGAAGAAGTTACACTTCTGTCCTGTGTACTGAGCTGCACTTGTTTTTTTTTTTTTTGTTTCATTTTTCTTAAATTTTAATTTTCCTTTTTTTCATCACTTCCCTTCAAATACTCAAATTGCTGCCAGCAAATGTGCTTAACGCTCAAATTGAATTTCGGATTTGTATTTTCATTTCCTGCATTTTGCGTCAATTTACCCTGCGTTTGCATTTTTCCGCTGAAGAGAGTTTATTTTTTTTTTTTTTTGTTTATTGCCTTGCTTTTTCGCGCTTTTTTCTCAAGCTGAAATTTCACAGTATTTACTTTTTACCCAATTTAATGTTGCATTCTTCTGACCTCTTCAAGTTATTCGCCGACACACTTCAGCGTGGCGTGTGTTGCACGATATTCTAGCGAAGTGTAAAACGAATTACTTTTCTATACTTTGCAAGGCGTTTTCCTCAATTTTTTTTTTTTATTTCCACTTCTTCTCTTGGATTTGTCGTGTTGTTGTCTTGTTGCCGGTGCGTTGGTTATGGCAATGGAAATTCAAATTCAAATTCAAATCGAATGAAAAATGTGTTAGTGAGCGGAAACGCATTGAATGAGTGGGGTTTATGGATGTGTGTGTGTGTGTGTGCGTGTGTGTATGTAGTCGTAGGTGCAATAATGTTTCACGGCGCACGATTTTTTTAAGCCAGCACATAAATTCAGCAGCATGTACCAAGCACCTATACCCACACGGGTTTATACTTTCACTCCGGTTTGTATTTTTTTTTTTTTGTTTTTCCTTTGGCCACATTTTCATATATATTTCATATAGAGTGCTTCTTCTTTTTTTTCTTTTTTTCTTTTGCCCATTGGCATGTCATGTGGTTACCTCCTCCCTCACGTACTACAGGCTACAGGCTTTCAGCTGTGGCAACCTGTCAGCTGCGTTTTGAATTATGATAGCTCAGCTAAGCTGTCAGCCCAACAACAAAAGGCCTCTCCTACACACACAATGGTCATACACATAAATACAAACCTACATACACGTACAAGCAATACATTGCCTCCAGTTCTTGGCATTTTCTCGCAAATAGTCCGTATGAAAGGCGGAAATCGTCAGACAAATCAAGTTTCATCTTTCCTTTGCTTTATTTTCTTTCGTTATTTTTTTTTTTTTTTTTTTTTGTTGCCTTTGCTGCTGCTGCTTTCTCTATTTCCGCCATATTCTATCATTTTTATTCCAGTATTGATGATTTCTCGGAGCTGTCGGTGAGGTCAGCCGCGTTTGGGGTTTGCGTACGTATGATGGGCGCTTGTAAATAATCCAGTGTTAGATGTTTTTATATATCTTTATATATGTATGTATATTTCATATACCTATATATGTAGAGTTTCGATTTTATTTCTGTCCCACCTACTTCACTACAATATGTCCTTATAGGCATTTTATGGTACACGTATATCTATTTATGTACACATATGTATATATTTATATGTATGCACATATATAAATATATTATTTCTCACTATTATTTATTTAACATCCTGCTATTTGTCTGCCAACTTGCATTGTTTATTTTAGATTTTTTTATTATTTAACTTTCATGTTCTCTTTCCTTTGATTTTTTCTCTTATTCTATTTATTTTTAAATCCACCTTTCCTCTCACTAAGTATTTCCTTGGGTGATCGGAAATTGTTGTGGTCGAGGTTAAACAATCAAATAGCTGCGAGCAATTAAACATTTCGTGGATTTTCGGTGAAATTTTTAGTTAATTTTTTTAGTTAGAAAAAACTGAAACTGAAAAAACATCAAACAATTTTTTTTTATAATTGTTTTTGAGGCCATACTATTAATTTTTGTTATTAGTATTAAGTAAACTGAAGGCCTGGCTTGTTTGTATGAATTCAATATTTTTTTTTTTATTTATTGCCATATAAATTTATTGTTGGTTAAAGAATTTTAACAAAGTCCAACCAAACATTTTTTTCAAGATTTTCATACACATAAATAAAAACTGATTTTAATACCTTTTGAGCTTCAAACGCTTACACGCTTTACTCACAAATTGAGTAAATCATAATTAGAATTTAATTGAAAGGTTTGAGTTTGGTTTAACTTCTAAATTGTAAGCTGCTTAGCCAATATTCTTCTTAGATCGGTTTTAAGCTATTTAAAGCTCGTCAAGTTGTATTTCATAACAATCACCTGGTATTTCTTGGAACCAGACAAACTGATAGAAGCAATGTTCCATCATCTCTGTCATTCTTGATAGAATTCTTATGTTGGGATTCCAACGTTTTTTTCTGTGGGTAGTTCCTTTTTTAGCGCCACTCTTACACTTCCAGAACTTTTGCGAGAGAGAAGAAAAAGAGCCTGAAATCTTAACACATTTTGTTTTGCGAATACTTTGACCTTTGAAGCAGCAAATTGAAGCCTTTATAAGCGACAACCTTAAGGAACTTGAGCTTGGATCGCTTATTTTTGGTAGAGTGTGGGGGCTGTTAAGACGTTTAGTGATATCACAATGAGTCAGCTTGGTGGTCTAAGTCAGCTGTTGCTCAGCAATTACTTAAATCTAACACAGCCTACCAAACAACACATATAGATATTGAGGAAACCCGAATTAAAGCGGCCATGAGACAATTTAAGATGCAGTCTACAATTGTAATGCAATTGAGAAAGCAACTAAAGTTGGAATTCTTTTTTTTTATTTTATTTTATTTTATTTTATTTTATTTTATTTTATTTTATTTTATTTTATTTTATTTTATTTTATTTTATTTTATTTTATTTTATTTTATTTTATTTTATTTTATTTTATTTTATTTTATTTTATTTCATTTTATTTTATTTTATTTTATTTTATTTTATTTTATTTTATTTTATTTTATTTTATTTTATTTCATTTTATTTTATTTCATTTTATTTTATTTTATTTTATCTTATTTTATTTTATTTTATTTTATTTTATTTTATTTTATTTTATTTTATTTTATTTTATTTTATTTTATTTCATTTTATTTTATTTCATTTTATTTTATTTTATTTTATCTTATTTTATTTTATTTTATTTTATTTTATTTTATTTTATTTTATTTTATTTTATTTTATTTTATTTTATTAGTTTTATTGTATTGTATTGTATTTTATTTTATTTTATTTTATTTTATTTTATGTTATTTTATTTTATTTTATTTTATTTTATTTTATTTTATTTTATTGTACCTTATTTTATTTTATATAATTTTATTTTATTTTATTTTATTTTATTTTATTTTATTTTATTTTACTTTATTTCATTTTATTTTATTTTATTTTATTTTGTTTTATTTTATTTTATTTTATTTTATTTTATTTTATTTTATTTTATTTTATTTTATTTTATTTTATTTTATTTTATTTTATTTTATTTTATTTTATTTTATTTTATTTTATTTTATTTTATTTTATTTTATTTTATTTTATTTTATTTTATTTTATTTTATTTTATTTTATTTTATTTTATTTTATTTAATTTTACTTTATTTTATTTTATTTTATTTTATTTTATTTTATTTTATTTTATTTTATTTTATTTTATTTTATTTTATTTTATTTTATTTTATTTTATTTTACTTTATTTTATTTTATTTTATTTTATTTTATTTTATTTTATTTTATTTTATTTTATTTTATTTTATTTTATTATATTTTATTTATTTTATTTTATTTTATTTTATTTTATTTTATTTTATTTTATTTTATTTTATTTTATTTTATTTTATTTTATTTTATTTTATTTTATTTTATTTTATTTTATTTTATTTTATTTTATTTTATTTTATTTTATTTTATTTTATTTTATTTTATTTTATTTTATTTTATTTTATTTTATTTTATTTTATTTTATTTTATTTTATTTTATTTTATTTTATTTTATTTTATTTTATTTTATTTTATTTTATTTTATTTTATTTTATTTTATTTTATTTTATTTTATTTTATTAGTTTTATTTTATTTTATTTTAATTTTAATAAGAGATAAAAAAAATGTTAAAGAATTTCTTCAGCGCACACTTGGCTTGAAATGAAAATCATTGGTTCGTGTTGCGGAGATCTCAAGATTGGTTCCAACTCGAAGTAAGTTGTGGGGAACTGATAGGAGGTTCCCAACCCTAAAAGGAGCATAGATCGCTCGCAAAATCTATCCCCCGAAAACTCCCAACGCTGACAAAGAGAATGTTGTCATCGTCCATGCATTCTCACCTTATAGCAGGACGGAATTGATGAGCGACTTGTACGAGTTTTGTGTTTGTTTGGCGAGGGAGCACTTTACTTTTTAACAACCTACACAATCTAAAGTAGCAGCTGTTGACAAGATGGTTTCTGCGTTGGATTTCGAGACTAACATTGTTGTTGGACCTATACTCTTCGTTTCCTTATCCAGTCTAAAGGAAATAGAAATCATAAACCGATTGTTGAAGTTATAGTAGACTGTGGCTTAACTATTCCGCTCTGCAGCAATAAATTGAAGGCATTACGTGATAAGGAATCACTTTGCTTGAAACCGTAATTGGTAATCGAGCAACTCGGAGGGGTCCTTCCCGATTATGATAGAGATTTGGGTATTACCTCACGTCAGTTAATGCAACCGTATACATTTTAAGGACTAAAAGTCAAAACTCTTAAGTTATCGGTTTAAACAAAAGCATTTTCTGCATTAAAGAACTCAGATAAGGCATGAAGATTAATTTTTGTATTTAAAAGAAAATTTCTTGGACTAAGTAAGGCAAACACAAACGAGGACAATTTCATTGTACCTCAGAACATGGGACCAACAAAAAGTCTGGTTATGGTTAGGTTGTGGTGGCTACTGATCTAGCGTATCGATTGCACTTAAACCTGACTAAGACCCATTATGATGCTATGAAAGCTTGACCATAAGCTTTCGTTATCCAGCCATTTCGAACGTTTAGTGAACCTCATTAGATTTATGAATTTGGTGTCATCTTCTTCAATAGAGTCTCTAAATTCCGAAACCTAGCACCGACTAAAGTATACAGTCGCATAAGAGTTGGGTAATCGTTTCCTCCTCCTCAACCCTGGCAGTTTTTGCAGCATTTGCAATAGGTAACTCCCCAGTCTCTCCGCTTGTCGGCCTAGCAGTCAGTCGCTTATAATGACACCTAAAAATTTTCACATTTCCCTTCCTTTTAAATAATACATAACTCGTGATCTCTTCTTATCCGATATCGATCAAGTCTGCCTGTATTTACGGCAGGTTATAGTTGCATTTCTCTTTGTTCATGTATAAAATCCTTAAGAAGCAGTTTGCAAGAATAAAAAAGAATTTGTTTGGTTGAATCTTTCCTATTAGGTGTACAACTTTGCTTCCGCCGTTTTTTTTTTCCAAAATTAAAAGCCCAGGGCCTTGAGACGTTTTGAAATGGCTTGCTGACTCACTCCCAACGATTCGGCAAGCTGTTCTTGGGCTTGGCACGAATCTTCATCAAGCAATGCTTCTAGTTTTGAAGGTTTTTTCTCTTCCACCACCATGTTTGTTTTCGACATCGAAATCACCATTTTTAAAACGTTGAAACCACTCCCGACACGTTCTTTCACTCAGAGCAGCATCATCGTAAGTTTCTGAGAGCATTCGATGCGCTTCAGCTGCATTTTTTTTCGAATTGTAACAGAAAAGTAAAACTTCCCGCAAATGGCGAGAATTGGCACATAAACGGACATTTTCGAGCGTGAATAATACGAAAACAAGAACAACTGTCACTGAAACGGCGATGACAATTCGTTAGGCACTGTCCACACTCACTTTAAGGGCATTATCATCTATGTATTTCAACCAGCCTCAGCCGGTACAGCCACCTATCGGAAAACGGCGGAAGCAAAGTTGTACACATAATAGAAATTTCATTCGGCTTACAGTTTTCCTCGATATTCCTATGGCCACGGGAGAGATCTCCATAAAATATCAAATAATTGAAGAAAACATTAATGATCTGGATGATAAGAGTTACAACTGTAGAGAACTTCTCAGCGAGCTGTTTATGATTTATCAAGTATAGGGATCAAAGATTTTTTTCCAGAGCATTTTTTTTTTTTTAATAAAAATCCAAATGGATACTAATTTCTTAAAGAAAAACTACTCAGTAACTAATCATTAGTTTCAATTATAAGCCATTCGCTCTTTATAGTTATGGAAATTGCCATTTCATTGCGAAAACAATAATATTTATTCCGCACAATAAAATTTCAAATTACTCGCACCCAACCGCCAAGTATACATATTACAAAGCCATGCTACTTAAAGTTATTTACAATGCCAAAATATACAAACAAACAAATGTTTTTACATACACATATATATATATACTCTCATATCTATATATACATATACTTATGTATTTTCTGATGGCGACTAGCGTCAGCTGCGGCAAGTTGTTGCCAAATTTATTTACCTGTGTTTTCGGGCAAAGCAGCTCAAAATACAACGGTATACCACAAAATTATACCCCAGTTAATTAAAACGGTTTTCAACTGACTTCATAAATTTTACGAGCCAACAATCCTTCTTCTCCGACAACAACAATACCACCCTTTGCTACAACACTATAGACTGAAGTCAAAAGCATTGCACTGTAGCCGGTAGACAAATGACCGAAAGGAGGGATGGACGGACGGACAGACCGACAGAGTGGCAGGTTTATTAAAACTGCATGCACATTTCTCAAATACACACACACACATACACACATACAAACACACATATATACTTATATATGGTAGTACCATTAAAACACGCACAAAGCGAAAATATTTGAGACGCTTTGACGCCAATGATATTGCCACTACGTATACAGCAACACCAACAATAAATAACAAAATGGCAAGCGCTAACTGTAAGCAACACTAACGATAGCTACATTACTTTATAACTTCATTTAGCTCATTTATCCTGAAACTAACTAATTACGTGAAGCTTTCAGCTCTGCCACTCTGGTTGGGTTGGCTACGGAGCGTGTTTCGAAGACATAGCTAGAGCATGATAAATACAGAGAGAATGAAGGTGTTAAGAAAAGTAGTAGAAGCTAACAGCCAACACGTATAGAGTGGCAACGTACTGACGGCGTGGTATTTTACTGAAATTGTTATAAAATTTAAGTAATAACGTCTGCATAAGACGCACAGTTAAAGGGCTTCAGTAAGCGGAGCAGTTGTTATTCATGCACACACCTACACGCAATATGTATTTATATGTACATAAAATACATCCGCCAGCAACTTGTTGACTTATTGCCCGAAACGTGACTGAGTTGACTGTTGTAAATAATATCCACAAGGCCGGGTGAATATCTATGCGCTACTCGTGAGCGCTTGGTTTGAGGGCGACTTAAGAATGTGCGTCTTGTCGAACTGCCAGTCAGTTGGTAGAGCAAATGTTGGACTGTGTGGCGCCTGAGGAATACAACAATTTCAGAATTATTTCTTTTCTTTAATAATAATAATAATTTTTTCAAAAAGTGTTTTATTATCAACGTTGTGAAATATTTTTTTTTTTTCTTTGACTAAATTTCTATAGGAACTTAGTTAGGTCATATAAGCTCATTGGTTCTTTGTAGTTTAACTCTCATGCGTTCCATCTCACGCTGATTCGACACCCATCGTTTGGAAATCTCATTATAGATCATTTTAGTGACTCTTTTACACTTTCCAGATGACACTTTTTGCTATCCCATTGGCGTTTTTCCTTGCCCATAAAGTACCTGTGACCTGGAATCCAATGTACATGCAACCGTTTACCCTCGGCCGCCCTTAATTTCTGCTTGGCTATCGACATACATATATAATATACTGATATTTTTTATATAAAGTCTTTGCTTTAAGGAAAGCTGCTGAGATATAACTAGCTATCTCAGCAGCCCTCAGCAGCTTTCCCTAAAGCAAAAACTTCCGTCCGGAAAATACTGAAATACTTTAGAAGCATGACTGGTTGCCTAAGGTCTAACTCAGCGCAGTTGACTACAGCGCTCACTCCATCGGAAATTTCTGATCCTATCGTGTTGTTGTTGTTGTAACCGCAAAAATATTCCTCAAAGTAATTTTTTGGGAATGTTGTGGGAGTGACAATCTTTGGCCGTATAAAAAATCTGGGTCGTTTAAATCCGGGTATAAAGACCCGACTGTAACGGGAACTATTTAGTCGCCTCTTTACGACAGACATGGCTTACCGCGGGTAAGTTCTTGAACCCCTAACCCGCAGGGGGATCCAACCGTGTTGTACGTACGTTCCACTGGCGAGTCGTATGTTTCTGATACATCCACCTTTGTGGTCTATTTTGTCCTTCATCTCCGAGCATATCGAGCTGTGGCCGTAGGTTCTAGCAGAGAATTCATCTAAGGTCATCAATCTCATGACGAATTTCGAGGCGCTGTAACTGCACCAATTGTTTTCTATGCAATATATTGTAGGTCCACCACTTCTTGCGTTCTACCACATCAGAGCGTGATAGAGTAATAATATCGGCTTAACCGCTGCGGTACCCAGCATCTTTTCACATGCGCGCAGGGCACTATTGGCCTTTTACGTCTATTCCTTTACATTAAATTCACACATCAGCTTGCTGCCCAAAATTACTTTTAGGTACTTGATGTAATCCGTGATTGTTAGCTTCACTTCGTTGAGCCACGGGGCTTTCCAATGCGGTGGTTTTCTTCCTTCTTGTGAACAATACCACATCCGTTTTGTCAGCCTGATATCGACCATTTCTGTACGGTCCTTAGAGAGCTTTAAATTACATTACTGATTGTGTTTAGAAATCTCCGCGTAACAACTATATTTTCGGTGCACTCCTTACGTATTTTCCCAAAAACTTATTCGCCACGAGTAACCACACCACCATAAGAGTTTTTATACGCGTTAGCCTGAGTTCTCTGGCTTCATTCCACTCCGAGTTAGTTTTTCTACAGCTAAGCAGTCTTTTTATTTATACAATAGTAGAATGGCAGACCCTATCTAGGCTACCTCTAGACTTCCACTATTTTCTCTTAGGAGACCAAATGCCACTTTTATGTCCAGAAATCACTCTAGAGCTAGAGCGGTAAGTAAGTAAAGTGCAACCTCAGTGGGTATACCCTTCGTTTGAGCAAGCTACATCTTTGTTATACTGGCCATTGGCAGCCCATCCCTTATGTAGGCCTTCAGAATACTTTCCAGCATCTTTAGAAGGTATGAGGTTAGACTAGTTGATTAGTATTTTTTCCAATAGAGGCGATTGGCTTACCCATCAATGTGACCTCTGCCACTGCCCTAAGAACAGGCACATATTTATACCCACACTTAACAGTTCGATGATTTCTTCAGCATTATTATTCCGTAATGATGTCTGAGGTATCATTTTTCTCTTTAAAATCCATCGGCCATTCCGATGCTTTGCTTGTAGCCACCGAGATGGAAATGATCCTCTTCAGTGAAGCTGATTTTTCGATGAAATTTCGAATCATTTTCATGCATTTCAAGGACCCAATTAGCAAAGACACGGCTGTCAATAGCTAAATGTTACCAAGGAAAAAAAATAGACTAAAATGGTTAGTTTATTTGACACCTAACTGTTATACTCTTGCCGTCAAACTTTTACAAGCAATTACGCGTTAAATAGCAAAAATAAAATTTGGAAATAAATAGGCCTACTTAATGTCACAACTTTCACTAGCCCAAGCTGAAATGCAACAAAAAAAAAATCCTTGTCAATTGACTGTTGTTCGCTGTCATCAACTTGCCAAAAGTAGCTGTCTAACACCTTTCTTTTGATTCCCCAAGGCGATATGTCAAATACAAAATTGAAAACACGCACACCTACATACTTATTTACTCACACATAACCTATGTAAATGTCAGCGCAACAGTACCTAAAAGTTTTTAACAGCAGCAGCGTGACAATGACAATGGCAATGAAGTCAAGTGTTTTGGGGATTCTATTGGATGAGTGCATAAGTTCGTGCCCGATTCCGCTGGATGCCGTACGAATCGTTTGAGAGTGGCGCTCGTGAAAGAAATATATACATATTATATATCGTTGGAAAGGTGACAGTCCGAACTATAAATCAAGCATAAAATAACTTCATTTTGATTTGAGTTGCTTAGTGAAAAGACGCATGGAAGATGAACAAAGAAAAAGATCATATGCGTCATATTATGTTATACGAATTCCGCAAAGGAAAAACAGTGGGCGCTGCAACTAAAGATATTCGCGAAGTTTATTTGGACCGTGCTCCAGCACTCCGCACAGTAAAGAAATGGTTCGCGAAATTTCGTTCTGGAGATTTTAACCTCGAAGATCAACCTCGCAGTGGACGGCCTTCTGAGCTTGATGACGATGTTCTAAGGACTTTAGTTGCGAATAACTCACGTATTTCGACGGAAGAGGTTGCCAGTGAATTGAACGTCAACAAATCAACTGCGTTTCGTCGTTTAAAAAAGGTTGGGTACACTTTGAAGCTCGATACATGGGTGCCACATCAGTTGAGTGAAAAGAACAAAGTGGACCGTATGTCAACAGCAATTTCTTTGCTTCGACGGATCAAAAACGAACCTTTTTTGGATCGGCTGATGAAAAATGGGTCCTGTACAACAATGTTCAACGCAAAAGAACATGGAAACAGGCACACGAAGGGGCGGAACCGATGTCGAAAGGTGGATTGCATCCGATGAAGGTACTGCTGTGCATTTGGTGGGATATCCGAGGCGTGATCTATTTTGAGCTCTTGCCAGCTGGAGAAACGATCACTGCCAACAAGTATTGTCAGCAATTGGTCGAATTGAAGAAAGCAATTGATGAAAAACGTCCGATTTTGGCCAATCGCAAAGGAGTTCTTTTCCATCATGACAACGCCAGGCCACATGTTGCAAAACCGACCCTGGCCAAAATGAAGGAGATGAATTGGGAAATCATGCCGCATACCCCATACTCACCCGACATTGCACCTTCTGATTATCATTTGTTTCGATCGCTGCAGAACAATGTGAATGGAAAAAAATTTAAAAATGTGGAAGACGTCTAAAACCACCTTGACACCTTTTTCAACGAGAAACCGCGCGATTTCTATGAATCAGGCATCCGTAAATTGCTTGAACGTTGGGAGTGGATTGCCGAACATGATGGCGAATACATAATTGATTAATAGAAGCGCTTTCTTCAAAAAATTTCAATTTTAGTTTGCACTTGAAATCGGGCACGAACTTATGCACTCATCCAATATATATATGGTATATAGAGAGAATATGAAAAGTGTCTTTAAAAGTTTTCATCAGCAATTTATTTATTTATTTTTACCCTCGTTTTTTTTTTTTTTTTTTTGAAACTTATATTCATATAAATTGCTATTTAATAAGCACTCAAATAGAAAAAGTTTTTATATACCTATATTATATTTATTTGTATATATGTGTATGTGTACCAATTTCACGCTTAGCTGTCTGAAAATTTAATTACCAAACAATTGAATTGAACGCGTTTGATTATTAAGCGCTTAAGCGCCATGAAGTACGCTATGTAATTTTTTGATGACTTCAAAATACTTTCAGCAAAAATTTCAGCTTCAACACAATTAAACCGTTAGGAAATTATTATGATTGACACTGCCTTAGGCATTCCTATTTCAATCACCCTCAATGAGGGAAAGTCTTGGTGATATGATAAAATAAAGTTCGAGCTTAAATCATGATTAAAAACGCATTAGAATGAATGCCTCAAAAGCTGGCAGTAATTGAAATTTACGCACTCATTTCGTGGGGAAAATGAAGGGAAAAAGGGGAAAACGAAGCAATAACAAAAAGAAAGAGAAAAACACTCAGCCGAACGATTTATACCTTTCATGTAAGGGAGATATTCACTTATAAATAAAAATATATCTTACACTGAGATCCACTTAGGAGAAGCTATTTCTGCCTAACCCAACCTGTGTATAATTTTTCCCTCACAACTTAAATTGAAGTCCAGCTTTAGAAATATTTTCTACCATAAAATCACCGAAGAGTACTATCAACCAGATACTTTTATTGTATTATTTTATATAACTTTTATTTTCAGTAAAAGAAATTTTAAAATGTTGCCAGCGCTTTGCTAAAAAATATTTTTAATAATAAATTATTTAATTTTTTTTTAGTTTCATTCCCCATCAGCAATTAGTTTTTATTTTTTTTTCTCATAACATTTATTTCGAATTTGAAACAGGTGGCAACTCCATTATAAAAATACATTTAACAAAGAATTCTTTTAAACTTCATAATTTGTTTCCCAAAATGTAATCAATTTTTAATTTTTTAATTAATTTTTAATTAAAAATGATAAATACGTGGCAACTCTTTTGTGAAAACAATTTCAACATTAATATCATTTCCACAATGCAATAAATATTGTAATTTATTTATTTTCTTTATTGAAACTTTTTTTGTAAAATAGATGGCAACCCTATTCTAATAGCTATAAATTTTCCATAATATTATCGATTGGCTGGGATCTTAATGTAAACTAAATAGAAAAGTGAATGCGGCGGAATATGAAATATACTAACCCCAGCGCCATCTAACGACTAAATTGTTGTACGGATTATTTAGAGTTTGCATGGAGTTTTTTGGGGAAAAAAGTTATATTTTCACTTGTTGTTTTATATAAAAATTAAATATTTTATTCAAACTGGTTATTGTGACCCCTAAGAAAAAAATACCTCTGAGTTGACAGTAAAAGAGAACCCCGTTTTAGATAATACCAAAATTAGAAAATAGATAAAGAAAAATAAACAAAAAATAGAAAATTAGATTTTTTGCAGATTATTTTTTAAAGAATGCAGATTTTGCTTAAATTTTCTCAACATTTGAATTTTTTTGTAATTTTGTGTTTTAATGTTTTGTAAAATTTTATCGGCTTTGAAAACACAGTTTCGAGAAAAACGCATTTAAAATTGCGTTCGATAGATAAATCCAATCGGTCGAGCCGGTCTAGTAACATACTTTACTCGTATACATAAAATCCTACGTCTACGAATATCTCAAAAACCCAGAAATAGAAAATAATTCTTACATTTTATCTACGTTGTGAGGTCTCTTTCTTTCATTTTTGACACTTACAAAATTCTTATTAATTTCTACAAGGAAGGTATAAAAGTTCGGGTAGAGAAGGTAGGGAGAATTTACTTACTCTTATAAACTGCAAATTTATCGGTGGCAGACAGACAACGCATCAAAACACTCACACACAAAGTACAACAGAGTTTCTACTACCTCTTCCAAGTAAACAACTTTTCTTCCCTGTAACAATCATTAATCGGTGTTCAAAGAGCGCGCTTCCTTTGCTTTTGAGTCATCTCTCCTCGTCTCACTCCCTCTCCCCCTTCTTCCCACGCTCTCTCGGTCTCCCTTATATCACCAAGCATTTTATGCATATCAAGATATTTCGGCACAATTACCGAGTGAAATAAATCCACCTAAATACCGAAATCCTCTGCTCGCATGCCGGCAATGATGTAATAGGCTTTTGAGCGCAAAAATCACTAAATTCGCAATCAACGGTATGCACACACGCACATATTTCTTGTCAGTGCAAAGCAGAAGCAGGTATAAAGGACACGAAGCACGACAGCAGCCACCGTATAGATGACAACAAAAAAGCAAAGCACAACATAACCTACTCTCATAACAGACAACAACAGTAGCAACAACAAATCAATGAGAAATCCCCAACACCAAAATATTGTAAGTGAAGCCAACGAATTACTTAAACCAACTGAATTCGTAATGAATAACAAATTTTGTGCAGATCTATTTGCCAGGCCTCCGCTTTTCCTCTGCTCTGCAGCAAATCAAAGAGCAAATCAAAGGCAATCCTTGAACACACATACACGCACATAAAGTTAAAGTTAAGTTTCTATGTCATAGACACAATTGCCTCGGGGTTGCCTTACTTCAGACATCGATGAAGAAACAAACAATTTCTGCCTAACTCTCCGACATGTCAAGGCTTTGTCCGATTTGGTCGTCTTGATGCGGCCAAAAACACGGTCACAGCTGTCGTGTTATGGCAAATCATATTATTGGTTGTTGTTGATAGCTAGTCTTGTTGTTGGTGCTTTATTTAGCTTGAAAATGAAGATGAATTTCATTCAATGACTTTGGTATTCCTTATGTATTTTGCTAGCTTCCATAATCATGATTACTGACATGACTACTTATGTATGTAAGTGTATGTGTAGAATAATATGAGTGTATGTATATATATTTTGAGGCTCCTTTTCGCGCTTGATTTGGTTGTATTCAATTACTGTGGTAGTGAGTGAGCAATTATATTACTTGTGTGAGTGTATATGCTCCACAGTATGGAAGGCCAATAGTCGAAAATGTAGATAAAATAATGGAAATCGTCAAGTCGGACCACTCTAGTCATAAATAAAAAGGAAAAAAAATGAACTAAAAAAAATAAAATGACATAATGTAATTAAAATAATATAAAATAATTTATATTAAATTATATAAAACAAGTCAAATCAAATAATTTAAATTATTATAAGGCAAATTTAATATAAATTGTTATTTTATATTTTTAATTAAAATATGTTAAAATAAAATAACCTAATATAAAATAAAACAAAATAAAATAAAATAAAACAAACAAAATCAAGTAAAATAAAATAATAAAATAATTATACAATACTAAATTAAATTGAATTAAATAAAATGAAATAAAATAAAATAAAACAAAAAAAATAAAAATATTAAATTAAATTACATAAAATTAAATTAAATTAAATTGAATTATATAAAAAACAAATACTAAAACAAAATAAAGTGAAATAAATTTAAATTAAATAAAATAAAATAACCCAATATTAAATAAAACAAAAAAAATAAAATAAATTAAAATAAAATAAAATCAAATAAAACAAAATAAAAAAAATTAAATTAAATAAGATGAAAAAAAATAAAACAAAAAAAATTAAACAAAATAAAATAAAGTTAAACAAAATTAAATTAAATTAAAATAAATTAAATTAAATAAAATAAAATAAAATAAAATAAGATAAAATAAAATTTAGATAAAATAAAATAAAATAAAATAAAATAAAATAAAATAAAATAAAATAAAATAAAATGAAATAAAATGAAATAAAATAAAATAAAATAAAATAAAATAAAATAAAATAAAATAATATAAAATAAAATAAAATAAAATAAAATAAAATAAAATAAAATAAAACATAGTAAAATAATACAAAAAATTAAGTTAAATTAAATTAAATTAAATAAAATGAAATGAAATAAAATAAAACAAAAAAAATTAACAAAATAAAATAAAATGAATTGAAATAAAATAAAATTAGAAAATAAAATAAAATGGAGCAAAGTTAAATAAAATAAACTAAAATAAAATAAAATTAAAAAAAATAAAATAAACTAGAATAAAATAAAATAAAATAAAATAATACAAAATAATATAAAATAAAATAATATAAAATAAAATAATATAAAATAAAATGAAATAAAATAAAATAAAATAAAAAATAAAATAAAGTAAACTAAATGATATAAAATAAAGTAATATAAAATAAAATAAAAAAAATAAAATAAAATGAAATAAAATAAAATAAAATAAAATAAAATAAAATAAAATAAAATAAAATAAAATAAAATAAAATAAAATAAAATAAAATAAAATAAAATAAAATAAAATAAAATGAAATAAATAAAATAAAATAACATTAAATTATATTAAATAAAATAAAATTAAATAAAATAAAATAAAATAAAACAAAATAAAATTAAATAAAATAAAATAAAATAAAATAAAATTAAACAAAATAAAATGAAATTAAATAAATACAATAACAAAATTAAATTAAATTAAATGAAATAAATTAAAATAAAATGAAATAAGTTGAACTAAAAAAACTAAAATAAAATACAATAAAGTAAAATTTAACAAAATAAAAAAAATAAATAAAATAGACAATCCGGACTCTGAAATGGATGCATGCGAACCTTCCAAATAAGCTCTCGAAACTTCTGGCGAGTCACTAATAATGTGTATGGTCTGGCGTTGTCCTAGTGAAACGCAATTTCCTTCCTGTTGACCAAAGCTTGGTTCTTCTTTGCAACTGCTTCCTTCAAACAGTCAAACTACTGACAGCACAGATTCAAACTAAGAGTTTCGCCGCAGAAGAGCAACTCATAGAAGATGATTCCCTCCCAATCCCACAAAACACATTACAAAACCTCTCTGGCTGTCTATACCGGCTTGGAGATCGCTTATACCGCCTCACTGTCCTTCGATCCACCCCAACGAAATCGACAAAACCAAGATTGTGCATGCATGACTGTTACAGTATCAGAAGCATAAACACTACTCACTTTATCTATATCCTTATTAATATAATATTAAAAATTCTTAAATGTCGAAAATAGAGAATCAGAAATTTCTAAAGAAAACTATTTCTATAAAATATTGTTTAACTATTGGAAATAAGTGCTCTGAATACTTCTTGACAGTTTTATCACTGCACATTATCGCAAGTGAAACCCACAACTACAGCTTTCACCTACTTCAGCGAAAGCACTTGCTTCATTAAATAAAATAAACACAAAATAAACTATACTCCCTGAAAGTTACCGTTAGCGATGTGAGTCTATCAAAAGTCAGATTTCGAAAAACTTTCTTTATTTGCTCTTACGCGTTTCCATTATATGCTCTTTTCATCCATCTTCTTATTTTTAAGTCGAATAAATTTTTCTCTTCTACAATTTTTTGTGTATTTCAACCATTCAACAAGTTGGTAGCAAGACGAATCGCAGTCACTATAATCCGCATACATGACTACAATTTGCAACAATTTGTCATGCTACCAAAGCCAACGGAATAAGTAAAAAATGTTCACCCAGCAGTAAAAGTATGAATTTTTTTAAGTTTTTATTTTTATTCATTTCTTCATTTTAAATTCTTTATTTATTTATTTATAGCTATTACTTTTTTCGAAAGGGTGGAAAAATTTATGCTTTAAGATACGTAGAGAACAGGAAAAAATTTTAATCAAAAAATTATATTATTTTGTTTATTATTAATATGTTATTCCCAATAAATTTGTTTTTAAGCAAAGAAAATCAAAATTTTCAAACGAAACTGGACTGGCATCTTATATGTACCCTTTGAATTATTAAAAGAAATTTTTTCTTTAAAATAACCAAAACATTTTTGTACTTTTTCCTGCTTGCCATACTAGTACCTAAATAATTTTCCAACCCGCTCATTTAACTGTAGGGTAGGGTTGCTGCTAAATTCTTACAAATGTGAAATCTTATGCACATGGGTGAACAGCTCTGGTTTAGGGACATATGTTTATGCGAGTAGCGTTGTATGTATGTATGTACGTGTATGTGTGTGATTCCGTTTAACTTGTCGAAGAAAACAGATTGCTTTTGCCATAGCGCCGCGCACAATAGATAAGTGATACAAAAGAAACTAAAAAAGAATCGCTTACAACAATACTACAGCTACAAAATGAAAGAAAGCTTGGTTACAGGAAAAGTGCCGCTTATTTGGTGGAAATGAGTAAAGTGAGTCAAGTGAAATAACTTTGGGTAAAATGAAAAGAATGCCGCAAATTGAGTGTGGCGTGAAACACACACATGATGAACATTTTTAAAGCGAACACGTGAAATAAACAAAAAAACTTCATACACACTTGTCTCTAAATTTTACGAATACACATAATGAAAAATATTAAAATAAAGTAAAATTTTTGAAATTCATTAAGCCTGTTAATAAATAAGATAAAATAAAATGAAAAAACTTTATAAAATAGGTATTAAATAACATAAATTAAATCAAATAAAAAAATTTATACCAAAATTAAACAAAACAAAACAATATAAAGGAAACCTTAAAAAATGTAATCTTAAAAAAATTAAATTATAAAATAAAATGAAAACAAAAAAAATTTTAAAAATATTTTCATTAATTTAATTGACAAAAAAGAAATATTAAATAGTAAAAAAATATATAATTAATCAAAATGAAATAAAAATAAGTTAAAAGGAACTAAAAAGAAATTCAAAAGGAAAATTCAAATAAAATAATATAAAATATAATAAACTAAAATGAACCAAAACTAAAAAAAAATAACACAAAAAAAATAAAATGAAATATATAATTAAAATAATATAACATAAAATTAAAATATATAAAACAAATCAAATCAAATAAAATAAGTTAACTTAAAATAAAATAAAATAACAATAAAATAAAATAAAATAAAAAAAATAAAATAAAATAAAACAAAATAATATAAAATAAAATAAAATAAAATAAAATAAAATAAAATAAAATAAAATAAAATAAAATAAAATAAAATAAAATAAAATAAAATAAAATAAAATAAAATAAAATAAAATAAAATAAAACAAAATAAAATAAAATAAAAAAAAATAAAATCAAATAAAATAAAATAAAATAAAATAAAATAAAATAAGATAAAATAAAAAAAAAATAAAAAAAAATAAAATAAAATAAAATTAAATAAAATAAAATAAAATAAAATAAAATAAAATAAAATAAAATAAAATAAAATAAAATAAAATAAAATAAAATAAAATAAAATAAAATAAAATAAAATAAAATAAAATAAAATAAAATAAAATAAATTAAAATAAAATAAAATAAAATAAAACAAAATAAAATGAAATAAAACAAAATAAAACAAAATAAAATAAAACAAAATAAAATAAAATAAAATAAAATAAAATAAAATAAAATAAAATAAATAAAATAAAATAAAACAAAATAAAGTTAAATAAAATAAAATAAAATAAAATGAAATAAAGATAAGATATAATAAAATAAAATAAAGTAAAAAAAAAATAAATTAAAAAATATAAAATGAAATCCAAAATATAAAATGAAACAAAATAAAATAATATAGTAAAATAAAATGATTTAATATTGAATTGAATTAAATTTATTTAAATTATATTAAATTAAATTAAACTTAATTAAACTAATTTAAATAAAATAAAGAAATAAAATAAATTTGAATAAAAAAATGAACTTAAATAAAATAATATAAAGAAAAATAAAATAAAAAAACATTGAATGTTATTAAATTAAACTTAATTAAATAAAATTAAATTTAAATAAATTGAACTAAATTAAATTAAATTAAATGAATTTAAATAAAATTAAATTAAATAAAATACAATAAAAATAAATTTAAAACAAAAAAAGTAAAATAAAAAAGATAAAAAAAGAAATAATTAGTAATATAAAATAAATAAATCATAAATAAAATAAAATAGATAAAATTAAATAAAATATATTAAGGAACAAAATAAACTAAATTGAAAAAAAAATCATTCAAAATTAAACAATAAAATTAAAAATGAAATAAAATCAAGTCAAACAAAATAAAATAAAAAATATAATATAATGAAAAACTAAATAAACTTAAATATTATATAAAAAACTTAATTAAAATTAAACAAAGCAACAAATAAAATGAAAAATTAAAACTTAATGAAACTAAATTAAATAAAACAAAAAATAAAATACAAAATTATATAAATTAAAAACTAAGAAATTTAACTAAAATAATACAAGAAAAATTTAGAAAACGAAACAAAATAAAATATAAAGTGTAAAATATAATTAAATGAAAAAAATAAGATATCAAAAAGAAATAAAATAGAAAAGTAATAAAATAAAAGTTAAGCTAAAATAAATTAAAGTACACTAAAAAATAAAAAATAAATAAAATACAATAAAGTAAAATAAAACAAAATAAATATGAAATAAAAATAAAATAAAATAAAAAAAGTTAAGTAAATTAAAACAAAATTTAAATAAAATTAAAATATTTTAAAATAAAACAAATCAAAGATGTCCACAGAAGTCACTCTATAAGTGATGTTTTTCCCACAAAAGGCACATTATTAGTATACCCTGAGACTTGCATAATGTTTACCCAAGTTCATGGATATATTTGCTCACGTGTACAACATAAACACACACGTACAAACACAAATACAAAGAAGCTCATGTTGCTCTGAAGCTGTTTTAATGATGACGACAGCAACAACAATAATAACGACACTAGTAGCTTAGTGTAACTAAAATAAAATACCGTTTTAATGTCTGATTCGATTATTTTCCCTTTCTACCCTACATCTTTCGTATTCAGTACTCCGTACAATTTGGTCCTACTGTCACTTGAATTGATCTGGCATCATCCGCATTGAACTTGACTTGAGCCCAAATCGATAATAATTACTATGCGTTTAGTGCTGGAAAACTTTGACTTTCCACTGCTGAAGTTACGTATGTAGGCTGAGCGCATAACATCAAAGTCACAAGCGCAAATAAAGTGGATTACATAACAGACGTGCCTACAAATGCTTAGATTTGTGTATGTGGCATTACAGTGATACCAGTTAATAAACCTATTTTGAAAGTGTACTAGCTGTGATTTAAAGTTTCTTTGTTGAAATAACACTAGTCCGAAAAAAAAAATAAAACTGGCACTAGTTACACAGGTGTTGATTAAAATTTTATTTTTTATTTGTTTTTTATTTTTAATTTAAATACCATTTTTATATTTTGAAAGTTTTTAGGTATGAGGAAAGTAGAGAAGGAATGTATTACAGCATTAACTTCGGCGTAACGGTGTTTCCAGATAATTCAATTGTATCTTACTGATTATTTATAGACTATAATTTCTTTTAATCAGCTTCGAAGGATTAAAATACTATTTTTTTTTCAAAATTAAACTGGTAGTATTTTTTCTTCATTATGAACTGGTATTGAACTAGTATATTTCTTACCGAATTATGTTAATTACCATTTCAAAGGACATTTTCGTATTAATAATAAAAAAATGTTTATCTTTTTTCGAATCTTGCTATAAGGCAAACTTTTTTAATTTTTTATTTCCATTTTTTTGGTGCCTAAATGAACTAGTATGCAACTAGTACAAAACTGATTCATAGTAGTGCAACAGCCAATTCGCAGGATATCGTCGTGTAATCAATATCAGTTTCTTACATAGAAAATAGACGGAAGATGAACTAGTCAATGCAAAAAAAGTCTACCAGTTCTCTTCTATCTAACAACTAGTACTTTTCCCTGCCGGGTCTTTGCTTAAAATTTTTCATATGTATATCCACAGCCGCATAACTACATACTCGTATTAGTATGCATTCGTATAATTATGGAACTTCTTATGTAACTCTCCTCAGTCGTTGTGGTGCTGTCGTGCAGAACATTCATACGCATTATTGCCAGCTTATTGGATTTGTTTTCATTGATTTTTGGACAAATAGGATTTCGATTTTGATTAATCGTTCCCAAAAAAGTGAAGTCGTTGGTTGGTGAGGGTTATTGTGGGGTTACCATATTTTGTTATATACGCAAGTGTGTAGGGATAATCACTTATATGTGTATACATATGTGAATATGAGTACAGATATACATATGCACTTGTGTAACCATAATATTTTGTTGATTTCATTAGTTGCTCAAGTGATTTTTGTTTATTCATAATAAATCAAATTCGCTAAGAGAATTACTTTAATATTGGGTTAACAGCTTTAAGACGAGTTTAACTATCGTAGTAATATCAATTTTATTTGCTTTTTATTAATTATATATTTTTTTTTAATTTTATTTGTGTTATTGGTCAAAATAAACAAATAATAAATATAATTAAAATATATAAATATAGCCTGAAAATTAAATAATACTTTTCTAACCTTTTGACTAAATTCCAATGGATCACGGGTATTATTTAAGTTCAAATTAGTAATAATATTTTCGCTGACCACCTGCTGCCATTAGAAAAAAATGTTACGTATACGCCGTGTGTTTCTAATAAATAAAATACTAAAAGATTTCAGTTAAAGTTAATTTTTCTATTTGAATATAATTTACCCTACGCTTAATAAGTGTATAAAAAAACGTTCATTTTTAAGGAAAAATTTATTTTAGACTTTTGTCTCAAAATTTCCTAATTTGCCGTTTGGCCCTGATTTTTGTTAAATTCCGCAAGAGATAAAAATCACTTTAAGTAGGAACCAATATTTGGGGTATCTAAAATAATACAAACTACAAAGAAAGCATGTCATTAATTTCGTATGTATATACTTTCGACCTCCACCGTTCCAGAAGTTCGTAAACCTATTTTTGAAGTAGGATATTTCGGAAAAACCTAGAAAAGTGTAAATTTCTTAGAATGATGAAAAACAAACAACATTTTTCCAAGAAAACATTTTATTCTAATCACAAAAAAAAACAAATTATTTCCATTTGTTTCATAAACCACTTTTCACAAAACAAAAATGTGAAAAAAATATTTTATTTTCTCATTTTATTTTTATTAATTATGCAACATGGGTATGAAACTGTCAGCCAATCAATAGCAAATAATCAGAAACCAAAATTTTAAAATTTGAATTTGAAAATAAGAATTTTTATTTTAATAAAGAAGATTTTTTTCCAAAAAAATCATGCTTTTATAATGAAAATAATTAAAAGTACCCAAAGGATGGAAAAAATTTAATGGCTTAAGCTAGCACGAAAGTGGTGAAATTTACAATAAAAATATTATTAAAGGAACCCACGAAGTTTCAGCCTCGATTCACGAATATAACAATAGAACAGATGAGTTTTGCTGTTGACAGCTGAATTTGTTCAGCCAATGTTACAACAAAAAATACTGCATAAATAGTTTCTATGAAAGGCGATAGGGAAAAAATAAGGCTGAGGTATAATTTTAGGCGCAAAAAATTGCTGCAAGCGGAAAATCGCTTCTATAGATGATTGAAACGTAACGAAATAAGTATATATGTATACAAATTTATACTTGTGCTTCAATATGTACACCTACACTAACACAACACAAGCTCTTGATATGATATTATTAAGATTGTTAAAAGCCAAAGATATTGATTTATGCAGATAAGCTTCATTATAACAAAGTGGCAGGTAACAACAAACGAACGAGCGAACAATAGAACGTATGAAAGAAAGCAATAGGCAGAGGAGCTAGTACACATACATACTTATTTACTAAGTAAAACAGCAAACTCGGCGTTCGCAAAGCAGAATGTACCTTGCGCTACAGTGTCTGGTGTTTGGAGTGTGAGGCAACTGAAGAGCTTTGCAATTGACACAGTGTAAGAGTCAGTTATGCCAAGCATTGTCTGGGGTTGTGCGAGGCGGCAAAATTGAATAAAATCGAAAGGAACGGTCGATGCTTTTTAGGTGATTTTTTTTATTTTTATTTGTTATATTCCCTTTTTTTCATTCAATTCAAGCCAAAACACCTTTGTATTACTTGTCTTAGGCGCTTTTTTCTTCATTCTTCATTATGTTGGTAATTCTTTTCTGCAAATTCTCTCTTTATCCTTGTTGTTGCCAGCACGTTTTAATTCGTTTTTGTAAGCTGGCTTACATAAGGGGGAGTTATGTATTTTTTGTATACTCTTTTTTATATTCTTTTTTATTTTATTTTAATTTTCGCTCTAATTTTTTCTTCAATCCTACGCTTGTGTGGCATGAATGCAGCTGCTGTTGCCTATACGTAAGTGTTTGATGTAAGTAATTTTACAATTTTCGTTTTGTTTTCTTGACTTTGTTTTATTTTTTTTTTTTTGTAATGTGAGTGACTGATATTGGCAGTGAAGTTAATCAAAGAAAAACATTAATGCAAAACTCGTTAACAAGCGTTAAAGGCAATGCAAAGGTGAGAAGAAGTAAAATGGTTGAGGAGGCATTGAGGCAGTGGTGTCTCTAAACCGGTAGAAATAGCTTCCTTCCAGGGAATTTTTGTATATCTAAACTTGTGAGCAATGCGCGTTTCGCTCTTATATAGTTACAATTTGTTTGCATGTATCTTCTAGATGATTCTGCTTCAATTCTCGATAACATACATTCGCGCTCTATCTAACCCCACATGCACATTTGTCATTTTCACCACAGTATAAATTATGTAGAGTTTTATCATCATACAGAGACCCGCGGTTTTTCATTCGTGTTCCATTTGTCTCATCATCCAATGGAAATTTTAAAATTGTATCGCTCTTCGCTATTATTTCATGCCGTAACATATAACCGTTATATGAACTAATCTAATATACTTTATACTATACTGTAGAGCTGAGCATAAAAGGTTTTGTAAAAAAAAATCTTTTAAGTTCTGATGCACCTTAAGGTGTAACCACATTACTTTTTGCCACAAATCAAGCTAAGCTCAGTTCAAATAAATTCGAAAAAGATCAAAAATGTAGAAAAACACAGCAAGGATTGCCGGCCGAGCTATTTAAATAAGCATGCATCAGCTTTTTTGCAAACTATGGTCAGAGGAAAGCATGCCGGACAATTGAAACCCAAGTGTGCCCTACTCAATTCACAAAATAGGGGCTAACAATATCGTATATAATGTCATATCGGGCATATTTTGAGCTTTTTAGGCCACCGTCAATAAACTTAGTAAACCTTATCTGTGTGGCTTCAGACCTTGGAAATCCACTATTGATCAGATATTCCTTTTATCTTCGGAGATCCCTTTACGTTGAGCTGTGTAAATATAGATTTCAAAATTAAAAAAAAAAAACTCAAGTAAGGAGGGCTACGTTAGGATTGAAAAAAATATTAGATGCTCGGCTGATATTAATATTAAGTTCACACAGAGGCGTGACAATTAAACAATGAGCCTGATTCTATAAAAACCGTATATTTCAAAATTATTCTACAACTTTGCCATCCCCTTCAAAATAGTCCCCTTGGGCAGCTATACCACGATACCAGCGCATTTTCCTTGCATCGTAACATTTCTGGAGCGCCCCGACTGGGATGTACGCGAGTACCGTCGTCACGGCCACCTGAATGCCCTCAATCAACTCAAAATGGGCTCCTTTGACCTCCACTTTCGTTCTTGGGAACAAAAAAAAGTCACAGGGTCACACATATCGGACAAATAAGACGGTTGTTGCAACACGGCGATCCCTTTAGAGACCCTTTCGACTACCATTTGTTCGGGTCGATATCGAATATCCGCACTGTATTACGGTTCACATAAGCACAGGATTTCGATTCATTATTGGCTACCAAGCCGGCAGAGTTGTTTTTACATGAAATACAATATTACATCGTCCGACAAAAATTAACTTTTTTTCTGACTTACGAAAAAATGAAACATTTTCGGAAACGGGACCAAAAAAAAAAATACCCGTGTCTGGTCGTTTTGCTAGATCAAGTCGTTTATGGTTTTTAGGGGTGAAAAGTGACAAGATATCTTTTAAAAGTTATTAATTTTTTATAAAACTTGGTATCCAGGGGTTTTTGGGGTCGGATTCAATATGGCGGCATAATTAATAACACTTCATAAAATTTGATATCTGGAGGGTTTACGGGTCGCTGATTATTATCAGATTATTGTCAGGTTTTCAAAATTCACCATGACAAATCTGATATGATCTGACCTGATCGTTAATTGGAAATTTTTAACGACACAGAAGGCTTTGTAGTAAGATAATATAAAATCAACATATAAAAAAGGTAATGTGTTTTAACTTTGCACTTCAAAAGTGTTTTTGCGGAGAGTTCTTCTTCATTACTTTAACAAAGCCATCGTATTTTAGTGGACGTTTATGGTGACCATGCTTTAGCCGAACGAACGTGCCAAAAGTGGTTTGCACGGTTTAAAAGTGGCAATTTCGACTTAGACGACAGAGAACGACCCGGACAACCAAAAAAATTTCAAGACGAAGAATTGGAGACATTGCTCGACGCAAGAAGAACTTGCAAAAGTATTAGGAGTTGATCAAGCAACCGTTTCCAGACGATTAAAATCATTAGGATTCATCCAGAAGTTCGGAAATTGGGTGCCTTACGAATTAAAGCCAAGAGACGTCGAACGTCGATTCTGCATGTCGGAAATGTTGCTTCAACGCAACAAAGAGTCATTTTTGCATCGGATTGTCGTATGTGAAGCCCGGCCAACCATCGACATCCACGGCAAACCCGAATATCCATGGTGCCAAGATTATGCTATATATTTGGTGGAACCACAAGGGTGTGCTCTACTATGAGTTATTGAATTCGGGTTAGATGATCAATGGGGACCTCTACCGAAAACAATTGATTCGTTTGAAAAAGGTCATCGCGGAAAAACGACCAGAATATGCGACCAGACACGAATCAATAAGTTTTCATCATGACAACGCTCGGCCACATGTTGCAAGGCCAGTTATGGTAAAAACTATTTGGAAAACTGTGGGTGGGAAGTTCTACCTCACCCGCCTTATAGCCCAGACATAGCACCTTCCGATTACCACTTGTTCAGATCAATGCAGAATGCCCTCACCGGAGTACGCTTCACTTCAGAACAGGGTATCAGAAATTGGCTCGATTCTTTCTTGACCTCCAAGCCGGAGAAACTATTTTGGGATGGGATCCACATACTGCCAGAAAGATGGGCAAACATCGTAGCTTCCGATGGGCAATACTTTGAACATCAATTGTATTACAATTTTTTTACAATAAAGTCTTAATTTTCGAAAAAAAAACCACACGAATTAACGCATACACCCAATACAAAATTTTTTTCCAAATCTCATTGACAAAACAAATCGCTCATTGTGCTCAATACACGAAAACTAAATTCTTTCCATAAAATATGCATCACTACTTTTTAATTCAGCCAAATACGCTGATTTCAGCCACACCCCTCAAAACAAAATAAAAATGTTAAAGCAATTTGCTACTTTACCTCCACAAGTTTAGCGACAAAGTGTAGCTTAAGTTAAACGAGCAGACCACTAAATAAGTGCTTAAGTCAAATTTATATATATGTATGTACATATATATATGTATGCTACTATTTATATTATATATGTATGTATGTATGTAAGTAGCAGGAGACATCGAAGATGATATTGAGGTGTACTACGTTACTTATTAAGGCATTAAGGATATGCAGCGCATGCTGAGCGACTACGCAACGCCTTTTATACATATACATACCTATATGTATATGAGCTTTATACGCAGTAAATCGGCGCACAGTTGGTGGTTGCCACTGAGACGAATGCATGCAGATATACATACATATATAGGTATATAGTAAGTATATAGTGATATCGTTATGTACTACAAGTATAACTGTCGTTGACACTGATAGGAGCGTCACAATTATATATATACATGCATAAGAAAATACAGCGGTTGGCATGTGAGAGTGAAGGAGAGGCAGAGGAAGAGAGAGAGAGTGCGAGAGTGCGAGACGATGGCAACGTTATTATTGACTTTGACGGTTTTTTTCTTTTTTTTATTTTTTATTTTATTTTTTTGCCAACAAGTACTCTTGCATAAATTGCGCTTGCATGTACCCTGCAGGGGAAAATAAATACTAGTTATCAACTAGAATCCAACTAGTTTACATTTTCACACCAACTAGTTCATCTTCATCCGTTCTCCATGTAAGCAACTGGTATTTTTAACACGGCGATGTCCTACGAGCTGACAATTGTCCTACCACGCATAAGCTTCATACTAGTTTTATACTAGTTCATTTAGGCATGTTGAATTTCTACTTCGCCAAAAAATAAATAAAAAATTAATCAAATAAAAATCAGTTTGCCGGCTGTGAGAATCGAACCGAGGCCTTCGCTCACCGCAGTGTAGACCTCTAACAACTAGGCTATCGTCATGTTGTAGAGAGTAACGAAATTTGCGCCCTTCAAAAGAACATTTTAGGAAGTGAAACTCAAACATGGCGTACTAAAAACAACAACAACATACGAATGTCGGAGTGGTGAAAATTTCCGATTCAACAAAATTACAAAAAATTATTACGCCTCTGAAGGGACTCGAACCTGGAGCCTAACGCGCTACAGCGATAACTTCTAACCATTCGGCTATCGTGACAATGCAATTATCAACGTCATTTTGAGCACTTCAATAGAACAGAGCAGAGAATGGAACTGGTATGATTTCATGTTCAACATACTAGTCTTCAACTAGTCTTCTTGCATACTAGTTGGTTTTCCCCTGCAGGGTATACACATATGTATGCGTGTGTGTAGTTGTAGTGTACGTATGTGTGTTTCATAAAATTCAATGTCGACACATCCACCTAATTTCATTTCATGTTCTTGCACTCATTATACGCCAAGTAAAGTGACACTCCCTTCGCCATATTGCACGTTATCCTCGTTTGCTCACCCCCTAAGGACCTTTACTTTGCTTTTATTTTTCTTATTATTTTTCTATATTTATTCTTTTCCTTTGCATTGATTATTTTACTTTTATTTTAGCCTGTTGCTGCTACCGTCGGTCGTTGTTCTTGGCGCTGTTGTTGTTGTTGTGATTGTTGTTACCGTTACTGTCGCTACCATATCATCTTGGCCAATTTTTCCTTGTGGTTCCAGTTTGTTATTTCACTTGTTTCACTCGAGCGCTGTCATTGACATATTCCGCACATTTTTTTTTTTGTTTTTTTTTTTTTTTTTTGTTTTTCCTCCTCCACCGCCATCTCCAACGCATCTCTTACGCTCGCTTTTGCTATCGACGGGTGGCGCTGTCGAATTCTCTGCATAAATTGATGTGGCTTTCGCCGCATTGCAAGCAAGCCGTTGTACTTAACTGTACATAACTCACTCATGTGTATGTGTATGTGTGTTTGTGCTTTTGTCACACTTTATGCAATGTCGTTTGCGCTTATCCGTAAGTGTGTGCGCATTTATTTTATATAAAAATTCTTGTAAATGTCTGTTCTGTTGTTGTAAAAGTTATTTCTACACGTTTTTGGCTAATTTGATATTCTTCGCAATTTTCAATTGGAGTATATATAAATGGTGGTGGTGCTTCAAGGACTTAATTTTTGGGGAATGTTGCGGGAGTGACAGTCCTTGGCCGGATAAAAAATCCGGGTCGTATAAATCCGGGTATAAAGACCCGACTGTAGCGGGAACTATTGGATTTTAGTCGCCTCTAACGACAGGCATGCCATACCGCGAGTAGATTCTTGAATCCCTAACCCACAGGGGGTTTCATCAGTGCTTGAGCTATGCTTGGTTTTGTAAATTACAAAAAGTACAACTTGGGCTTGGTGATGTCTGAAGCTCGATTAAATTTTGTGCGCGGAATGCCATTTCTGTTGTCTAAACATTAAAATTGTTGCAAAAAGCCTTCAGTGATGAAGCTCTTTCAGAAATTTGTACTCAGGAGTGGTATTAAATGTTCAAAGTGTGAAGAGTAAGCGTTGAAGATGAGGCGCCGTCTAACTCACGAGCAACACGTTAACAGAATCACTAAAAAATGTTGCGCCAAAATCGTCGATTGACAATTTGCGATCTTACTGACCTCGTTGGAATATAGGAAATTTCAGTAAAGACCATCTCGAGTATCAAGTCGGGCTCAGAAAAGAAAAATCGAGATTTGTGTGTAACAAGCCTGGCTATGCTCCAATTTCAAAAGACTACCATTTTGGGTCGATAATGACTTTTCGAAGTGCATCGAGGATTATACGAAACATTGACATAAGTGCAGTTTTTTGAGATAGGATTATTTTTTAAAGGGATGAAATTGATTTGGAAGAATAAATATTTTTTTCCATTTCAATAAAACCAAAAGTGTGCTAATGGTTCCAAAAAAAAAACAAAAAAAAGAGCAAATATAAAATTTTGTGTCAAACTTGAAAAAAAATTGAAATTGAAGTTTAAAAAAATTTAAAAAAAAATTGAAAAAAATGAAGCAACCGTAACCGAGGTACTGAAGAACATTTCTATAAATGACAAAAAAAATCTATGCATGCGCTAGTTGATTGTTCCAAACGTTGTGTTGAGTCAAATGTAAACTATTTTGAATAAATAATAACTTTTAAAGATAATATAATGTGTATTTTACTATTTTATATCCAAAAAGTTCGGTTATTTGGGACACACTGTGTACTAACACTGGGAAGGCCAGAGTTCAAGTTCAGGTTCGGCAAACATTTAAAATTATTGAAAATTAATTTTTAATTTTTAATGTTAACCTCAGGAGTATATTTCTGACATAAAAAAGCTCTGCATAAAAATCCACCAGCCCTTCGGAAGCGGCTTAGAATAAAAATATAATAAAAAAATAGAAAAAGTATAAATAGGACCTCCCATTTGCTGGAAAAGCATCCAGAGAAACTGAAACTGCCCAAAAATTATTAGTCACGCCACCCTTCTTATCCATATTGTGGATGCGCGCAGGCACTTTTTTAGTATTTACCATATAAAATTTCATATATTTGGAAGTCTTAGACTTATACATATTTGGAAATAAATACAGAAATCTTACAAAAAAGGCTAATGAATATTTGGCTTTCCTTTAATTTCCTTTATAACGCGCTTCCAGTGGTTAAGTGATGTTGTTTATCACTTACCGCACCCAACTTCGTCGAAAACAAAATTCAAATGAAAGTTCAGCATAAGATTTTTAATGTCATAATACCCCCCAAAGCTTTATATGACATTATAAATTCATTTCTTAATTCTTCGGTTTCCAAGAAAATCCTGAACCACATCATCCGTAAAAACAGCCAGGCAAGTTTTTCTTAATCATTCATTTTTCTTATCTTTTTGGGAAGTTTTTGGAATAGTGGATAGTGTGTTTGGATGCTTTGAAACACTCGAGTAATCCTCTTTATTGACCGTCTGTCCCATTGGAACGAATTTATGACGAACCAAATCGCAAATATCGAAAAAAAACAATTTCCGGGAACTTTCTTGTTTTACTGTACATGATCCTTTGGTCCCGTTCAAATTATTGTCAAATGTCTGGAGTGTTGTTCAGCCCAACATGTTATCCAGCATTAATATGCAACGCAAGATTTGTCTTGATAAAATTCAAAACAGTCAAGTTAGCACTGTTCAGTTAATGAAGTGAGATGTCGACGCTGAGATTTAAGGACTAATTCCCCTGCAAGGGAATATACTTGTTGTCAACTAGAATCCAACTGGTTTACATTTTGACACCAACTAGTTCATCTTCATCCATTTTTCATGTAAGCAACTAGTACTTTTAACATGGCGATATCCTACGAGCTGTCAATTATACTACTATGCATCAGCTTCATACTAGTTGTATACTAGTTCATATGGGTATGTTGAAATTTTACTTCACAAAAAAAAAAAAATAAACAAAATAAAAATCAGTTTGCCGGCTGCGAGAATCAAACCGAGACCTTCACGCACCGCAATGAAGGCCTCTAACCACTAGGCTATCGCCATGTTGTAGAGAGTAACGAAACCTGCGCTCTACAACAAAACTTTTTAGGAAATGAAACTCAGACATGACTTGTTAAAAGCAACAACAACATACGAATGACGGAGTAGTGAAAATTTCTGATTCAACAAAATTGAAAAAAAAAAAAAACAAATTAAAAAAAATAAATATTTATTATCAAATAAAATGATTTTACATTTTTAATGAGCGTACACAGACAAAAGCAAAAGTCTTCAAAAAATACAGTTTAAAAATGAAATAATATTTTTTTAAAAAATTTTACTTCACTAAATTGATATAAACTATTACGCTACATCGTTTAGGTGATTCGACTTAATTTAAATTTATAAAATATTCTGTAATAATATCTTTCTAAGGTATGCCTTATTCCTATTTTTTTTTTTTTTTTTTTTTTTTTTTGTTTATTTATTTATTTATTATTTATTTTTTTTTTTTGTGCAGGAATTCCTCTATTTGGATACATTTTTGTTTATAACTTTTAATCCACAAATAAAAAAAGAATATTATACAATTTTTGTTTTATTATGCCCATATTAACTCTTACTTGCCACGAAATTTGGTCATATGTTGATAGTTTTTAATTTATATCCTTGCATATTTCACAAAAAACAAAAAACATTCTATGAAAAAACTTATTTTTATTTGATAATAATTCGCATAAAATCAAAAATCACATTATTTAATTTCAACAATGTAGAAATGTTAAAAATTTAATATAAATTTAACTTACATTGTTTACTCAAAATAAACATATTTCATTACTGCTTTAAAAAAAAAACTTTACAAAAAAACTGAACTCATATAATAATAATCTGCATGACATTATCTACATTGAAAGCTTTTTTTCATACGAATATTAGCATATTTCTATAAAATTTTAATACACAAAATGTCAATTTTTTTGCATAAATAATTTTTGGAAATATTTTCTGATAGAGTGGGCACACAAAAGCGGCTTAATTCAGAGCGAACAATGCGCTGTAATATACGAAATTGAGCTATTTTGTGAAAAAAAGAAACATTGTAAACAGATTTTCTAACTAAAAAAAGCACTTAAATTTACTTAAAGCTTCTCACACTCACGTAAAACAGTGTGGCAAACAACAAATACTGTACTCATAAATCACGCTACTCCCTAGAAAATTAAATTCACATCATTATCACCAACAAAACACACACACACACATGCATACATACAAAAAATGGCATAAGAAAAAGAAAAAGAATATGTTAACAATGACCGAAAACAAAGTGCAGTTCAGAAGTCAGCATTACTTATGTCACTCCCCCCCCACTCAGCATAGAAAGTGAATTGTACATATGTATGTATGTATGAAAATATGTATTTATGTGTGCTATCATTCTTCTGCCTATTCAACATGCACATCATCACATCTACACTCACACGCACGCACGCAGTGCTCACAACTCAAAAGGACAAATGAGCATTTCACCAGCTCAGACATCGACCCACCGACCAACAATGGCCAACAGTCAACAGTCTGTAGTCACCAACTGACCCAAACTCACACAAGCGCACAGGCGCACACAAGTCCATATACAATGAGTACAAGAATTATAATAATGAAAGCAACAAAAGTAACAAAAACAACAATGGTATTATGTTTCATAAGCTATTTATGAGTACTTTACCCAAGAGCAGCCGCATTATGTCATGCCTTTTACATATATACATACATAACATACATACAAACATAGCTATACATTTATACAAACATACATTTGATCATAGAAATATATTTGAATTTATAAAGTTGACCTTTATGCACCGACACAGCGACCGTAATTTGTAAAGAAATTAAAAATTCGGTAAAATTATATGACAATTTTTTGAATTTTTGAAGCCAAAGTGAGGACATTTGCTACTGTATGTTTGTTGGCATGTCCTATTGACCTTTCATACCCTCACCCCCACTGCCTGTCTGCGAATCCATCATTGTCAGTGAAACTTCATTCCGCAAGTGACAAAATTTCAACAAGCAGACGGAGGAGAAGGAACTGAAAGATGATAATAAGGCGCAGCTCAGCTGTCTGTAACGTCTTGTCATTATGTCATTGTGCAAACGGAAGTAGAATTTTTTCACTTGCCTACATTAATTTATTGAAATTTTTTTTCTTTGCTGCTCATCATACTTTTTTCTGGTAACTTCAAAAATAAAAAAAAAATAAAAAAAATTATTTGAAGGAAATCAAAATTGATGTTAAATAATATTGGAAATAAAAAAATTTAAATTTTAATATTAATAAAATAATAATAATATTGAATGTTCAAATAAAAAAAATAAATTGGAAAAAAACCAATAAAACTAAAAATGGGATTAAAAAAATCGAATAATAAAATAATAATAATTATAATGTTTTTGCAAAAAAAAAATTGTTAGTAATCAACACGGCACAACAATAATAATATCAACGTATGGTGCATAATCTGTCGTCCGATTTTTATAATTTCCTGTTATAATGTGCATTTCCATATATTTAAGCCAGCAGCACCCTATACTCCACATCCCTACTACTTTATACTTTTTACTTTGCATACTTTAGCCATTAGGTTTAGGCTTCCTAACATTTAATTTACTTCAAATTTAAACTTAACTCTAGGTGCTTGGTAAACCGCTTGTAAGCCTGCACACTTGCTAGCCTAGATACCTAACAGCATCTGGGAGGACAGAAACACATCAGTTCCTAAGTCATGATTAGATTACCAAAAGTAATTGGAGCACTCTCTCGCAATTAATTCCAAATGTAACAACGGAATGGTTATCTCGCACTCACCATCTGCAACCACCGGAGAAAAGGCCACCCCGAACCACCCCTAAATTTTCAGTCTGAACTCATGAGTTCTTCCCAAAGTATTCCCAATATAAAAGAGGAATGGTCATTTCGCACCATTTCCACATTGTACCAGTGCAAGTGTGTACCAAATTTCAAAATCTGTGGGCTTAGTCTTCATAACTCAGCTTCTCATTCTGATGCACTGTACATGAAAGGTATAAAATATTTTTGAGTTCTATTACTTGTTTATCACAACACTCGTACATAAACTAAAATACTTTGATTCATTTTTCTTCATTAAAGAGTTGGCGAAAATACCGCGCTCAGCCCTCCCATATAATGTCGACTGAAAAAAGATACCACAGTGTCCCGTCTGTGGCAGGACTGGGACTGGGAAACTGTTCGTCCAGATTACAGCTGGGAGGTATATTAAGTATTGTGTTCGTTGCCCTTCATGAGCACAATATGCATAACTGAAGCCTTGCCAAGGTTATGGGTAAATAAGGATTAACCTGCTTTGACCTTCACTCGTGGGTTTAAGAATGAATTCATTTCTACAAAATGTTATAAAAAAGAGAAATAAAAATCTGATCCTAAGGGGATCCCACTAACACATATGTATAAGAGACGTAGGATGCAATGTCAGGAAGCATAATCTTATGCTGAATATTAGACCACCACTTTGTATTAGTGCATGTCACAAATCTACAAATTCGACTGAAGCGAATGTCCTACGTATGGGCAAACATATGCGATCCGAAAAATTTCTGTCTCAGCTGCGCAAACGCAGAACAGTTCAGAAGAAGTGCAGGAATAATTCTATATATATTGGATGAGTGCATAAGTTCGTGCCCGATTCCGCTGGATGCCCTACGAATCGTTTGAGAGTGGCGCTCGTGAAAGAAATATATACATATTATATATCGTTGGAAAGGTGACAGTCCGAACTGTAAATCAAGCATAAAATAACTTCATTTTGATTTGAGTTGCTTAGTGAAAAGACGCATGGAAGATGAACAACGAAAAAGATCATATGCGTCATATTATGTTATACGAATTCCGCAAAGGAAAAACAGTGGGCGCTGCAACTAAAGATATTCGCGAAGTTTATTTGGACCGTGCTCCAGCACGCCGCACAGTAAAGAAATGGTTCGCGAAACTTCGTTCTGGAGATTTTAACCTCGAAGATCAACCTCGCAGTGGACGGCCTTCTGAGCTTGATGACGATGTTCTAAGGACTTTAGTTGCGAATAACTCACGTATTTCGACGGAAGAGGTTGCCAGTGAATTGAACGTCAACAAATCAACTGCGTTTCGTCGTTTAAAAATGGTTGGGTACACTTTGAAGCTCGATACATGGGTGCCACATCAGTTGAGTGAAAAGAACAAAGTGGACCGTATGTCAACAGCAATTTCTTTGCTTCGACGGATCAAAAACGAACCTTTTTTGGATCGGCTCGTGACTGGTGATGAAAAATGGGTCCTGTACAACAATGTTCAACGCAAAAGAACATGGAAACAGGCACACGAAGGGGCGGAACCGATGTCGAAAGGTGGATTGCATCCGATGAAGTTACTGCTGTGCATTTGGTGGGATATCCGAGGAGTGATCTATTTTGAGCTCTTGCCAGCTGGAGAAACGATCACTGCCAACAAGTATTGTCAGCAATTGGTCGAATTGAAGAAAGCAATTGATGAAAAACGTCCGATTTTGGCCAATCGCAAAGGAGTTCTTTTCCATCATGACAACGCCAGGCCACATGTTGCAAAACCGACCCTGGCCAAACTGAAGGAGATGAATTGAGAAATCATGCCGCATCCCCCATATTCACCCGACATTGCACCTTCTGATTATCATTTGTTTCGATCGCTGCAGAACAATTTGAATGGAAAAAAATTTAAAAATGTGGAAGACGTCAAAAACCACCTTGACACCTTTTTCAACGAGAAACCGCGCGATTTCTATGAATCAGGCATCCGTAAATTGGTTGAACGTTGGGAGTGGATTGCCGAACATGATGGCGAATACATAATTGATTAATAAAAGCGCTTTCTTCAAAAAATTTCAATTTTAGTTTGCAGTTGAAATCGGGCACGAACTTATGCACTCATCCAATACTTCCAAACAACTATCACAGTGGGGATCCATAATAAACTATAGATTTCCGCTTAAATTCTCTCCCAAAAATGGCCGGTCAGAACTCCCATATTTTGTAAGAAATTTGATGTGAAAAAGAGGATATTTAAATATCCCCGGACCATTTTGAATCAGAAATATTTCGCAACCGCGCTTGTTGAGGTCCTATATCATCACTCGCTGAGCTGTTTCAAATTCCATTTGTCCAGAAGTTGACCGCAAATTGAAAGAGAGCCTTACATTTGTGCTTTGTCCTGCCTTACGGAGCGATACAAACTCATCCATATAGCAGTTCCCATCTATCGCGCTTGCTGTTAACAGTAATTGGGTAGCTGAAACCTCGCAGATTAGGGATTTACGAAATTACCAGCGTTAAGGCATGCTTGTCTTAAGAGATAAAGTTCCCGCCGCAGTTGGGTCGTGGTGGCTTAGAATAAACTGTATGTCCCATCACAATCCATTCGTGGACTATCACACATGTCACTAGAAATAAAAACATCTTTATCATACAAAAAGTTCTTCGCCAAATGGTTTCAACAAGTTAAAAAACGATATTAACAAAGTATTTGATGGTAGAACTGTACTTAAAAGTCTTGATATGGACCTCAGCAGCAAAAGCAGATGCTTTTTAAGAAATATTAAATTGATGACTGAATTTCTAATCTATTTATTTGCTTATTTAATTAATGCTTGTTGAAGCCTTTGGCGAACAAGTACCAACTGTGAAAACGTGTGAACGGTGGTTTCAACGCTTCAAAAGTGGTGATTTTGACGTCGACGACAAAGAGCACGGAAAACCACCAAAAAGGTTCGAAGACGCCGAACTGCAAGCATTATTGGATGAAGACGATGCTCAAACGCAAATACGGCAAGCTACCAACAACAATTGATCAATTTGAACCGTGCGCTTCAGAGAAAACGACCGGAATATCAAAAAAGACAACACAAGGTCATTTTTCTCCATGACAACGCTCCATCACATACGGCAAGAGCGGTTCGCGACACGTTGGAAACACTCAATCGGGAAGTGCTTCCGCATGCGGCTTACTCACCAGACCTGGCCCCATCCGATTACCACCTATTCGCTTCGATGGGACACGCACTCGCTGAGCAGCGCTTCGATTCTTACGAAAGTGTGAAAAAATGGCTCGATGAATGGTTCGCCGCAAAAGACGATGAGTCTACTGGCGTGGAATCCACAAATTGCCCGAGAGATGGGAAAAATGTGTAGCTAGCGACGGCAAATACTTTGAATAAATGATTTTTTCTTTTTCCACAAAATTTAACGTGTTTTTTGATTTTAAAAAAACGACTATTCATACTTGTACACGTGATAGGCAAGACTCCCCATATGCCTTCTGCAACATTTTCATTGCGTCCGTCGCACTTATTCCATTGGAATAACAAAATTTCAAACAAACTCTTTGCTCAACGTTAATTTCCATAGTAAAATTCGAAAAACACACCCGAGGTTGACTTGTTTATAGTGCCGTAAAAAAAAACTATGTGACAGATCTCGCTCAAATTTGACATGTAAACATACAACAGTCCTGGCAACCTAAGCAAAAAAAAGTATGGCCATATGTCTTGTCCTTGTCGAGTTATGGATAAAGTCTCCGTTTATATTAGGTCTGCTGGTACAAATAAAATCACCATGATATCGATAGCTATAAGACTAGCTAGATCAGTTATAATGAGACTCATTTTCATAAGGGTAAAGTGCAGAAGTGTTGTTTTACACACTTCGAGACTAAAATTTGTACAATATGTTCTCGATTCCTTTTTTCCCCGATGAAGTACGCCGCCCAATCTTGTCCTGATGTTATAAGCCCTCTCTACTCTGTGGATCTAATATTTTATAAAAATTAAAATTTTATGGAAAAACTCAAAACTGCCTTCGAAACTTTTCAGTGAAACTTTTTCGTCGGAACTATTTTTCTGGCTGATCTCCAAAAAAATGTCCATATAACCAAGTTTAATAAAACATTTCATACCTTTTTCTCTGCCCAATTCTACACTTTCTTTCTGTTATTCAAACCGCTTACGATCAGCCGTGTTAAGCTTTCAATTAAACTTGCATTACAACAATTTATGTGTTCCCTTCGAAGGCAAAATACAAAAAAAAGAAAAAAAAACCAGAAAAAGTTACAAAATTTTAAAGCATTTTTTTCACAAAGTATCGTAGCTCAAACCTTGTTGCTCTCTTAATCAGCACTTCACTTGACATATCGTTTTTGTTTCATTTCTTGGCCCAGACTCAAACCACACATTCGAAGATCGCAGGCGAGGCGGTGTCCTATGCCACTTATTGCTGTTTGTTGCTTGCCAGCTGTCGGTTGACAACATTTTAATCAGCAACATGACAAATTTCCACAACAACAACAAAAAACAAACTTGCATACATACAAACAACAACAACAAGCCATGGTATGCTACTTTTAATTAATTTTTCAATTTTATTTTGTGCGTTCCTCGGAAAACGTATACAAAGTACTCACACAGCATACGTGTATACATACATACACACATGTGAGTAGTACACTCATAAGCTGAGGCTATACTCTTGCCTGTAAGCAATAATGATTGGCCCTGGCAGGCGCTGCGCTTTTTCCACCAAACATATGCAGCGCATTATCCTTATCGCCTGCAACCAACCGGCTATGAAGCCACTCGTGAATGATGCTATTAAAAAGCGTAAAAACTTCTGCTGCTTCTTCTTCTTCTTATTCTTCTTTTTCATATTTAGCAATAAACACAAAGAGTTGTGAGTGCGGCAAGAATGAGTACTTTTAGATAGCTGTGGCAGTTGAACCAAAAATAAAGAGCAGAAAGCAGGCATAATAACGTTTAAGATGCACACAAAAGGCAGCTTAAAGCATAAATTGCAACGGTATATGCGCACATGTGAGTGTACAGTGTATGTATGTATGTTTATGTATACTAGGGTGAGCCTTATTTATTTAAAGACTAACAAAGAAGAACTTTTGCTCCCTCTCGACCGATGCGCTGTGATACCTACCGCAAATCAACTCTTCAACGGCGCAGTCGCTAAAGGCGCTTCTTCGAAGAGAACAAAGTTGCATCAGAATCTAGATAGGTTAGCAACATGAGGCCGAGCTCGGTTTGTAGTGTGGATCTTCTTGGGTTTCCTACACGTGGAACAACCGACAATTTTAAGCAACGTCTACTTGATTCCTATGAGAAATTTCTTGTTTAAATATCAGAAATGCTCAGAAAGGCATAATTTGCTCAGTGGGGATCTCTTAGAAAATACTTCTTTAATATTTCAAATATTGATCTCATGATTGCTCAGGCCCAAGGCCATTTGTATTGCTGTAAGGTAAAGTAATCACCGCAGGCTATAAAACCTTCTTAAGTGTACCACCTGAACTAGTGAGCATGTGTTACGTGATCCGCATCCAGCATCACCGATGTGGAATGCCTTATAAATTAGGTCAAGTAAAAAGTTCGGTTTGGTTCGGTTTTTTATTGATTTTTCAAAATTAGGTAACTTTGCGTACATTTGTTCGATTTAAGTCAAATATGCGCCGTTTTGTTCGTAAACTTGTTGCCAACGAGGGTCCAACTTCATTATACTCTCTCTCGTAGAAGGCTGCGTCCCTATTGGCAAAAAACTCGGTGAGCCAGCTTTCACAGGCCTCTCTTGAGGCCAACTTCTCACCATTAAGCGCTTTCGCCATGGACAGGAAAAGATGGTAATCACTTGGTGCCATGTCCGGACTATAAGGTGGGTGCATTAGGACCTCCTATCCGAGCTCCTGGAGCTTCTGGCGCGTCTCCAAAGACGTGTGAGGCCTGGTGTTGTCCTGATGGAACACAATTCGGCCTCTGTTGATCAAAGATGGCCTCTTCTGGATGAGTACTGCCTTCAAACGGTCCAGTGGTTAGCAGTAGAGGGCCGAATTGAGCGTTTGGTCATAGGGGAGCAGCTCGTAGTAGAGGATTCCTTGCCAATCCGACCAAACACACAGCAAACCTTCCTGGACGTCAATCCTGGCTTGGCCACCGTTTTCCGCCGGATCACCGCGTTTCGACCACGACCGATTTCACTTGACGTTGTCGTAAGTGATCCACTTGTCATCGCCAGTCACGTAGAGAATTTTCTCTTAGCTGGTGTCCATCTTTGACGAGCGCTCACAACGTATTGAGTCAATCAATCGAAAAACTGTCAAAGACAAACTTTTAGCGCGAATAAACACGTTTTTAGTGCCGTATAGTATGACATGATGCGACACGTAATACTAGTACTATGAACAATAACGCCATCTTCTAGATAAAAACCGTACGAACTTTTTACCTAATATGTATATTGTGAGTCTTTCTTATACTGAGGTGACCTACCCCTGGAAGAATGTATTAGAAAAGTTTTGACTCCTCTAACTCAAAAATTACGCCCTCTTTCAATACTCTAACCTGAGGAGATACGAGCTGCTCGGGGGGTGTTGTGGAAAGAGGTCGCCAGCTCCCTCAAAAACATTTCCTCAAACTGGTGATTTTTACGATCTTCCAACGAGTTTAAGGTTTGGCTTCGACTTCGGTGAAGGGATTCACATTGCTGATATAGTTTTGGCCTCGAACGGACCCCATTAGAGATTAGAAAGTTATTAAATAGAAAGAAAAGTGCTTCTGTTATGCCTCAGAAGTACCGTTTCCCAAATAATCACTCCGTATCAGACACCAATACGATATGCCCATCCTAATGCAAACAGACAAAGAGGCATTATAACAGCACAGCACTGAGACTCGTGAATGCATATGATTATATGAGCGACTTTTAATATGAGACTGCGTCTGTATGCTTACCTTCACGACACAACAACAACATTACTAAAACCCAACAATCCAACCATCGAACAGTCGTGCCCTCACTTATGGTACTGCCATCTTTTTAGCAGCAACGCATAAACAACAAAATGATTGAGCGATTGAGTCGCGCCTTGGACGTACAATAATAACGCAGGCACTACAGTAAGTAGTCACGTTGCAGGGCCGTTGCGGTGGTGGCACACACATGCTCAAGCATATTCACAACCTATGCAATGCGCAACAAAGCAGCACGCAGCACAATTTTGGTTTGAGAGGCGTGAAAGTGAGTAAGAAGTGGAATTTATGCTTTGTTATGTGAGCACGTGCGTATGTGATGTATGTATGTGTGAGTGTGAGAGTGTGTGTGTGTGTGTGTGAAAAGACATAAAGTCAAATTGAGTAGGTTGTGGACGCCGAGTCGGCTGAGCGCTCTATCACAACGAAAATAGTAGGTCCTTACGCATGCAACTCTGTGCATATATGTGTGGCAACAGCGCTACTGACTGCCGCTGCTGCTGCTGCTGTTTGTCCGCCACATTGGCATTTTATGAGCATTTTACACTGCATTTAATTTAATGAGCTCTTTCAAATTTTATTACTGCGAAAAAGTGATGGCTGGAAAAATACGTACCGTATAAATGTCAATGGTGTTGACAGTTTTTATGCGCTCGGAAATATTTGATAGAAATATCCAGCAAGCAAATGAGTTATTTCGAAACTACTTCGAATTTGGTGCGTAAAGCGAGGTCGATTGGTTTTCTTTTCACACAAACAATCGATATTCAAAAAAATAAAGATGTGCGAGTGTGAGCAACTGTTTAAAAATATACCATTACATACTAGTTCAAATCGGACTAGTTCAATTTATACCAAAATGTGTATTTCTTGTAAAAAAAAAGGACAAAAAATATATATAATTTTTACATAATTTTTAAAATACCCCAAACGGTCTGCAATGCCGAAAGATCGGTCTCAAAGAAACTTTAGAAATACGCTCTTAAATTAACAGTTTTTACGCACCTTTCTGCTTTTTAAATTAAAAATAAAGCTGACATTTTGTATTAAAAAAAAAGAAAACATTCAAAGATGGACAAAATGTTTCATCGACGCGCGAAACTCAAGACAGACAACTGAAAATGTAAATAATGTTTATGGTTCTGATACTGTAACGGTTGTCGGTTGCGCCAATTTTTGTTCCGGTAATTTTGATCTAAAAATGCTCCACAGTGTGGAAGGTCAACTTTTGGAAATGTTGATAAAATAATGGAAATTCCCTATGTGCAGCTTCCATACCGTTTAACTCTTAAGACGGACCTTTTTTGTCAGCATTTGGACCGCCTGAAGAAGCAATCGGCAGCAAGCGTCCAGCTTTGACCAACAGTACGGGAGCTGCTAATATGCATTTAAAAAAGAAAATAAAAAAATTAAAAATAAATCCGAAATATAACTAGTGTTGGCATTACTACTCTTGTAACTAAAATTTTTGATACTTTACTGTTGGGTAGATAGTATGAATGTACGAGTGAGTATAGCTTTTGCTCCTGCCACATATAAATATGCATTTATAGGTATGCGAGAATTTAATCATTTAAAGCTTTATGCTTAGATTAGTTCCCATAATACTCGTACACACATATAATTTACTCATATGCGGAGGTGCATAATGTGGTTATCTGAGTGCTTTTAGTAAATGTATGTGGGGTTTTTTGAATATTTATCATTTTTAAATCGATATATGTTATTGTATTAATTTAAAACCATTGGTGATCTTTATGGATTTATGAATTTTTCAGCAATTATGAAATAGCCTTCGTTCCAAGATGCTTAAAAGCTTAATGCAAGAATTTAATAAAAATTACCAATGCTTTTATTAAGCGACACTTATATACATTATATATAAGTATTATATACTAATAATTTCTGTATGTTGCGTCTTATTGGTTTGCACGGTTCAAAAGTGGCAATTTCGACTTAAACGACGGATACTGACCCGGACAGCCAAAAAAAATTCGAGGCGAAGAGACATTGCTCGACGCGGATTCATGCCAGACGCAAGAAGAACTTGCAAAAGTATTAGGAGTTGATCAAGCAACCGTTTCCAGACGATTAAAATCATTAGGATTCATCCAGAAGCTTGAAAATTGGGTGCCTTATGAATTAAAGCAAAGAGACGTCGAACGTCGATTCTGCATGTCGGAAATGTTGCTTCAACGCCACAAAAAGAAATCACTTTTGCAACGGATTGTCACTGGTGATGAAAAATGGATTCATTATGATAACCCAAAGCGCAAGAGATCGTATGTGAAGCCCAACCAACCATCAACATCCACGGCAAAACCGAATATCCGTGGTGCCAACATTGTGCTATGTATTTGGTGGGATCACAAGGGTGTGATCTATTATGAGCTATTGAAATTGGGTCAGACGATCAATGGGGACCTCTACCGAAAAAAATTGATTCGTTTGAAAAAGGCCATCGCGGAAAAACGACCAGAATATGCGACCAGACACGTATCAATAATTTTTCAGCATGACAACACTCGGCCACATCTTGCAAGGCCAGTTATGGTAAGAACTATTTGGAAAACTATGGGTGGGAAGTTTTACCTCACCCGCCTTATAGCCCAGACATAGCACCTTCCGATTACCGGGGTACACTTCACTTCAAAACAGGGTATCAGAAATTGGCTCGATTCTTTCTTGATCTCCAAGCCGGAGAAGTTCTTTATGGAATGGTATCCACTAACTGCCAGAAAGATGGGAAAACATCGTAGCTTCCGATGGGCAATACTTTGAACATAAAATGTAAAACAATTTTTTCACAATCACAAGTCTTAATTTTCGAAAAAAAATCCGCACCAATTAATGCATACACCCAATACTTAACATGAGGAAAATGTTTGGGTGGAAATTTTTAGCTAAGGACATATTTGTAATGTTAACTTTTCGTTAAAACATTTCTACTCAAAAGTTTGTGATGAAGCTAATAGGAGTATTTCAATCCAAAAGTTTTAGCATTTGAAAATTGTTAATAAAAGCTTGTGAGTTTTATCGAGTATTTGAAAAAATAAAGATTTAATGTTTATACGACTTTTAGTGCAAGGAAGAAGGGTGTCGTCCTGGACTAACCGATGTGGCCTCTGTGTCAACTCAATCAAAATAGAACTCGTACTATTTACAAGGGGATACAAGATAGTGGGGCTATCAACCCACCAGTACTGCATGGGCTCAAAAGCTAAATTTCTAGCAGTCATCTTAGACAAGAAGCTTAAATGGAAAGATAGTATTATTCAAAGATACGAGAAGGCTGCTACGGCCCTTTATATATGCAAAGTAAAGAATGGAAGAATGGATAGATAATTACAAAACTCCCAGAGATAGCCTGGAAATATATACGGACCGGTCAAAGCTAGAGGGGAAATATGGCGGAGGTATCTTCTCAGAAAACCCTCCGATGGAACTCTCATTCAGGCTACCTGACCATGGCAGTGTTTTCTAAGCGAAGATATCTGCTTTCATGGAGGCTGCAAAATAAATTGGGACCAAAGATGGTATATAAAAATATCTTCATTTCAGCTACACTCAGGCAGCAATAAAAGCACTGGGCTCGCTTGTGCTAAACTCCAAATTAGTGCTGAACTGTCACCCGCTTCTACAAGAGATGGTCAAGTAGAGCAGACAGTCTCTCACATGGGTCCCTGATCACAGAGACATCGAGGGAAACTGTAAGACGGATGAACTTGCTACGACCAAGCAGATTCTTCACGATAAAAAACGCTTTAGTATGCCTTCTGCTACATATAAACTGTTTCTCAAGGAATTCATATATAAACAAGCCGCTACAAGATGGAATGGCATTACAACCTGCCGCAAAAACAGGCACACAGGACCAAAATGGGATAAGGAGAGATCACGAGATATGTACTTCTTAAAAAGAGGTGACATGTCCAAAGTAATAAGAGTTCTGACAAGCCATTTTCTGATAGGACGACACGCAGAAAGGCTAGGGGCTCCCTACAATAAAAGGCTAATTATCTTTGAATAAAATCCAACAACAATTTAATGTAAAATTTTTAGAGACTCTCATGACAACGATACAAAACTCACACACAGTCTTTATGAAACCTGAAATAAGATTAATAGTATTCTAGCGAGGAAGAAATGTCATTAAAATCTTAAGATGAGATTTAAATTATGCTCAATATAATTTCGTCACACCGGCAAAATATATACATGAGAAACCTTTACCTAGACATATGGGGTTATCCTTTTTGTGGTTTCAAAAGTACAAATTTTTCTATTTTTCGGCGTTTTCAAGATCTTGGACTCTCTTGCACGGCACATTATGGCGTATTTTGTACTTGGACTTACATTTACATTCATATAAAGTCCAACTCATACGAAAACTGAAGCCAGCCAACCATTCACAGCACGTACATACATCCATTGGGTGCTTGAAGAACAAGCAGAGATATTTGCGGCTCCAAGAATACTCAACTAATTGAAGAGAAGCACTTAAAACCAAAAACAGTTACTGTCCTGGTGCGCTCTTTGGTCCGGAGGTGTGATTATACCTTATACGAGACCCTGTCAATTCGGAGTGTTATGGTCGTATGATATTGAACTTTTCTTAGCCTGCAATTAAAAAACAAGTCTTGGACAATATGTGAGTTCAGTGGGATGGTGTCACATGCCACACAACACGAACGAAAATGGCTTTGACGCGAGAGAAATTTCCCGGCCGCGTAATCTCTCGCCTTAGCGATAACAATTGGCCATCAAAATTTAATTAATTTTATTTAAGTTTTTTTTTTCAAAATGGATAACCCTGTTTACATATGTATGTAGTTAAGATTTTGAAAATGTAAAAAGAGATTTGCCATGGAAATCGGTGGCTCATGAAACTGATAGTATTATAAATGAAATAAAATGAGACTGACTAAAGGATTGCGTTTCGGATGGAGCATTACAGAAGTTAACTAAGAGTTGTTGTAATGGCAAGAAATACAAGCTAGTTGTATATTTGCATAGATATGTAATACACAGTAAAATTGCGTGCTGAAGCATTAATGCAGAAGCCGAGCAGCAGGAAGTCAACTTTCATGAAGTCGGTGTCTCACCTGCAACCCGCCGAACTGGTGACTTCACGGTAAATGTTAATTACATTCAAACGCTGATGCGGCAAATGACAAGAACAACAATATTGGCTGAAGAAGAAGAAGAAGTGAAAGTCAAACAACAAAAACAACAACAACAATGTCAAACAATTTCAAAAATTCTTAGCGACACCATGATTATGTTTGCTTTGACCCCAACAAGACAGGTTAGCAAGCAAACAAATACACACATACACGTATACGAGTACATATATATATGCATACATATATAGGTACATAAATACATATTAGCACACCAACCGAACTGACAGCTGCTGTCACGCAACAAAATTGACTTATTTCATCGCGGATGGGGTGGAAGGGGTAACACAGCCCCGTGCGCCTGGCACTATTGACAGATTGTAAGAATGATTACCGTTACTAACCTGATCTTTGTTGTTGCGCTTTTTATGCACTGGTTGTTGGAGCTGTTGTTGTTGTTGTTGTTTTCACTTCTAACAGCATCAACGAAGCTGATGATTAAATAACTATGACTCCGGTCTCAGCTAAGCACGAGCGTCTGGCATCGCCGTGAGGTGTACTTAAGTGAAAGCTAGAAGAGAAAAAAACAAACAACACAAAAAGAGTTGTAAATACATACAAATAGTTAGAATATATATATTTATTCGATGTTACAACATATACATAGAGTCTTCTTCTTACTGACTTCATCACAACTCAGCATTGCCGCCTCGAGTCGACTTGTCCCTCCTCCAATGTAATGATGTTTGTTTAATTTTGTGCGTGACACGCGCGTTCTACTCAATCCACTACGAGTAAAAAATAACACAAAACAACAACAAAAAACACCTGCACTGAATTCGCTGAGGCGCGGAAAGAGTTACCTTAAACAAGCAATGGAATTCGCTTGCCAAGATGCGGCAGCTTCCAGGTCGTCTTGTCCGCCAATGTTAGCTTTAGAGAGTGACGCTAAGTTGACATAAATTTATGCTAGCGTCGGTATATATTTACACAAACAAGTATATAGTCAATAGTGTGTGTGTGTGTGTGTGTGTTTGCATTTGCTGATGTAATAACTTTGAGAAAATTACTTAATGGAGCTTTGATTATGCGAATTATGAAATTCAGAAATTTATCACGATTTCACACTTACACACATACATAAATATGCACAAAATTACATGAAATAAATAGGTATTTTTTATATGTATGTATATATGTAGCTTCACTCTTCGTCTTATAGGCTGCCTTTGCAATTTAGTTATTTGCAATGTAATTAAACAAAACTAACACCGTTAGAGCAGTTAATTGGAAATGAAAATATGCGTAATAAATATGTTAAGTATGATTTGTTACCTTTCGCTGGAAAATTGTATCGAATTTGCATATTAAATGTAAATTCATTAAAATCATCGTAATTTTAACGGCTTCTCATATCACTACTGGGGTTAACGCATACACAGTAAATTAAGAGACAAAATTATGGGCGAAGGAAAACGAGAAAAGTTCGCGGCTTTCAGTATTTAATGAAGCAAATATATAGTCTTATGCTTTTTATTTTTGAATATAATCTCCCACAATTGAATACCACTGAAAAAATATTCTTTACATTTCTCTTCAAAATGTCACTTTCATCTTATTGTCGTCTGAAAATCTTAGTCTCCATAACTCTTTCATTTAAATATAATATGTAATCCTTCTGCTCTCCGTCACAATTTAAATCTTCGATCTTCCAGTACTAATTTTTCGATATTCTGAAGATTTTCATCGGTCTTCCTTGTTAAAACAGTCGAGCCTAAACTTGTAATACCTAAGCACCTTGTTAAGCAAGGCTTCCTTCCCCTCCTTATCTTAAAAAGAAATTAATTAAGAATTATATTAATAATAAAGTGCACCGTACTCTCAAGATGCCTCTTTTAATTTCACACAATTTTTTTTACGATTTTTTCCACGTTTTCAGGGTATAACAGAACCAAATTTCACCAACGGTGTGCTTCGCTACAAACATTGAAAAAAGTGAAAAATCCTATAATTTTTTTGAATTTTAATTAATTTTTTAGCATCAAAAGTTTTTGATTTCCTTAAAGAATTTTCCAAAAATTGCTTTTTAATAACACCAATTCAATGCTGAAAATCTTAATCGGGAATTCTAGAACGATTTTTTATGCTCCGTTGTGTAATCACCCCACACAACTAGTCTCTTAGTCTTTCCACCTGGTAGAAAATTAAAATTATCAAAAATGTGCCAAGATTTTCAGAAACTGACAAACTTCTCTATCCACCTGACTTTTTTTTTTTTTTTTTGGTTACAACATTCCTCCAAATTTTTTTTAAATAGCTCTATTTGTATAGATTTTTTTTAATGAAATTGATTTCACCTATTTTTCTTGAATAATATCAACCTGAAACCCATAATGTATCAACATTTTTTACTGGCGTCGACACCTTTTACGCGATTATAGCCAAGTTAACGACAGGGCGTCAATGAAAATAACAAACACAGCCAGATTCTTCTCCACCTGGGTTTCGAACGGAGTGGAGGTCTTCCTCTTCCTCTGCTTCCACCAGCGGATACTGTATCGTAAACTTTCAAAGCTGGAGTATTCTTGCCCATGTGGACAACAAGACCTAGTCATCGTAGCCGCTGTTTCCATCATTCCATCGTCTGCGGTATTCGCGTTCCCAACTCGTAGAGGACCATAAGTCTTACACAAAATTTTGCTATCCAAAACTCCTTGCGTGGACTCATCAGCTGTTCTTATCGTCCATGCCTCCGCACTATATAGTAGGACCGGAACGATGAGGGACTTGTTGAGTTTGTTTTTCGTTCGTCGGGAAAGGACTTCACATTTCAATTGCCTACTTAGGCCAAAATAGCACTTGTTGGCAATACGGATTCTGCATTGGATTTCCAAGCTGAAATTGTTGTTGGTACGAAGTTATCTACGACCTCGAAGTTATGACTGTCAACCGTGACATGTGAGCCGAGTCGGAAATGAGATGACTGTTGGTCTAATGACTGGAGAGATTTCGTTTTGCCCACGTTCACTACCACACCGACATACTTCGCTTCCTTATCCATGTTATGTTTAACCACATTCTCATAGGAAATCAATTTCACCATCTCCTGCTGTTTCATTTTCAAGCTGGGCGTTATTTCGTCATACTGGCAGAATTTTTCGACCGTTGTTCTTAGCTCGACCTGGCCTTAAAGTCGCCAAGCACAGTTTTCACATGGTGGCAGAGGCAGCGCTCATGAGTACGCCTCAAGCGCTTATAAAAGGCATCCTTAGTCACATCGTCCTTCTCTATTGTCGAACGTGGGTGTAAATAAGCGATAAGTTAAAAAATCTCGCTTTGATGCGGGTAATGGCCATAAGCTCATTCATCGGGATCGGGAGTCCGATACGAAAATTGAGTTGTAGTAAATATTACAACCATCCATCAAACTTCTTGAACGACGCTGATGTGAACCTTCCTACGAAAACAACAACCAGGCAGACATTAGATGAACAGACGCTGCAATTAGACTTCAGTAAACCCTCAAACTAGGATATTTCCTTATAAAAAATGTAACATAATATCTATAATGAGTCCGATCAATTAGAAATATAATAAATAAAATTACAAAACCATATAGGTATATGTATATATTGTATATAAATATGTTAATAAACATCATAACTCACAAATATCATTTTTCCTCTTCTTCCAGAACGCTATAATTAATTTATTTACGCACAAAAATGAGGAAGTCTATGAAGGTAAGTGCACATACAAAATTAATTAGTTTTCTTATTTGTATGGTTACTTTAAAAACTTTTCTTTAGAAGAAAATCGTATCGCGTATAATTTTTATAAGACACTTTTTCTTCTGTTGCATTTTCGCGTCTCACATTTCTGAATCTGAATTATGCTACCAAATAACTTGCGTAAACGTCTTGTATTATTATGTCATGCTAATTAATGAAGATGTGTAAATGTCTGTGGTTATGTAAAAGCTGCTACTGCTAATTAGCATGCAAATGTGTGAATGTGTAAATGGATATTGTGATGGATTACGATGGATTGCATATGAAATGGGATAACACAAATACTATTCAAAGCAATCTGTAATAAAGCGCATTTAAATTTGATATATGTATGAGGCGCAAGTTTAGATGAATTATGTACTAATTTATGTTACATACATACATATATATATTGTTAAAACAGATTCTGGCAAAGCAATATATTAGGCATAAGTTTTTTTGGCCACTCTTGTCATCGCTTTTATGCCTGCTCAGAGAAAAGTAGTAGCGCGCGCGATGCGCCATACATCCAATATCTGTTCTTTCTCTTTCTATGAGAATTCTTAAAAGTTCGTTGTTCACAGAACTACTATACTTTAAAATGTATTCTAAAGAGTGTTTTTTCGAGAAGAAATAAAATGCATTTAATTTAAGGGGCAAAGTCACTCTAGAGGTTGAAGAATAGACTAATTTTTAAACATTTTTTTAGGAATATGGGAGAAAGAATATAATTTCTATTTAACCATTTCATTAAACGTATATTGAAGTATAAAAAAGTATTCTTTAATCATTATTTTGTTACAAAATGGCGGTGATAAAGTCCATTATTTAATACATGTTTTTTTGACAGGAGTCTACAGGAGGACCGATATCTTCTAAAGTATGAGACCTAAAGCAGAAAAGCAAAAAGTTGTACGGACGGATTTATTTTCTAACAAATTTTTTAACTAATTTTTAAAAAGATTGTTTTTTGTCTAAAAAATACGCACTAAATTATTAAAAAAAAAATCAAAAAGTTTACATTTAATCGAAAAACGGCTACATAGTTCCAAAAAAAATATATTTGAGAAGCTACCAACAAAATTTCAGATAAATCGATGCAATACGCTTCGAATAATCTGTCCTCCCAGTTTGAAAAATATGATTTTGAGAAAAACTCATTTAAAGTTTTCAATGTACTCAGCGCACGCACTGAGGGACTGTAGCAAAAAAAAGAGTTCAGCTGCTTGAAATATTTTTTTCGCATTAAAACCAATTGCATATAATTTCTAAGACCCAAAGGTACTCTGTGAGCGAAAAAAACTGCCCAAGAACTTAACTTCATTATTTAGACAAGAGTTTGCCATTATTGTTTTAAAACTCATTTAGGCAAGTGACCGCCGTTGCTGGCTCCAATAAATTTCAGCCGAGTTGAGCGATTTTCGACCACACTTACAGCAATCGGCCCGTATCTCAGCAATAGCACCACAAATATTCTCTTCCCAGTCGTCAATCGCCTCGGACTCACATATCTCTGCTTGGATAAGTCATCAAAGGTATCCTTCAATAAATTGCACACCAAACAGGTACAACGTACTCTTTCAACCAATAGTGAGTTTCATAGCTGAACAAAATTTTCTAGCAATAATCTAGTTTGGCGGCCATTTCGTTTTCAAACATGCAACGTTTTGTTTGATAGTTGTTCGGTTTAATCTCTATCACGAAATGAGCGCGATGGCGGATGAACTTATTCGTGTCTTGTTCGGTGCTCTGCTGCACAGCAGCAATAGCGTCTTCGATGCGTACGGTATCTCACTAAAGTAAACGTGGTGCAAAACCGGCCTATGGTTGCTGAAATTGCCGTTTCTGCTGGGTGATTATGTCGACCGAGATATTATAACATCATTATTATTTTTTTTCACACAGAATATTTAACAGATCATCGCGCAAGTTTTCTGGAGTTAGATCGCAAAATATATTTATTTCAAACAGCACTTTATTGAGTCTTTCCACTGTTACTATGACGTCCAACGTCCAACACTCTCTTAGATGACCTTAAGGGCTCGTATTTATTTCTTTTTTTCAAGGTTCGACAGCATTTTATAGAAAACTTTTACCTAAATTTTGAAAGTTGATCCATCACGATACCACGACACACTATGGTGACCCCAAAGGGTTGGCTGGCAGAAGTTGGGTTGTTTGAAAGGTGAGTCATTGGGCAGGCTCTGCTATGCTTCCTATGCTCGCCTATCGTTGATCCGAGAATTTCGTCTGATTTCATGTAGTGGCACGTCCCTTTTATAAGGCTGATCCATTCAAATTTCCCTAATTTTTAAATAAAAATACACAGAAAATTCAAATTTAATGGGGAATGTTTATTATAATTCGAAAGAAAATTATTTTGGCATTTATTTTTTGAAGACGATCTCCTTCAAATGTTGGTCGCAGCTACGTCTCAGATGGTCCATCCGTTGAGTCCAATTTTCGATGACTCGCTCAAGCATATCGACTGCTAACTGAATCGAAGCGAGATTGTCCGTTTAGACTTTAGACTTTACATATCCCCACAGGAAAAGGTCTAATGGTGTGATATCATACGATCTTGGTGGCCAATTGACCGGCCCATAACGTGATATTATCCAATAACCGAAGTGTTCTCTCTTTATAAATCCATTGCTTGATGTGATATGTGGGAAGTGGCGCCGTCTAGTTGAAACCAAATCCCGTCGAGATCACTAGTTTCAATTTCAGGCATCAAAATAGTCAGTTATCATGGCACGATAACGGTTACGTTCTCACCGGCATCATTTTTGAAAAAAATATATAAGGAAGATTCCACCATGTTTTTTCCGGACGAAATGGCAGCTTTTCTTGGAACTTTTCAAGGGCACATAGGGCAAAACGATGTCGCTTGGGAAGATCGAGTGGCTACAAGCTTTTATTATCGATGGCCTTTCCTTCCGGTTATATTTCGCTGCAAAGAAATGACTAGGTGTTTTACTCCTGGCAAAACGTTTACTTTTCCGGGTCGTCTTATGAGTTGAATACTGCTGCATACTGAGCTATCGGAAATCGCAGTAGAGCAATTCACCACCCTCAAGCATTACTGCCCAACCTTAGCAAACGTTGAGCAAAAAAATGCAAAGAAATAAGGAGAATTGCAAAACAACCACCTGCGACTCACCGGTGCAAAGATAAACTGACCACACCCACCACTTGACAGCTGCAAAATGAATGAATGAGGCAAAGGCGACACAAAGGATAACGTCAGCTAAGTAAGTGTAAAATGCTGTTTACGTGCGATTTTCACTTGAAGTTTCAGTTACAAATGCAATTTGCCAGTGCCACACTTGACCAAGGCAGAGAATAAGTTGATAGAGAAACGAAAACAAGAAAAAAATCAAACAAACAAACTAAAAAGACATTTTGGATTTCATGTGAGCTGGTGGCAACTACTACACCACATGCGCGCCACCATCAGCTACAGTTGCAAAACAATGTTGATATGTCAAAGCGAAATCACAAATGATCAGCAGGTAAGACGAAAAGCAGACAAAAAAAATGCAAGATTTCAAAGCAGAAAGCAGGAAAGAAGCAATGTGTTGGAGAAACGAAAAAAATAAAAATAAAATAAAAAATATAATGAAGCATATGCGTCACAATAGCAACAAAAAAAATACGACTACACGCAATATAAGCACAAAATCGAAAACAGAAAAATAAACAATAACAACAACAACAACAAAAACTTTGTCTCAGAACTTTTAATTAGTTTTCGCTTAAAACCACTTCAGCTAAAGCTTTGCTGCAGAGAGGCGTGTGAGGGCGACGCCTCGTAACTAAAGTCTAACAGGCTATCAGGCTCAACGGTCTATCTACCTCAAATCCAAATCCATGCAGGTGGCGTGAGGTTGCCATATATACGCAATTTTTTCTATTTTTTTTTTATTTTTATTTTTTATTTTTATTTTTTTTGAAATAACAAATTTTACTTGCACTTTTTCCATTAAACACGTTGCGACACTTTCTCCTTGTAGTTAACCGGCTCCCTCCCGGTTACCCTCCACGACCCCACCCCCCAGATTTTTGCAGAATTTTATTTTCGCTTGGTCTACGTTTTGATTTCTGACCAAAGTTGTTTTGCCTGTTGCACAAATCAGCTCAGCTCAGCTCAGCTCAGTCCTATCGGGCAACAATTGCATGAGCATCAGGTGGCCGAGCAGCAAAAAGTTGGTCGGAAGTTGTTTGTAGAAAAGTGATTTTTTTGTTGATGAATATTTTTTTCGCTTCACATTTTTTTTTCTTGCTATTTTTTTGTTTGTTTTCCTTTTCTGCTGCTGCAGCTCAGTGTTGCTTAATTCCAACGGCATGAAAGCGTAAAGGTGTACAACAAGCATAACAACCAATAAACAAACAGATGACAGCCGGCAAAATAAAGCTGGGTAAGGAAAAAAATATTCGGAGAGTTAGAGAGCGGGATAGTGAGAGTGAGAGAAAAATATAATCAATGTTTGCTTTTACCTGCGACGGGTGAAAAAGTGAGGTTAAAAGCAGGCAGGGAAAGGCTCAAAAGTTTTGCAATGAAGCAACAGGCTACTAACGGCAACGGTTTTTTTGGAATTTTTATTTTCTATTTTTCTTTTTATTTTTTTTTATTATTATTATTTTGGTTTTTGGTGCAATGCAAAAGTAAGAGTAAAGTTTAAAATAAAACAGACGCTTTTACCCAATTTTTTTCGCTCAAACTTTGTATATTAAATTAGTTTGAGCGACAGCCGTGCACAGCTGATTATAGCGTCAAAAAAAAGTGAACTCAGCGCGCTGATTATGCTGATGCTAATGGTTATAATGTTTGATGGAAGCTAATAATATACACTGTACCTCCAGTCATCGTGGTTTTATTGTTCTAATTTTTTTTTTTCTTCTTTTTTCTTTTTTTTTTCTTCTTTTTTCTTTTTTCTTCTTTTTTTGTTTTTTTTTTCTTGTTGAACAACCAATTTTCAATATAATATATGAAAAAAATATAGCAGCCTACCATTAAATCGCGGCAGCGTTGAGGGTTAAAATGTTTTATGAACGAAAAATATATAAATAAAGAAAATAAAAATAAAATAACTGAAAAAGTTAACGGCCAGCAACGCCTACCAACAATGCAAAATTTGGCTTTTAAATAACAAAGTGTTGTTGCTGTATGTATGTGTGTGCTTTTGGGCTTTTTCGCGCGGCAGCTTTTGGTTTTATAACTTTTCATTGCTCCCCCTTTTTTTATATACATATATATAACACAATACACACATACATGCATATGTATATGTACATATACCCAATATTTCCATAAAATCCAAAGTGCCACAATTTATGCTTTAAAATCGAATTTACTTTGATTGCGTGCGCTTTGATACCTTTTTCTCTCTTGATTGGTGGTGAAAATTGAATTTAGTGCTAGGTTTCGTCGAAAAACGAATTTAATTTTTTTTTTTTGAAGAGATGGTAAAATTTTGCTTTTATTTAAAATTTTTACAGGTTTAAAGTATAAAAAATTTTAAAATTTTAAAATGTTTTTTTTTTTGCAAATTTTAAGCTTATTTTTTTTACATTTTTCTCAAATGTTAACACTTTCCCTAATACTAAAAATACTCAGTTAGGGTTTACATTCAAAGCAGTTTGAGTTAAAAATATTTGCAGTTTAAATTATTTTTTATTTTATTTAATAAAGAAATCGCTTCGCAACGACGAATTTCATGTGCTTAAAGCTTAATATTTTTATGAGTAAAAATAATTTTCGATTAGAAAGAATTTAATTGCAAATTAAATAATTTTTAACTTGTTTGTATAGTGTACGATCTCCTGAAGCGATATTCGGTCGAGCCCCTCCTACAATAAACAACCAATTTGGGTAATGTTTTTGGCGGGGAACATCGTGAAAGAGGTGAAGAACTTCTTATTACGCCTGACTTCAACTTTACAGGAGTTTCGATTTTAAAAATAAACGTAAATAAAATTGGTTCTATGCATTAATTCGTGCATCTTTTTCGAAAACTAAGACGTTATCATGGAAAAATTGTTATAGTACATTTAATGTTCAAAGTATTGCACATCGGAAGCTAAGATGTTTGCCCATCTTTCTGGCAGTTTGTGGATCCGACCAAAAAGAACTTCTCCGGCTTGGAGGTCAAGAAAGAATCGAGCCAATTTCTGATACCCTGTTGTGAAGTGAAGCGTACTCCGGTGAGGACATTCTGTATTGATTTGAACAAGTGGTAATCGGAAGGTGCTATGTCTGGGCTATAAGGCGGGTGAGGTAGAACTTCCCACCCACAGTTTTCCAAATAGTTTTTAACTGGCCTTGCAACAAGTGGCCGAGCGTTGTCATGATGAAAAATTAATGTTGCGTGTCTGGTCGCATATTCTGGTCGTTTTTCCGCGATGGCCTTTTTCAAACGAATCAATTGGTTTCGGTAGAGGTCCCCATTGATCGTCTCATAATAGAGCACACCCTTGTGGTCCCACCAAATACATAGCATAACCTTGGCACCATGGATATTCGGCTTTGCCGTGGATGTCGATGGTTGGCCGGGCTTCACATACGATCTCTTTCGCTTTAGGTTATCATAATGAATCCATTTTTCATCGCCAGTGACAATCCGTTGCAAAAATGACTTCTTTTGGTGGCGTTGAAGCAACATTTCCGACATGCAAAATCGACGTTCGACGTCTCTTGGCTTTAATTCACAAGGCACCCAATTTCCAACCTTCTGGATCAATCCTAATGATTTTAATCGTCTGGAAACGGTTGCTTGATCAACTCATTATACAATACTTTTGCAAGTACTTCTTGCGTCTGGTATGCATCTGCGTCGAGCAATGTCTCCAATTCTTCGTCTTGAAATTTTTTTGGCTGTTCGGGTCGTTCTCCGTCGTCTATGTCGAAATTACCACTTTTAAACCGTGCAAACTACTTATGGCACACTCGTTCGGCTAAAGCATGATCACCATGAACGTTCAAAAACGTGCAAAAACTCTTTATCTGGTACAAATTTCGAAATTTTCAAATGAATGAAACAAATTGTTGTTCACGCTAAAACAAATGACATCTAGTGAAAACGCCGCGAAATGTCAGTACCTCTGAAATGAATTTAGACAGAGATGAACACGACGCGAAATAATACTAGTAGAGCCCTCTCTTCTTATGTGAAACATTCCACGATTCAACTGACCGCCTCGAAAATTTTTACAAGCTGCGATACCTTTGAGATAATTTTCGATCATTTTTTGGCACTTGTTGGGCGGTATATAAACCATAACTTGGCGAATGTTAGTTTTCAAGCCCCCAAAAATTAAGGGTTTATCCGCAAAAACACGGTCTTTCAGCCTATCAAAAAAAAAGTCCATCGATACCAAATTACATGATCTTGGTAGCCATTTGTAATCGTCAGACCTAGAGATTACGAGGACTCAATCAAGCTGTGCGGTTAAATTAAATGCATGACTTTTGACTAGAGCAAAACGTGTTTGGTTTGGTTAAGTTCAACAGAAGTTAAAATACAATCCTGTATTTGTTTCTTTACAGATCCTTTTCATACCTGTTAGCAGAAAAGATATCGAACTGCTCGATCTTTATGACTTCGATACAGAGTCTTTTGACACCATTTCAACATTGAAATAGAGCTCCTCATTCATTGTTTTAAGGTGATAGCAGAATTCTTAGAGATGTTTTCTCTTAAACCCTTCGCGTAAGCCATATTGATGCCGAATATTCTGGAAGATATATCTTCATTTCTAATATATTACTTCAGTAGAATGCTGAATAGCGCAGACTATCTCTCACTTACGTCGCTGTTTACAGGAATATAGAGCTAATCTGAATTGGTATAACTCTATCTGTATACAAACTGCTGCTAAATAATTAATTTGCTCTAGGATCATGTTGATTAATGGCGCAAATTTGTGTGAAAAGGAACCGGAGAAGGCTGCATGGCTTACACCCTTTGGAAAAAGAGAGATAGAAAGAGAGCGCAAAAGTCAGCGTCCCCTTCTTAGAAGGTGATACGAAAGTTCCTTGCTTTGAGCAGAACTGAACTTCGGCATATTGAAACGTTGTTCTAAGAGAACCTTTTCAACCACATGGCAGGAAAAAGGAACTTATTCAATTTTAAAAGGACATAAAGGAGAAGGAGACTCGTGATATAACAGTTTTGGCTGAAAAAAGCAAAGAAAATTATTTCATAAGAAAGTGTCAACTTTTTTATAAATATTTTATATTTCCGAAGTCCTCTTAGAGCGACTAAATTTTTATCATATTTAAAGCCGAAAATCACTCATGTACTTTCAAATTACGTCTCTCGATTGTACAAGATCCCGACCAAAATGAGACAGGTAAAGTAAAACAGGAATGAACGTAGTTGTCGGCGAGCGTACTTCACTTATACCTAGAATGTTAGAAGGACTATGAACTCCACACAAAAATTAGAAATAATGTGCGAACATGACTAATCAGCTTACAATAAAAGAGTGCGAAAAAATACGAAGAAAAGTTCTTCCTAGAAACCAGTGAACGTAAGTTTTTCACTTTTAACCTTTGAATCTTTTCAAGCTAATTCCTTACTGCTATCATTCTCATACAAAATTCTACCCAATTTAATACCAACACACACTTCCACTTTTTATCATAAATTCATGATTTCTAATCTCTGTTAAGCAAAAAAAAAAGAAGCAAAAAGCGCAATTCCAATTAAAAAAGTCAACCGAACTAATTCACAATGCTAATTAAACTGTGTGATTACAAAATTCAACACTTTCACCGTCACCTCACCTTCCGCTAAAACAAATTCAATTCTCTTTTGCTTTCGCCTTCAAACTTTGCAATTTGTACACGCTCACCTTTTTATTTTTCTGTTTTTTGAGCTTCTAAAGAAGATGAAAGAGAAAAGTTATGATTTCTCATTTATGCTTCAATGCAGCGAAACTTTTTTGCAACAATATTTAATAAGAAAAAAATGCACAAAAATACGAGAGGAAAAAATAAGTGTTAAAGAAAAATTGTGCAAGAGACACTAAGTGTGAAAATACCTAAGTACTCAAAGCGGAGAACGGGGGGATAACAGTAAATGATGGAACAAAACGAAAAAATAAAAACTGAAGACCACTCAGAAAGTATTGAAAGTAGTAGCTTGTGTCGATACAAATACATATATCAGAAGAATGTCGGTAGAAAATCCCTAAAGCTAATCATCCAGCTAAGTTTTAACCAAAATTTTCGTTAAATGGGTCTGGTGAAGGGAACATTATTTTTGCCTTAAATATAAGGTTTTATTAGTCATAGTTATAACAATCCAATAATCCATTATTCCTCTCTCATAGAAACCTTGTCCTATCGGCAATAAATTGGCCAATCGAATTCCATAGGCTGCCCTTCTTCACCAGCTTAATCATTCACCATAGATAGAAGCAGTTGGTAATTAATTGGTACGAGGTCTGAACAAGCCCGTGGGGCTTCTGGCGAGTAATTATCGATATGTGTGGTCTGGCGATGTCCTGATTAAACTATATTTTCCTTCTGTTGGCCAAAGTTGGGCGCTTGCTTGGGCGATTGCAGATCCAAATTAAGAATTTGGCCATAGAGGAGTAGTTCATAGTAGATTACTCCTTGCTAATCCCATCAAACACAGAACAAAACTTTCCAAGCCATCAATCCTGGCTGTTTATGCCTGCTCACTTCTCTTGTTGTTGTAGCGGCTATGTTAACCCCACTTAGGGGCAGGTTAATCAATCTAAGTCCCAGAGGTCATCTAACGGGAAGTCCAGCCAACGTGCTGTTTCGAGGGGATCGGACCAGAAGGAAAGAGGGGTTAGATGTGTCGGTTTAAGGGGGCATGTGAAGTGGTGGTTAGTGTCGTGCGGAGACTCTCCACATGCAGGGCATACGTTGGATATGCTGGGGTCGAGTCTGGATAGGTAGGAGTTTAACCTGCTACAAGTTGTGCCAGTATCACGCGGGTTTCTCGAGGCAACTCGAGTTCATTGTCTGCGATAAGTGGTGGGTTTTCTCTGAACACGCCATTTACGGGAAAGGAGTCTTTGAAGGAGTTGACTGACTCCTGGTGAATGGCGTTCAGTGCCTGTCCTGTCCAGCGGTTGCTGCACATGTTGCTGAATGGTGTTCTTCATGTGTAGTACTCCCTTTCTGATGTGCCTAGTTGGAGGTTCAGCTTCTATAAGGTACCTATTGGGGTACTCTCTACGATAGCATCCCAATAAAAACTGCTTGCACAGCAAAGCATTATGCTACTTAGCTCGTTGCACAGATGCTTCGCTGTGCAAGTGATGCTACGGTGTAATCAGGAGGTTTCCTGTCGCGGCCCTAAGGGCAGTGTTCTGACAGGCCTGTAGCTTCTTCAACCACGTTTCGTTCGTCCCCGGCGCCCAGACCGGTGCAGCGTAGTTTACGACCGGGCAACCAATTGCTTTATAAGTTGGCAGCAAGGTTTCTTTATCTTTACCCAGGTGCTACCGGCTAGCGCTTTGAGTATTTTGTTGCGGTTCTGGAGTTTTACGGCAATTGTGGTCGTATGCGGAATAAAGGAGTGTAGGCTGTCGAGTATGACTCCCAGTATCTTAGGGTTATTAATGGTCGGAAATTTTAGGTCATCGACCTTCACATCTAATTCGAGCCTGTATTCCTTCATCCAGCTGGTGAAAAGGGTAGCCGCAGATTTAGTCGGCTGCATCTTAAGCTCTCTTGCAGTGAAGAAGTGGGACAGCTCGGCGAGGTAGCAGTTCATCTACGAACAAAGGTCATCGATATCCTGACCAGTCGCCATTATCGTACAATCATCGGCACACGAAGTTAGGAAAACTCCTTCGGGTGGAGGCTGGAGTATTTTCCACCTTTAAATATATATACTCTGAAAAACGAACACCAGATTTTTCTTTCTCTTCTTCTTTTCATCTGCAAGTCTCCGTATCTTTCTTCTAACCTCTGCTAACTCAAGCATTTCACTCTCTTTCTTTCTTCTCTTGCAAATGCATGTAGTTTCTCTCTTCAACTCTCGGTATCTCTCACAAAAGCGTGCGGTATGGTCGATCGAAACGTTGCGAGGTAGAATAAAATCTAGTGCTTTTGGTGACTGGAACAGGCCATTTGAAAAAGTTTTGTCATAGTTAAATATTCTGGTTGTTGTATCGAAGTCACCCCTTTTTGGGTACACTCTATTTAAAATCATCAAACACAATATTGATATCGTGCCGATAGATGCGCTCGTAGATGCTCTCCGAGTGCTCGTGGAAAGTGTTTTTGACCATAGTGTCCTTCTTTTACCGGTGTGAATGAGAGAACTCGGTGATTGAACCTTTTTTCCACTATGAATTTAAGTTTGAGTCCATCTTCTCTGCCGTATACTAAACATTCTGGTTTGCTTACTATTTGCTCTTCCTAAAAGTATCCTTTCCGAAAACGAGGAAAAAGCAGTGTCCGGATCTGAAAGTATGAATACGCATCACCAAAGAACCAGACACATTTCTCACAGGGTAAACGCTTTATAAAAAAAAAAGTAAAGTCTACACAACATAACAACATAAGCGCAACAACTTTATCGCTTTATTAGGAAAAGTATCGTTTAAGTTAGTTGAGCGGAAACTTTCAAGATTGCAAAAGTAGAATACTTGCTTACATACACATATACATACACATTTCAAACAAATACAAAGCTATTCAGCTGCAAACAAACAAATTTTTATTCACTATTTGCACACACACACTCACGCACACACTGCGCTTTACAATTATACAATTTCGTACAATTCCACAGTTTTGCAAACATTTTTTGCGGTAAAGAAAAGTATTTGGCTTTATTTTATGCCAACTTTTGACAACGAAATTCACGCTGCTTTCATGCAAATTTCTTCATCTTACGATATATTTTCTGATATTTTTTTTTAATTCAATTTTTTAGTTTTTTTTTTCTTTGTTGGAAGATTTTTCCACTAAAATGATTTACACTTCTTTGGCGCATGAAAATTGTTTTCCTTTGTTCAACTTTGTTTGACAAATAAATGAGTTTATTGTTAATGTTGATAAATAATTCGGTGGTAATGTTAGGGTAAAAAAACTTTTTAGGTTTATTTATTTTATTTTATTTATTTTTTATTTAATTATTTAAATTATTTTTCTTTCAAAATCACTATCTAAGCAACTACAAGACGTACAGCGGATGCTATATGCTATTGCTCTGTGTGAGGTCTGGACAACGGGAAGTTCCTCAGGATCTCGACTATGTCACGTTAGGTCCAATTCATTGCTTGTCTGAGCAGGAGTCTAGTAGAAACTTCGACAATCATATTTCCTTCATGGTAGATATGCATGGATGAGTGGAAGCTCTCCAAGCTCTAGATCAATGCAACGTTTTTAAAATGTATTACCTGCAGAAGCTGGAATGGTTCTTGGATACATTTGTAGTGTTTCTTAAGACTTTTCCTCTTTTTAAAGAAGCCTCACATGATATCACCCCACAGGACATGTTTCGGCAGGCGCTACTGATGATCACTTCTTGGCCTAGTGTAAACCGTGGAAGATCGATCAACTTCTGACATTCGCTAAATTATAGTCCTCGCTTTTGGTTTAGTCACTTTGTGACTCTTGTTGTAGACACCGTGTGGAGAAAAGCAAAGTGTAATCAGGAGGGCAGACTTAGTGGCAGACTTAGTGACGGAGACAATAAAGTAAAAGTATTTTTGTTTAGGAGAAACATCAAGCTGGCCACTGACTGAACTTACCCTAACCTAACATAACCTAACTTAATCCAACCTAGTCTCTTTCGCTCTCCCTCTCCGTCTCTCTCTCTCTCACTATGTATTTCCCTCTCTTTTTCTCCCTCTCTCCCTCTCTCTCTCTCCCTCTCTCATTCTCGCCCCCTCTCTCTCTCTCCCTCTCTCTCTCCCTCTCTCTCTCTCTCTCTCTCTCTCTCTCTTTCTCTCCCTCTCTCTCTCTCTCTCTCTCTTTCTCTCCCTCTCTCTACCTGTTTCTCCTTCTCTCTACCTCTCTCTCTCTCTCCTTCTCTCCCCCTCTCTCTCCCTCTCTCTCTCCCTCTCTCTCCCTATCTCTCTCCCTCTCCCTTTCACTCTATCTCTCTCTCTCTCAGTCTATCTCACCCTTTCTCTGTTCAGTTTGAACAACATATTATTTATGACGTCTGCCATAAGTTGAGCTGTCAGTAGTATCTGCTACCATGCGAAAAGTAAAGTTTTCTTGTCCTATGCAGACCCACTCGTAGTATAAAAAATTAGTTAGAAGACAAGGTCCAAAGGAGAGGCAGGCGTAGAAACAGACTCGTAAAAGATATCGTTCCAATAACCAAGGTTGATGCAAACTCAACGACTACAACTCTGTCTTTCAAGCAGAATTTGGGGGCAATACTGAAGGTACCAAAATGGGCAACCGCTTTACAGGAAATGCCTATTAGGTTTCTGGTACACAGCGTAACAATAATTAAGGAAATCAAGTGTGTAAACACAAAGTCCAAACATGTGAGAACACGTAAAGGGGCAATTAACAGACTTCCGCGGGTAAATATAGCGCAGCCAGCGCGACTGTTACCAGCGACCTGAAATCCTTCTGCGCCTTCACATGTTGTTTGAAACAGTAGACCACGAGGGAATACTTAAGGCACTGAAGCACTAGCAATGTAGAACAATCTGCTATTAACTTATTTTGGGATTTAATATCTTTTAATTGAACAATAATAGTTCAGTAATATAAAGTACCTTTTCTCCAAAAAATTTCAAAAAATGGAGGTGGTATCCATGAAACTGAAAGTTTATCAAAGGGAGCTTATTAAAAATTGTTATAATTTTTGTTTAATTTTATTTAAAATAAAAAACTAAAAACTTTGCTAAGGTACTCAAGAGCCTATTAAAAATAATATATCTTTACTTAACAGAAAACGTATAATTCCTTCGAAACAAAGAAGGTTTTAAATAAGCAAAAAAAAATTTACCGATATCAAAGTTACTCAAAAGGTTAAGCTAGATAAAATGGCTACGAATGAGTGCAGAGCATGCACGGCAGATGAGGAAACGCCGGAGCATGAGCATAGCGAGTGTCCAATCTACAGTCAAATGAGACGTCACTCCCAACGATGCTCCTAATTCTAGTCTTACGGAGGTGAAGCCTTTTATTTATTTTTTTTTTTTAATAATAAATATTTATCAAGCCTGCAACGTAACGATAAATTTCACGTTAAGCAAAAAATTTCAATCGTTTAGACTGAAACATTTGGAAATGTTATCGTTAAAGCAGTTAATGTAAAATCTTTAACAGATAATGTTGAATGTTAAAGTTCAAATGTTGCCGTGAGTGTTAAGTCTTTAACAGATAATGTTACACGCTAAAATTGATGGGTGCTGTTAATACCATAGCAGGCAACGTTAACGTTAAGTTGGAGCGATTTCAACATTAACAAAACTCATTTCGTTAAATTTATTTTTCATTTTAACAAAACGAAATTACATCGGTTCATTACTTGAGAATCTCTGGTATTTATAATAAAAAAACTCAAAGCTTACGCATAATACTCCAATCCACAGAGTTGATATAAGAATTTTATTAATGGATATTTAAAAAAACAGCATTCCTCAAATAAATTAATCATTTTATCCATCCAATTATGCAACCAAATTAATAGGCACAATATAATTGAAATCTTTCAGCACTTATACATAAGCGCATAATGCAATATTACATACATACATACACTCATTTATAATTTTAATGCTTAACAGAAGTAGGATAAAAATTACAGATAAAAATTATGAAATATGATTACTTTCTGTATATCAATCAATTTGTGTTAATTAACCACAACAAATGAAAGGATGGCAAAAGCGCGATTACACTCCCCTACATATTTATAATTGCAAGTTCCATGCAGGGAAAAATACTAGTTGTTAACTAGTTTCTGACTAGTTTACATTTTTACACCAACTAGTTCATCTTCCAACTATTTGCCATTTAAGCAACTGATATTTTTAACACTGTTAATTGCCAGCTTCATACTAGTTTAATACCAGTTCATATATAGCAGTTGAAATTCTGGATGTTTCATACTAGTTGAGCACTAGTTCGCATGCAGTCATTCAGATAGATTTGAGAATGGTTTTGAAAAACTCCACCTTTCACGGAAGGTTGACTAGAGATCAACTTATTTGGTTCACTTTATTTGAAGTTTGGTGCACTAATTACTTCCAGGAAGTGGATCAGATATCGATCTATGTATTTGAGGCTTAATTAGGACTATGATTGTGTTTGTTGCAGTAGTAGAAATAATAATGTGTGATCGGAGCTTCTAGCTTTTTATGAGACCTGTTTTTTTTTTCAAAACAACAAACTGGCATCAGTTTGTCGGCAAAATACTAGTTCATATACCAGAATTTTTTCATACCAGTGTTATGGGTAATATTTATTGTAGGTATATATGTAAATGTGTGTAAGAGCCGTGAAATCATCGTGAACAAATGACAAACCAAACACGAACTGTGACCTTTTCATACTTCTAGATTTACACTATTTGTTTTTTGTTTTTTTTTTTTGCTTTACACAGTTATTAATTGACATTATGCGATTGCATTCACAAATGCTCACATACAAATATACATTGGACACAATGTATTTAATCGATTATCAGTAATAAATATTTATTAATTAAATACATGTAATGGAAGTAGCAACACAGTAAAAAGATCATACATATATGTATATATATGGCACATATGTACATATGACTGTAATATTTTGTAAAAACTTTAAATTTTATGTTCGCACATTTATCTGCATTCAATTTCAATCAACGCAAGAATTAATTTACTCATGAGATAATATAACTGTTAAATAAATAAAATAAATGATCGTTAAGCGGCTACATTTAAAAAAAATGTGTGTGTGCGTGTGTGTCTGTTTGGCGTTGGTTAAATTTTCGTAAACGCCAAAGGCAATCATACCTTAACATGTACATAAATTTTCTGTATGAGAGTGCTAACAGCATCCAATAAAATATCGAGTTAATAAAAAAAATTCGAATCATTCTAAAAAGTACAAGTTTGCTACTAGAATTTCTGGGTTAAAATTACACAAATTGAAAAAAAATCCTTCAATTTATTTAAAATAACAGATGTGTTAGTTGAAATTTGCCGGTTTTTTCAACAACAAAAACACTTAATTTTCAGAGAAATCTCAAAATTTGTTTATTCAAAGTATTGACCATTGGTTTCTACACACTTCGCCCATCTCTCAGGCAAATTATGGAAACCCTTCCACAAAAAACTTTTTCTCTTTCGAGGTAAACCATTCGACGAGCCATTTTTCGACTTCTTCAAAATTAGCGAAGCACTGCTATTCAAGGGAGTGTCCCATCGATGCGAAAAGGTGATAGTCGGACGCGGCGAGGTCTGGAGAGTACAGCGGGTGCGATCATATTTTCCAATTAAGTGTTATTAATGTGTCTTTCACCAGTTTAGCGGTATGAGATGGCGCGTTGTCATGTTGCAAGATAACTTTGCTATGTCTTCGGGCCCATTCCGACCGTTTTTCGATCAACGCATGATTCAAATTGATCCTTTGTTGTCGGTAGCGATCCGTGTTCACCGTTTCACCAGGTTTTAACAACTCGTAGTACACCACACCACACTGGTCCCACCAAACACAGAGCGATCTGGCCTTGCAGTCGATGGGCCAGCTTCACCAGGGGAAAGCCATGATTTTTTTCGCTTCGGGTTCTCAAAATAAATCCATTTTTCGTCCGCCGTGACAACTCGATGCAGAAAAGATTTCCTTTCGAATCGTTGAAGCAGCATTTCACAAACGGTTTTCGATTTTCCATTTGTCTATCGTTCAGCTGGTGTGGCACCCATTTTCCATACTTCTGGATCATTCCCATGACTTTTAAACGTTGGCAAATTGCTCCTCGAGTCACATGTAGTGTTTCTGCCATTTTTTTTTTGCGATTGGGTTGGATCAACATCCAATAACGCCTGCAATTGCTCGTCTTCGAACTTTTTCGCTGCACCAGGATGTTCATTGTCTGTCAAATCAAAATCTCCACTTTTAAATTGACGAAACCATGTCTCACATGTTCTAATCACTGGAGCATGTTCACCATAGGTTTCTACCAGCAACCGGACAGCTTCAGCTGCTTTTTTCTTTTGATGAAATAAGAAAAACAACGAATGCCGCAGATGCGATTTACTTGGAACGAAACTCGACATATTCACTGAGGTAAACAAATATGACGCTACGAGTATTATTTTTGCGGAATGTGACTTGCGTATTTTTGTAGGTTAATGTCAATAGAAAAAAATTACATACATCCAAATCATAGAAATTTATACATATTGCTAGCGACATCTACTAGTAAAACCGGCACACTTCAACAAACACACCTGGTATGTTTATAGAATTTTTCAAATGATGCGTTTTATAGTTCGGCATTTGGCAACCCTAGCCTTGCAATCCGACTACTGATAACTTTATTATAAAATTTTACAAATTTAGATGCTATGCATAACTTAAAATTTTCATTTTTGCAAAAAAAAAACTCAGAAAAAGTGCATCGATTAACCTAATTCAGTCTTGGCGATGACGCTCCAGCAAGGACCAGTGTTTATCGATGGTTTGGTGAATACAATCGAGTTCATGGTTCACTGCAAGACGAATTTCGTGAAGGCAGGCCAAAATAAGTCGTTGTTCCGGAAATTATTTATGCTATGCTAAACTAATATTGCAAGATCGTCAAGTGATCTATCGTAATATTGAAATAATTAAAGGCATCTATGAGACCAGCATACATTTAATAATGCATGTATATTTGACTATAAAGAAATTTGTTCAGTTTGGAGTCCACACAAATTTCCAAACGCTCATAAACCAGCCTCGTTTCACTTAGTTAAGAGAAATGTAAAAAAAACGAGGTGAATCTCTAATATCATGACAGTTGTTGAATAGTGAATTTAAGCGAATGAGCCCGAAAGTAAACAACAGTCGGCTTTTTGAGTGTTTACAGATGATCCGAAACCAACAACACGAAGCATTTTCAAGTAAATGGTTGCCAATTTCTTTTTTCTTTTTTTTTGGAAAAAGTGGACATATCGCAACCATACAACTGAACTGTGAAATTTCTGAGTGGTACACAACCAGCCAGTTGGCCGGTTTTCCTTCAGTAAATCAGGTAAGCCAACTGCCGAAGATGCGAGCTCTTACACATACACTGAAACAACTGCAGTTTTGAGCACTCAAAACATCGATTTGATGAAACATCCATCGCATAGTGCTGACTTCACACCGAATGACTTCTTTTCAGCTTCAAGTTCGTAAAACATAAGCTAAAAAGTTAAGCGTTTTTCGACACTTGAAGAGGCGATTAATACATTCAAAACGCATGTTTAGGAAATACCTCAAACAGAGAGGCCAGAGTGCTTTTACAATTGGTTCAAGGGCATGTAAAATCGTATAGATCTTAACAGACAATATTTTGGAAATAATAAACGGATTTGTGATGACTAATATTTTTTTTTTGACAACCCCAGTACTATTTGAAAATATTATCTCTCATGATATTCAGGAAAAGAGTAAAATGGTTCCTTGTTGGGCTTAATGACAAGGGTTATTTCTAAATTAAATCTATGTTGTTCCTCCGTCTGTCGTCTCAACTAATGCTCTAACTGCAATATCATCACCAGTGTTAAAGGATTGTTGCTCGCTTACCACTGAACTTATTTCCTTACTTTTAAGCCTCTTTTCTGTTTATATCCATTTAACTTAGTTAAGTCATTCATTCTATTGGTATCTGCTTAAATAAATATATGACACCTTTCATCGAAGCAGCTAATGAACTAGCCCTCATTCGGTAAGTCAGAGTTCGAGTTCTGGTCCGACCAATATCCAAAATTAAAGAAAACTAATTTTTCTAGTTGCGGTCGTCCTTCAAGCCTTCCGAAATTAAAGCTCCTCACAAAAATCCATCGTACGTTCGGAGGTGGCTTAGAACGAACTGACTTCTCCATTTGAACGTGGCTTTCCTGAAGATCTTTATGGGCATTAATCACCCAACCAACTTGAAACACACTACTTGCCTATTAAACTCTTTATTTTCAGCCAAGCAATCTTGGAGGTGTGCTGACGATGTCTCTCTCGCTCCCTCTCTCCCTCTTTCTATTTCTCTCCCTCTCTCTCTCTCGCCCTCTCTATCTCTCTCTCTCTCTTGCTCTCTCTCTTTCTCTCTCTCTCGCCCTCTCTATCTCTCACTCCCTCCCTCTCTCTCTCTCTTTCTCTTCCTCTCTCCCCCTCCCTCTCACTCTCTCTCTCCATCTCTCTCTCCCTCTCCCTTCCTCTCTCTCTTTCTCTCTCTGTCTCTCTCTCTTCCCCTCTCTCTCTCTCTCTCTCTCTCCCTCTCTCTCTCTCTCTCTCTCTCTCTGTCTCTCTCTCTGTCTCTCTCTCTATCTCTCTCTCTGCCTCTCTCTCTCTCCCTCTCCCTCTCTCGCTCTCCCTCTCTCTCTCTCCCTCTCCCTCTCTCTCTCCCTCTCCCTCTCTCTCTCCCTCTCTCTTTCTCTCTCTCCCTCTCTCTCTCTTCTTTAAAGGCGGTGAAATCATTCCATATGCAATTCTGCATTTAGTGAATATTTGTATTGGCTGTAAATTATGCCGAAATCCGAAGAGAATCACATGGCTAATATCTGTTTGCGTTCGTGGTGAAATTTCGTCTGATTTATCCACAGTTATCTTGCATTTTCTGGTCTCCATTTTAGTCGAACGTTCTGAAGTTTGAAAGGAATACTAATAAAATATTTGCAGGATTTGGTATTTTTTGGTTTAACAACTGACCGAACTTTTGTTATTCCCTTCGTACATAAATATTTATATACGAGTATGTATGTTGGCTACATATGTATACATACATACATATATAATATTATATTCTATAACAAATCATAACCAACCTACCGTCAAGCCACCATTACCGTTACCAGCATTTGTACGCCTATTTAACAACATGTATTTGTACAGGAAACTCATTACGCAAATCAGCCTTAAGCTATAACAAGCTTTGAATCCTTTTTTTCATACATACACATATATGCAGCTGCTGCCAACGGCTGATGCTTCCTGTTGCCATTGCCGCGCCGTTGCCGCTTCCGTTGTGGTGGCTTTTTAGTTTTACTGTTTCCTTTGCACACACACATATTTACATTACACTTTATAAATATAAATGTATGTAATCATGTGTGGATATGTGTAAAATTCACTTTCCCTGCTTTTTGTGCTCTTTCCTCTTTTCCCCTCTCCTCTTACATTTTTCTTATTTATTTACTGTGAATTTTAGCGCTTCCTTTGGCAAATTCAGCACAAATTCAATGTCTAATTTCACATATGCAAATAACCATTTTCACTGCCATTACCAGAAAGCCGGAACAAATCGGCATATTTGGTTGTACATATATATCGTAAAAGTATGTAAGTATAGATGTATTGGTTTGTAACAGTTGTTGTGGCAGCTGGCAACTAGCACACGCTTTGCTTGCAGCAGCATAAAGCTTTGGAAAAAATCCCAAACAAACATTAAACCTTTGATCACAATCAATTTGTTGCGGATTTTTGGCAACATTTTCGGCTTTAAAGCTGCTTTTATGCCAAAAAAAAAAACAAAAAACAGAAAAAAAAGAAGAAGAAAAAATAAGCGCTTCCTTTTTTTTAAATTTCATGCGAAAATTGCTTTCGTTTAATGCTTGATAACACCGTTTATGTGTAGTTTTTTGCAGTGTTTTCCAGCTTTGTTGCGAATCCAACTCTCTCTCTCTTTGTTTTACTTTTAAATTCTTTTTTTTTTTGTGATTTTTACGTCTTTTTTTCAATTTAAGCGCCTAAAAGCGCCCAAAAATTGACTAAGTGCTGGTAAAACGCACATTTTGCTCTCTCTAATCGCTGTGGCTGTTTTGCCCTTTTTTTTTTTCTTCCAACCCTTGCTCGCTTTCGTGTCGCTCGATTGTACAGTTGCGCCCTCTGCGCATTTTCATGACCTACCGAATTTAGTAGAATTTCTATGCTTCCTTTTTGGTGCTTCTTCCTTTTTTTTTGCCTCCATTGTCATGTTCGTGGCCCACATCTGTTTTGATTGCAACTTGAGTGTGAGTAAGGGGTGGGGCTTAACTGTGCCGCACTTATTTAGAGCAACAAAAGCACACATCAGTATGTATGGGTATCTATGTGAAAATAGCGGTGATAGAAACAATAAAACTCACATAAAGATTTCTAAAATAAAAGCTCTCGACATCATATTCACATAAATCAAACACGGAGTTTATAAAGTTTAAACAAAATAATCACATATGTATGTATGCATTAGACATACAAATATGGAATTATGTTTCATCAGCACAATGCCACACCACACACATCGATAGTGACTCGCCAGATGCTGCTAGAGCTTGGTTTGGAAGTTCTTATGCATTCACCTTACAAGTCCGGACCTCCGCTCTATGCTAAATGATTTAGCTGGTAAAGAATTGATTTTAAGAGTAGCTTACGTAAATCGATTGCCGCAATATTTTTCCAACAAAAACAAGGATTTCTATGAGAGGCATAACGACATTACCATCAGAATATCAAAAAGCTATTTCACATAAATCAGATAATAACTTCTTTTCGCATCCTCGATGTCTGTCTGTCTGTTTGCTATAAACTCAAAAGCTACTTTATGGATTTTCATGCGGTTTTAACCAGTACATAAACAGACTTTCCCAAAAGGTTTGTGTATAATAATATTATTTCTATCGGTGCTCTTTGTAATTGAAAAGATAATAAGTTTCTATAGTACTCCAGATTGAAAGGCTAGAAAACCGAAGCTTTGAAATCATACCAAATAACCAGCGCCAGTTGGAGGTACCACGGGTAAGCCTAGTGCAAAAAAAAAAAAATAGGTAGTTCCTCACTTCCGCAAATCAACTGAGTATCAGGACATTCGCACTGAGAAGTATTGCCAGACTTTTGGTAAGCTTACGGCAGCTACAATAGAGCAAAAAATATTGCTGGATCATACTTGCTGAGAATAATTTAATGGAGCTTTATTCATCAATTAACAAAGGGCTATAATGCGCTGAACAATTTTTCATAAAACAAAACCAGCAGAATATTATTTCGATCTCCCATGTAAGGAAAATATTTTTAAGTACAAAAAAAAACAAGATATTCACAACCCCTTTCAAGGCAACAGATGAATGAATTTTTCTCTGGCATCACACTTCGGCTTCATGCTATTGACTCGGCTGTACTCGTGTGTTCAAAAAACTGAATTTGTTTCCTATCTCGTACATATTTAAAATATTTGTTGTAATTTCCGCTAGAAATCTTTTATGCCAGAAAGCTATATGTCCCATACATCCATTTGGTTCCGCTGCTGTGCTGTTCCTTTGTAACTTTCCCTTTTGATATCACTCACAACCCTTTTGTTAATTTCCTTCCTTTTCTTCAACAAAGTTCAAGATTTTTAACATTTCAGCATACAACGTGTACACCTTCGATTTTCTTTAAAGCAAATATTTTCTATAGATATTGTATTTTTTGGCAGCCAATACATGTACTACACATACGATTACTGTTTGCTTATTGTTATGTTGCTATTATTTTTACGAATTTTTGGTAAAAAAAAACAATTTTCCTTCACGTAAAGTGTTTTTTATTGTTCACTTTTTATTACTTCAGGCTTTGCAAATTTTTATCTTTTCTTTTCCTGTGTAAATATTTTGAAATGTAAATCCATCACGAAAAGTCGATAGTTTGAAATTTTTGGTTGGGTTTGAAAATGTTTAACAAGTGAAAGTGAGATTTATTTCGTGTGTGTGTGTCTGTTTTTTTTCAAATAAAAATGTGTCAGTAAGCCACTGGGAATGTGAAGAAATTTCCTAAGGAATCTTTAAAATAAATATGTGTACTATAAATTTAAAGCATTTTTCATATTCACTCTTATTGAGAATTTTATGTGAAAAAATTCCTGTCGAAATTTTGATGAAGAAAAAAACAAATATTTTAAAATTTCAATATTTTGGTTTCTTTCTACACAAATTTTTGAAATTCTCAATAAGACCGATTTTTTTTAAGTTATTTTAATGTTATTTTAAAGAAGCGCTCATTATTCCAAGGTACATTAGAAAAAATAGTTGTATTTCTAAAACTTATAATTTAAAAAAATAAAAACTTTTAATTTACTACTATTATCTGGTATCTATTGTTACTTTTAAAAAGAGTCTGAGACAACTTTAAGCTGAAAAATAATTGCATGCAAATATCAATAAAAGAGGCACACAACTCAAAATATTACAATAAATGTGGCTTTTATGTACATGAACTTTGGTCCCATGTATGTATGTAGTACCATAAGTGGAAGAAATATACCCAATAAAATGTATACCCATATGATCGCAATGACCAACATACCAACGCACGATCTATGCTTATATCAATCATACTAATTTGTATTCTCTATAACTCGAGCAAATCGAACTTGCTTCCAGCTCTCTGGTCCATATCCAGGAATCAAAAGTATTTCATTAGGCATACCCTGCAAATATTTATAAAAATCAACCATAAAACTGTATATTTTCAAAATAGATCGAGCCACTTCTCATAAAAAGATAATATCAAGTGTGGTCCCTGGTCTGCTACTGGAAAATTATTTTCGTACAAATCCTTCCGGAGATCAAATCCTTCCAGACAAAATTTCAAGTTAATCGGTCGCTTACTTTCCGAAATGTGTGAATCTTATATATCTATCTATCTATTCTATCTATATATATACATTTCACATGAGCAACTTAAAGAGACTTTGTTCGGTTAAGTCATTTTAGTTGCTTTAGTTTTGGCCACCAGTGTATAGGTATATATACAGCCTTGGCCAAAAGTATTAGGCATCCCACTAATTACTGAATTTTTTGTTTTATCAAGTGAAGTAATGAAGTTTTATTAGTAAAACAGTGAAAATACAATGAATTAGTAATAATAACATTAATATTTAGTAGGTCCACCCTTCAATTTAATAACGACAGCAATTCTTAAGGCAGTTTTTGATGTTAATGTAAATTAGTATCGACGAAAATGCGCGTTAACGAAGGCAGAAGAACAGCTTCTAATACATTTATGTACTTTTGACTGTCCATGCGACCCTCGCAAACAAACATTTCGCCGACACCATCAGCAGCCATGCAGCCCCAGGTCATAATGCTGCCTTCTCCATGCTTAACAGTGGGTACCACGCAATCTGGATGATATTCTTCCCCAACCCGTCGCCTCACGAACTTCACACCAGGTGTTCCAAATATCTGTAGAAAAGAAAAAATAATGTTTTCGTGAGGTTTGTATTATGTCTTCAAAATTTCTCTAGGCTAAGAAGCTATGGCTGTTAATACTTTAAGACGATCTTAACTAAGCTTACCTCGAAGTTTAATTCATCAGACCACAGAACATTCGACCAATTTTCTTCCGTGAAATGTTGGTATCGGCGAGCCTATTCCAAATGATTTTTCCTATTCCCTTCTGAAGGCTTTACATCCTTTTAATCATGCTTCCAGAAGTCTTCTTCTAGCTGTTCGAGCACTAACTGGTTTACTAAATTCATCCGAAAGGGCAGCTTCAAGGGCAGAAAAAAATTTTCTGCGATCCTTGAGAGACTCGGGTATAAGTATTCGGTCTTCTCGTTTACTGGTTAGACGCTTTCTTCCTGTGTTTGGTTTATTATTGTGGGATTTCGTCTCCACAAATCGCCTGATAGCACATTGGACCGCGCACCGCGAACATCCCACCAAATTGGCAATCTAAAACTGAGACTTACCTTCTTCACTTAGAACTTGAACGAAGTGATAACTTTGATAGCCGCTTTTGAGAATACTTGAATTTTAGTGGGGTGCCTAATACTTTTGGCCAAGGCTGTATATATAAATTAATGCCACTTTTCGTTGTGGTTTTATAACTCAAGAACGGGCTCACCTATCCAAACCAAGTTAAGATTTGTTCAGACTTTATAGTAGGTGGTTTATGTGAAGTTTGCACAAAATCGGTACAGAGAGACTACTACACATCTCTCCGGGAAGTGAAGCAGAGACTGACCTATTCGAAAAAGTCTTAGTCATGGTTTGGTTTACTAGAAATTCGGTAAATAGGTGGCTTTTAGCTTTACTTCTCCCCGGGAAGTGGACCAATGTCAATGATAAAACCAAAAATGTTGTATTCCCTCAAGTACTGAGTAAGCAAAATTTTTGGGTTCAATTGTTTCTTAAGAACAAAGTCCGCACTCTTCTTCTTTTTTACTGGCGTAGACACTGCTTACGCGAATAGAGCCGAATTTATAACATTGAGCTAATCAGTCCTTTTTCTTACTATTTACTTTCCAAGTCCCAAACTTAGTCTTCCTCGATATTTCTTTTTTATTATTTTTTCATTAATACAAAAAAAATCATAAAATGAAAAGTTTTCAATTTCAAGTCATTATAATCATAATTTAAAGCTTCAGATTTCCTAGAAAGTTTTATATAACATTCTTTCACTTACCTCACACTTACTTAATTGAAATGCAAAAATATATATATTTACATGGAATTGTGCAAGTGTAGGTAAGTATCTACATAACTTATGTCATACTTATACTTTTCCAAGTACTTACACATGTTTTGCTACAGCATACGAGTATAACATGTAGCACACGTACATGCATACATAGTTAAATACACACAAATATATGTATATGTATGTAAGCTCGAGTATTTTTGACCAGCACAGCACAGCATGTTGCACATGTTTAATGACACTTGTAATAATTTAATTGAATTAAAATATTTAAATTGCCGACAGCAGCAATCGTTGCAATGCCACACACACACACACACACACACACACACACACACACGCACACTACATTGTGCAATGGGCCAATGGCAATCAACAAATTGTAGGTGGCAGGCAAACAGTTTAATTGAGCGGAAAAGTTCAAATGTGAAAATACTTATTGATACTTGAATTTCTCTATACATATATGCATACATATATACATATATATGTATATATATGTACTCATGCCTTTAAATACGCAATAAAAATGAATTAATATTATTTTTCAAGTATTATCAATAACACATAAGCCAATAATCATATCAATTACCATATCGATGATGTAAAGAAATTTCAACAATTTTAATCGTTGACTAAAATTATAAATAATTTATAGAGAAATTGAAATTTGTTTTTTCTTTAATGAACAGTTAAGTAAAGAGAGCTTATATAATTTAATAAACTTATTTCGTTTGGTAGAGAAGGAGTTGAACATTTTTACATATGTCTTGTTAGGCAACTCCTTCAAATAAAACTTTATATGTACATACCTATATGTATATATTTATGACGAATTCGGTCGCATGTCTCGAACTTTATATATATGAATATTGCTGTCTGCATTTGAATATTTATAAATTCATTTGGTAAATGCAAATGTGACATCATAAAAACGTATGTATGTAATGAAGAGCGATGAATGATGAGCAATATGACGATAAAACATAAAGCACAAGACACGTGTTGAACATACGAGTATGTCAGTTACAGAAGCAGACCTTCATGCATACATACAGACGAGTATGTAGTATCCGAATAGACTTACCGGGCATTAAATTGTGAATGATGAGCAGTTGAATTTTCTCAAAAAATAATCAAACGTACATTCAGACTCTTAAATGTAAAAAAATAAGTAACTTAATAAAAATAAGGAAAAATATTATCTTCGATTTCGATGAATTTCGGTGTTTATGTTCATATCTTAATACAATATATAATAATTAATGTTTTTTTGTTAGTTTACGCTAAGGCTCGAGCACAGCTTGACCGATCTTAAGGAAATTTTCACAAGCTGTTTGTTATGATTTGGGAAAGGTTTAAAAATAAGAAAAGATTTCAACTTTTTCTGAAGAAATGTCGGAAAATTGGATAATTTCAAAAAGTGACTATTTTCCATACAATTTTTTTTTTGTTTTTTTTTTAATATGTTTTTTCTTTCTGATATATTTATTCGAATCGAATCGGCCACGGTATGACCAAAGCCTCGGAAAACATTGGTCCACGAGAGATCCATGCATATATGTATGTTCTGGTCGTCCGATATCAAAATTTTACGCTCTGGCAAGTTTATAACTAAAAATCTCAAATCAGTTGGACAGATGGACAGATGGAACAGATAGACAGATGGAACAGATGGTACAGATGGACAGATGGAACAGATGGACAGATGGAACAGATGGACAGATGGAACAGATGGACAAATGGAACAGATGGAACAGATGGAACATATGGAACAGATGGAACAGATGGACAGATGGAACAGATGGACAAATGAAACAGATGGACAGATGAAACTGATGGGACAGATGGACAAATGGAACAGATGGAACAGATGGACAGATGGAACAAATGGAACAGACGGAACAGACAGAACAGATGGAACATATGGAACAAATGGAACAGACGGAACAGATGGAACAGATGGAACAAATGGACAGATGGACAGATGGACAGATGGAACAGATGGACAGATGGAACAGATGGACAGATGGAACAGATGGACAGATGGAACATATGGAACAGATGGAACAGATGGAACATATGGAACAGATGGACAGATGGACAGTTGGACAGATGGACAGATGGACAGTTGGACAGATGGACAGAGATGGACAGAGATGGACAGTGATGGACAGATGGACAGACAAACGATCATGGCTAAATCAACTGGGCTCACCATTCTGAACTGATTGGTATAAATTTTAATGGGTCTTTCTCTCCCCCTTCTGCTAGTTACATAGTACATAATTTTGTGTGAAAGGTAAGGTTACACAGGCTGGATATCCCGCCGTACATAGACCTCTCAGCCTTTTGTAAACACAGATGAAGGTTCAAGTTTAAGTTGAATTAGTCCTTACGTAGAACATCAACGCTCTTTGCGAGAAAGTCTGGATATCTAAGACTTTTAGATATCTAAGACGAGCTCTAGGTAAGACCGGACAGAAGCAGAGGAAATATTCGAGCGTTTCACATTTGCGTTCTCACCGGTTCCTACTTGTGTTGTCACCACTAATGCCCATTCGACTGTTCTTGTGTCCTGGAAGTCAAAACTTCACTCCTCATCTACCGCTTTACTGCTTTTATCGACATTTTTTGGCGCAATACAAATGATGTGAGAGCATTGCCCTAATTGTTGCTTGCCTATATATGAACGTAAATATTGATATTTTTTTGTGATCTCCCTAGTTGTTAGCTATCTCAGCAGCTTTTCCAGCCACGAAGATTTTCGTCTGTAAGAAATTGAAACATTCCGTAAGCTTGAAAGATTAGCTGAGATCTAGCTACCCGCAATAGATTCCGACTCGCCCACTCCGTCAGCTAATTTTTTTGGTTGTTAGTTGAACCAGGACTCGAACTCTGGCCATCAGAATTACAGTACGTAACGCAAACCTTTCGGCTATTGCGGTCGCTGAAGATACAAAATGAAAAAATTCTCATAAAGAAAGCCAAAAAATTTTTAGCGCAGACAAAATATAAATGAGAAATAAAAAAACAACGCCAAATTGGCTTCTCTACGCAGCTTTGTTCTGAATATGGTTTAAAAAAAAACCTTTTAAAAAACACTCCCCTCCGCTTTGCCACTCACTACGCGCTGTTTCTGCAAATCAACCACCACCATTTTCTCCTTAACGCTCGTATAATATATATATATAAGAAAACATATACATAAAAAAGTTCATTTTCCCTCGTCTCTTAGCAGCATTTTACATCACTTTACTTTACTTAAGTAAAAGCCGAACTTCTTTATCTTCATCGCACTCAACATAATAACAATAACAATAATAATAACAGCAATAATAATCAGCAATTGTATGTATGTATGTAGGTATATATGTATGTAGCATGTAGCATAATGGTGTGATAATGAGTATGAGTAACATTTGAGAGTGTGTGTTGTAAAAAATTGAATTGGTACTAAAATAACTTTTTGTTTCTGTACTATATTATGCTCATATGTAATATTAATATTTATTTTATTATATATAAAAGCATATGTGAAAAAGAATCCTTAAAAAATCGTCCTGCTGCTTTTCAATATTATAAAAGTTACACGTGCCGCAATTTTCATCGACGATTTTTTAAAGCTTTTTTTCCAATGAAAGAGACTTCTTCTCAAGTGTCACTGACACAAACATTTTCATGAATTTAAAATTTTTCTATCAATATTCCTGTGTTCGTAGGTAACTTAGTAAATTTTGCTTGTTTTAAAACAATTTATTTTGTCCACTAAATTTATCTACCTGTAGTCAGACCCATTATATTCTACGGTGTCACTGTCTGGTGGCCAGCATTCGAAAAAAAACCACTTTCAGGAGCAGACTGGATAGAGTTCAGCAGTCGGTTGCTATTTTAATTACTGTATCTCTACCGGCAGCCCCACCAAAAGCTCTGGAAATTTTTCGCAATTTTATTCCCCTGGATTTATACAGCAAACTTCAAGCGTGTTGCAACGTTATAAGATTGAACGCGACTCATATTTGGAGATATCGCGCCACCCAGTTATTGTCTTCTGCGCAGTTTCCAGCAGAATTATACCACAAATGATAAGAATGAATGGTATATATTGCTTATGCTCCCGATCAGAGTTTCATAGCCATCTTCACGGATGGCTCTAAGCTCGATGAAAGGGTAGGCTGTGGAATTCACTCACTAACGCTCACAACCAACTTTAAATTGAGGCAACCAGACTACTGTAGCAACTTCCAAGCAGAACTTATTGCAAACACGGAAGACGCATAACGGTTGCTGGGATCTCTAGCTACAAACCGTTCAATCAGTGTATGCAAGCTGTCATCAGATCTCTCCCTTGTAATTACACCACATCAAAAGTGATAATGAAGAACAGAAGCACTTTAAACAAGCACTCAGCAAGATGCAAAAAGCCGTGGTCTGGATTCTCGAACATTGGGTCTATCTGATCGGCAACCGCGTGGGCTCATCTCAACCCAACGCTATTGTGAATTGCCGAAACAATAAACGATATGTGTGTGGTAGAACAAAATAGTATAACAGAAAAGAAAGTGTGAGTGCAAAGAGTGTTAAGCAAAGACGAGAGCATTTATAAATAATAAAATTTGTGAAAATGAGAGCACATCAAAGTACTTTCACAAGAAATTTTTGAATTCATATCATGGAATCAAAATGTGAAAATGGGAGCGCGGTTGAATTTGTCTATTTTTCAATCGTTCACTAGGCACAGGAAAAAGGTAAAAACTTTACTTCGTAAAAAAATTAAATGGCTTTAAATTATAAAAATATTTTTACAACCGAAAACGTTCTTTAGACAAAATTTTCATTTGCATTAACATAAGCACCAAAGCAATATTTTTTTTTTTTTTTGATAAGGAAAAGGTCTGAGATTCAAAAAATCCTAAACCACAGCTGAGATAATATTAGGCCAAACAACAAGTAATCTATTATTTTTGCAGTAACTGGAAAACTTTATTTACCAAAATTATCCAATTTGTGTACTCACCTGGTCTCACGTGGTGGTCAGGGAGGCGACTGTTACATAGTATCAAGACCATCTACAGTATTCACCCTTTCAGCTCGCTGATTTGTGTTTTTGTCTTTACCGAAGAAGAATTGTTCAAAAAAGCTCGTACACTACTGAATTAAGTGATCAACACTTCTCCCATTTCCTTTCTTAGTACAAAATGACATCTTTCTAACGGCATATAGTGTAATCCAAACACGCTTAAAAATCTCTATGTTTATATCTACAGATAATACAAATCAAAAAAGTTATTCCAAGTAAATATAGTTTAAAAAACATAAAAAAAAATTTCATATATCGAGTGCCCCACGCTTTTCTCTCAATTATGCAAGTATTTTTTAAATACTGTTGTCTTAAGTATATTTCCAAAATTATTTTTAACTTTTTAGTCTAATATTCTTTAAAAGTGTATTTTTTTAGTTTTTTTAAACTATATTTATTTTATATATTTTTCTAATTATTTAACACTATTTTGCTTTTATTTTATTTCTTTATGCATTAATTCGTGCGGTTTTCTAAGAGAGGGCTCTACTAGTATCATTTCGCGTCGTCTTCAGTAGATGTCATTTGTTTTAGCGTGAACAACAATTTGTTTCACTAATTTTGAAAATGTCCAAATTTGTACCAGTTAAAGTGTTTTTACGGGGAGCTCTTCTTCATTACTTTAACATGAAGAAAAGTGCTACCGAAAGCGATCATGTTTTACTGGACGTTTATGGGGGACATGCTTTAGCCGAACGAACGTGCCAAAAGTGGTTTGCACGGTTTAAAACTGGCAATTTCGACTTAGACGACGGAGAACGCCCCGGACAGCCAAAAAAATTTCAAGACGAAGAATTGGAGACATTGCTCGACGCAGATGCATGTCAGACCCAAGAAGAACTTGCAAAAGTATTAGGAGTTGATCAAGCAACCGTTTTCAGATGATTAAAATCATTAGGATTCATCCAGAAGCATGGAAATTGGGTGCGTTATGAATTAAAGCCAAGAAACGTCGAGCGTCGATTCTGCATGTCGGAAATGTGTTTGTTATTTAAATTAATTTTCCATAACTTTTGTATGTTGGTGGCACTGGGATTTGAACCCGAACCTTTCGAATTTCAGTACGCAGTGCTAACCACTCGGCTATCGCGGCCGCCAGGCCAGATAAAAACTATTTGGAAATCTGTGGGTGAGAAGTTCTACCTCACCCGCCTCGATGGCTCGATTCTTTCTTGACCTCAAAGCCGGATAAGTTCTTTTGGGATGGGATCCACAAGCTGCCAGAAAGATGGGCAAACATCGTAGCTTCCGATGGGCAATACTTTGAGCATTAAATGTACAACAATTTTTTCACAATAAAGTCTTAATTTTCGAAAAACAAACCGCACGAATTAATGCATACACATAATTTTATCTTGTTTTAATATTTCTTACATTTTATAACAACTTAATTATTTTTTTTCTATTATATTTTATGCTATTTCATTTTTATATTTTTTTGCTTGATCTTTTTTACCTTTTTTATGTCAATATAAATTATTTAAGGAGTAAGGTTAAAAAAATTGTTTTTTTTTATTGGCTAAAAATATTATTTGGACCTTCTTAAATAAGGAACAAAAGGTCTTACCGAGCGCACCGGGCCGCTCCGATATATATTTTGCATGTCTCCAAAGTTTAAATGCATTTTTCTCGAATCACGTTTTTGGAAGAAATTTTCAATATTTTCAATTGAATTTTTTCTCAGACCTTTTTAATATTATTACAGAAAGAACGACGTACGGGGTTTTAGATAATCTCATTTAAACAATAGTTATAAAGAATTAGGTGCCGTTTTTTTGGTCGAAAAGGAGGTTTTTTTATCAAAAGCTTCCAAATTTCACAAAAATCAATAACAATCAATAAAATCCGTACGTCATTATCTAGTTATTCTCATGTAGATAAACAAACAAATTTTTATTTTGTTGCAGATTCTCTATTTTTGTATTTCTTCCAGATGTTAAAATAACAGTTTTCGGTAAAAGAATCATTTAGCTGTGACGCGATCCCAATATGAAATATTTAAAATACGAATCGTTGCATACATCGTGGGGTCGCAATTAACAAAATACTCCCAGAAACAGGGTGATATGTAGAGTTCATTCAATATTTCAAAGAAACTGTATGTAGATGTCGCCAAGTTCAATTGGAATAGTCCAAAGGACCTAATTATTTTTATTATTTTTTTTTTAATTCATAATCTAATAATATTTGTTATCCATTAAGTTAATAATTACAAACATACATATATACATATATTTCTAACAATGAAACTATATATCTTTAACACCGAATATCTGAAGTCAATGACCTTCTATGTATTATGCATTTCATATAACAGTATTTACAATAATAATTGCCATTTTGCAAATATGCTCCTCCCCACCAGTCACCGCAACATCAAAGTATAACGGAAAGTGACGCGTGACGAACGAATATAAATCAATGTAATAAATACAAAAGAGAAGACGAACTCATAAATAAAACGTTATGAAATTGACATGACAACAAAAACAGGAAGAAAAGAAAAGAAAAAAATAGAAAAACACAGAAATAGAACTAAATACTCAAAGTCTGTGGACAAACACGTCAATGTCGTCGTCATCTCCGTCGCTCCTCTTCGACTTCCTCCAGCTCACCAGGCTCTTTATCTACTTCTCGTAGACAAACTGTTTGCCGGCAGCACTGTGGTGTAAGCCTTGCGGGGGTGAGGGTGACAAAACAAATGAATAAATGTGCATTTTGAAGGACATATAAACACAGTTCACACACACATATACACACACAAGCATTTATGAATTATTTCCAGCAAACAACACTCTCACACGCCTCAATGTATGCAACATACACGTACGCAGAAAGACATTGCGCAACCCACTGCGACCAGACGTGCAAAGAGACATACAGACAAACAATCAGACAGACAGACAGATAGCAAGCAAAACAAACAAACAAATCGAGACAGGGATAACGGTTGCGGCGTTGATATATTTGCCAGCAAATTGCATTGGCATTTGCTGATACGCAATGCAGTGTGTGTGGGTGAGGGCGAGTAAGTGCGCAGTAGAGGTGTAGAGAAGGTCGATTGTCGGCTCAAATATGGGAAGGTCGATTGCCAGTGCCGGCATACGAAAGTGAATTGACGCTTTTTTTGCACTTCAATTTTAAACTATTTCACCATAAAATGGAAAGTGTGAGTGATATTTGTTATTTTTGTATTTTTTTGGTATACTTTTTAATAATTTTTTTTTTGTTTTTTTTTATACAATATTTATGTGTTTTCACCATTTGCAGATCTCAATGGTTTATTGGCTTATGCGTCTATAAATGCAATTATTACCATAGTAATGACACGTACCAGTTGCTCGTCGCGCATTGCCTTGCATACATTCATTCATTCCAATGCATGGCTATATTTGCAGCGTGTCTCTAGCGATTGCGTCGGTATCAAATATAATCGATTTTATAATTTTATGATTATGTTTCTTTTTTTTTCATCAATTCTTTTTATTTATTTTTTTCCTCGTCATTTTGTATATTTGCTTATTATCATCCATAGACTAGTGGTGATTTACGCTGGTTAGAGAATTTTATGTTATATATCATATAGGTATGTATGCTTTTTTCAACGAGTTCGAGCCATGGAGAGAGTGAGTTAATTGAAGGAGTTTTAGTGGCATATAAAAAGATACTCCGTGCATGCAGTGCAGTTAAGTGTATCAGTTGACTTCACTATCCAGACTTTAATTGTGCCAGTTTCAATGTGATCTCTTCGACTGATAGTCTGTAGGTAACTTCCTATACCCAGCGATTTAGCGCTGAATGGAGTGCATAAGATCAAGTACTACCTTTCCTTATGTGTCTGGTTGGTGATTTCCTTTCCCGCAGGTGCTTGCAAGTATGATATCTGCGGTAGCATCACAGCAGATATTGCTTATTATTGACTGATCAAATTGTATACAGGTGACAGAAGGAGGTTTCCAGTTATTATCTTCAAGTCCGTGTTCTGAAGTACTTATAGCTTCTTCCTTACTGATTCGCTACGCATGGGATAGTGTTGGTATTATTCTCCTTTTTTCTGTACCCAAATCTACTTACTGAAATCTTCTTTCCCATATAATTTATTGCAGCTTAAGAGTAAGTTTTTAGTAATAGTAAACTTGCTTAAACAGAAGGCTTTCTCGAGCATATTAGTTGATGCAAGGTACACATTGCAGAGGCGTTTACAATCACCCTTTATCACGTTCAAACACGAATCTTCGCTAGATTGAAAATTCTAAATTCCACTCACTGTAAGACATACCTGTCATAAGAAGCGACTAAAATCCAATAGCTCCCGGTGAAGACTTGAGCTTTAAAGCTTATAAACATCGCAAACATCGTCGTGTCTTTGCCCTTGAAAAACATGATATTTATCCAAAATTCCTTCAAAAAGTCATCCTGACTGGTGAGACTATGATAAGCAAACCTGTTGCATTCCGAACATATCAGCTTCCCCAATGAAAGTGAATGACTTCATGGGCAACAGATGTCTTCCTACAGTATATTTGTAATGAAAGCCTTTGGTGACAAGCCCAATTACCATGTTTTTCTATGAGAAATCATATAAACCATCTCCCTCCTAGTTGATAACCAGATGGAAAAACCAAATAACCAAAAATCAAGTAACATAATTCTAACGACAGTCCGGCCAATCCTGAGCTTTAATTTGAAGAGGACAAAAATGATAATAATATGTCATTCGGAAGGCTAGGGTCCGATTTCTGGTCCGACCAACATCCAAATGATTATAGATCTGGGGCGAAAATCGCTTCAGCGATTACAAAGCGCCGAAATTTTTTATGTATTTTAGAAGACAATTTCTTTTTATCTAAAATTAAATTTAATTAAGTATATTCCCGGTGCCGTACTAACATCCAAAAATTTATAGAAAATTAATTTAAATAAAAAAATTTGTTAAATTATTTAACTGTGGTCGCTCCTCGGCAGGGAATGTCAACCCCTCCGAGTGTATTTCTGACATGAAATAAAGCTCCTCATAAAAAAAACCATCAGCCGTTCGGAGGCGGGAAAATATCATCGGCCGAATTATATATAAGTACATTTTGAACATTGTTATACATGACCTTTAGTAATTTTTCGTTTAGCTTCATAATTCCATCAGTGTACAACTACTGTGGCTTATCGGCAAAGAAATTGGCAGATGATTTTCACTGGCGCTTCGGTTGGCCAATGGTAGTCATATGACGCAGTGCCCGGGAGATAAATTGGGTGTATCAAACACTCCCTACCAAGCCCCATCAATTCTTGCATCAAAGACGAATGTGGTTAGTGCTTGGTTTTAACTGGTTATTTGTTGGCCGTAAAGCTGTGAGTTGTCCATTTTTCTAGGGGATTACAGCACATAATGGGCAATTCACTTCCAGTTCCAATATCACCTTGTTTGCCGTCATTTCAAGCTTCGAAATCTCTTGTGTGGGATCACTGAACTTTGTCCATAATTCTTTTGGTATTTAACCTATGTTTTTAGCCTCTGATGAGTCACTTCAAAACTGATTTCAGAAACGTTTCACTGGTGGTGTATCGTTCAATAAAATCCTTTTGTGTTGATTTATGAGACACCCAAGCATCGAGCTTCTTTGAGTAGCCAAACTTTTTTTTAAAATGATTCCAAACTCTCACATGGGTGTTGCCTAATGCCTCGGCTATCTTCTGACAACTCGCATGCCGATCTTGGCTCACTGGTGCAGAATTTCATCGACTTTTTGAATCAGTATCGAGCAAACCAGTCCTGGGTTCATCCACCTTATAATACGTCACTCACTCTTTAAGCCACACAATAGCTTTTGGCTCACTACGGCGTATTTTTCACTTGAACTTACACCTATATCCATATAAATTCCAACTCATACAACAACTAAAACCTCTGATTGACCATTCACAACGCCATACATTGATTGGGTGATTGGACAACAAGCAGTGAAGAATAATAGTTTGCACGAAATATATTGCAGAGACCAGGCACATTTGTCACCCGGACAATACGTAAATAAGCAAAATTGTTGCATTTGGGGCTCTGAGAACCCTCAAATAATTAAAGAGAAACCCTTACAACCAAAAATTTACTGTCTGGTGCACACTTTGGTCCGGTGGTGTGATTGGATCTAACTTCCTTGAAAACGACAACGGCGAGACTCTCACTGTCTATTCGGGGTGTTATGGTCGTGTAATAACAGACTTGATTTGGTCTGTAATTAAAGAATATGTTACAGGTCTGTAAATATCTCCGCAAGTGCAACGTGAGACACCTGGGTACGCTTGCTGATGTGCGGCTTAGCGCACCGAATTGGGTTTGGATGCTCACTGATATGCTGCCTCGTCTGAACAAAAAAGAAAAAAATAATCGCGCCCTCTCTCAGGAACAGAACTAATGATCCCCCCTTCCCCCATGCAATATGTCCTCAGATTTGGTTATTGCCCCCTTCCCATACGTAGTCGAATTTCCCGGGTCCCCGCCCAATCGCACGATTTGCCTCGGTTTCCTCTGGCTGGCCTTCAAGCTCCCACCCGTCCTTGGTACCGGCTCAAAAGAGATGTTACACGAGAAGTGCTTCTTGATATTTACGCAATAGGATGACCAAATATGTTGGATACGTGCAAGAGCTTTCGGAAAAAATGTACAGCATCCGAGATGTTTAATGTGAGTACCTGCCAACGTCAACCCAACTTCACGATGTTCAAAAGCACAAGGGATCAACAATATTGATCCGAATCCCATAGTGAGAGTATTACAAAAGGTAATACTACGTATAGTCTTCTGGTACCAATCGACTCTGTGACATGGACACACTGACCACCTTGTTCGGCTCGAGGCCCATCTAAAACCTCTTCCGTGCTATGGGTCCAACACCCGGTAGCAATGCTACTCCACCCCGAGTTGGCCAACTACACCTCACACCAACTCTTCCCGCATTTTGTTTAAACCACAGACACCACGATACTCCCCGAATGGCCTTTCCGCAATAAACAGGTCGGAGCAAGCCCCGAGGGCTCCTGTTCTCCATGGTACCAGGTTTAAAGTCTCCGGTAAGACCTTGTAACCGGAGTTACTACCAATTGGGCTTCAATATTGCCCTGAATGGGTAGCCAAAATTACCTCAAATTAAAAAAATTTTACTCAAAAAAAAAATCGGCTCATAACTTCGAATTTGGCAAAAAAATAAACAGAATTTCGTTAACGACAAAACAACAACAATAACAAATTAATTAAATTTAAAAACCATTAGTAGCTTATTTCCTAAACAAAAACACCCAACGTGTTCTCGTGCGGAAACGAAAATTCACAAACACATTTGTACACACACATTCATATGTACATAGTTGTGTTTCTATTATAGGTATGTGACAATAATTTAATAAAAATACTCCCGCTCCAAATAGCTACGACATGCCGAAAATAATTTTATTGACTTACCGCCACCCCGAATCCACTCACACATACGTGTAGAGACCAAAGTGAGTGTGAATGAACAAGCAAAGGAATTTATCTATGTTTATGTGTGTGTGTGTGTGTGTATGTCTTAATATGGGTAACATATTGGTTGGTCATACCGTTATTGGGCGCATCATCCAATGTAGACGGCTAGACAGCTTGGCAAATTGTAACGGAAGTCGCTTAATTTCAGTACATTTCAATGCACTCAACATTCATATCCGTCCGTGTGACGCTGAGGTGGTGAGGACGGTGGAAGGGACACATACATATATACATACAAACATTAACACAAACAGATTTGTACTTAGATACCCATTATAACCAAGGCAAGGCGCACACATCCTTACCAGCGTAGAGTAACGGAATTACCCGACGCTACGAGCGAACGCCCTTGAACTGACGACGCCCGAGGTTGGGCGGTGTTTATTTGCGAACATCTTCACTTCCTCATTAATTTATTTACATTTTCTAGGCAAAAAAAAAGCAAAAAAAAAGCAGAAAAAAACACTACAGTAATAAAAGAAAAAAGACAGCAATTGAGAAGTGAAAAAAAATACAACAAATAGCAGGCAATGCGAAGAAAGAAAACATGTGGCACTTGAAGTGGCAGTGTGGCACGTACGAGTTGGTGCGCGCAAATACAAGCATACACACACTCCGTCGGAATTTGGCGTATTCATACGAGCGGTGGCATGCTAGAAAACACTCACACCCAGACACACACACACACCCACAAACACATAAACACATACTTTTAGACAAGTATAGGAAGCAGTATTAATGAAAACAGAAATTACTTCCGCACATTGGCACGTTCTTCGCAAAAAAAAGACAAGAAAAAAACGAAAAAAAAACGAAGGAAAATGCGCCAAAAGAGGCGAAGAGATGATGTGTAAAAATGTGATAACGAAAAATCCACAAAATGAAAAGAAATGTTGGAAAAATTAGGCTTCGCACACACATGTATGTGTGTGTGTGTGTGTGTGCGTATGTGTGCACTCATATCAATAAAAGCAGCGCGAAATGCAGTTATGAATAACAAGCAACAGCTGAAGATGTCATTTGCCATTTGCTGGTTTATCATACATACATATACGTATCCACATAGAAGCAAGGAAGAGTCATATACATATTTATGTACAATATATAGAAGATAAACATAAATGGTAGATTCCAGTGAAATGGCGAAATTTATATACTCTGATGTGTACATTGAAAATATTGGACGAATTTTCTTCTCTTATTCTCCTCAACGCATGGTATGTATTTTTATTAATTCCTAACAACATATACACATATACATACATACCAGGTGTGTTAGTTGAAATTTGCCGGTTTTTCCGATAAAGAAAACATTTAATTTTCAGAGGAATCTCAAAATTTTTTAATTCAAAGTATTGACCAATGGTTTCTACACATTTCGCCCATCTCTCAGGCAAATTATGGATACCATTCCACATAAAACTTTTTCTCTTTCGAGGCAAACCATTCGACAAGCCATTTTTCGACTTCTTCAAAATTAGCGAAGCACTGTTCTGCAAGGGAGTGTCCCATAGATGCGAAAAGGTGATAGTCGGACGGGGCGAGGTCTGGAGAGTACGGCGGGTGCGATAATATTTCCCAATTACCATAAGTGTGTTTAATGTGTCTTTCACCAGTTTAGCGGTATGAGACGGCGCGTTGTCATGTTGCAAGAAAACTTTGCCATGTCTTCGGGCCCATTCCGACCGTTTTTCGATCAACGCATGATTCAAATTGATCATTTGTTGTCGGTAGCGATCCGTGTTCACCGTTTCACCAGGTTTTAACACACCACACTGGTCCCACCAAACACAGAGCCATTGTCTTACGGCCAAAGCGATTTGGCCTTGCAGTCGATGCGTCAGCTTCACCTGGGGAAAGCCATGATTTTTTTCGCTTCAGGTTCTCAAAATAAATCCATTCTCCGTTCGATGCAGAAAAGATTTCCTTTCGAATCGTTGAAGCAGCATTTCACAAACGGTTTTTCGATTTTCCATTTGTCTCTCGTCCAGCTGGTGTGGCACCCATTTTCCATACTTCTGGATCTTTCCCATGGCTTTTAAACGTTGGCAAATTGATCCTCGAGTCACATGTAGTGTTTCTGTCAATTTTTGTTGCGATTGGGTTGGATCAACATCCAATAACGCCTGCAATTCCTCGTCTTCGAACTTTTTCGCTGCACCAGGATGTTCATTGTCTGTCAAATCGAAATCTCCACTTTTAAATTGACGAAACCATGTCTCACATGTTTTAATCACTGGAGCATGTTCACCATAAGTTTCTACCAGCAACCGGTGAGCTTCAGCTGCTTTTTTCTTTTGATGAAATAAGAAAAGCAACGAATGCCGCAAATGCGATTTACTTGGAACTTCGGTGCGTAGAACCGGCTGTCTTGTGAGTCGAACCTCTAACCCTTCTTCACTTCAAGACATCTACGCATACAGCCGACCAAGTCCTCGGCTACCCTCTTCACCAGCTGGACGAAGGAGTACAGGCTTGAAATAGATGTGAAGACCGATGACCAAAAAATTTCGACTGCAAACAACTCAAAGATATTGGAAGTCACATTCGATAGCCTGCACTTCTTCACTCCGTATACGACCGCAATTGCCGCAAAACTCTAGAGCCGCAACAAAATACTCAAAGCACTAGCCGGCTGCACCAGGGATAAAGATAAAGAAACCTTGTTGGCAACCTACAAAGCAATTGGCCGGCCGGTCGTAAACTATGCTGTGCCGATCTAAAGTTACAGGCATCTCAGAACACCGCCCTTAGGACTGCGACAGGAAATCTCCTGATATCGCCGGAGCATCACTTGCACAGCGAAGCATCTATGCTACGAGTTAAGGAGCACAATGCTTTGCTGTGCAAGCAGTTCCTACTGGGATGTTACCGCAGGGAGTACCCCATAAGCACCTTATTGAAGCTGAATCTCCACCTAGGTACATCAGAAAGGGAGTACTTGACTTGAAGAACACCATTCGGCAACATGTGCAACAACTGCTGGACAGGACTGCGTACAGACAAGCACTGAATGCCATTCACCAGGAGTCAGTGAACACTTTCAAATACTCCCTTCCCGTGAATGGCGTGCTCGGGGTTAAACCACCACCCATAGCAGACAACGAACTGGAGCTGCTTCGAGAGACCCGCGTGAACCTGGCACAACTTAGATCTGGATATTGTAGCAGGTTAAACTCCTACTTATTCAGACTCGACCCTAGCATACCCAACGTATGCCCTGCATGTGGAGAGTCTCTGCACGATACTAACCACCTTTTCACATGCCCCCTTAAACCGAGTCATCTAACCCTCCTCTCCCTTTGGTCCGATTCCGTCGATACATCACGTTTCCTGCACCTGGCGACTTTTTCCTTACAAACCTCGTGAAAGAAAAGGTTCACACCAACAGGCCAACGTCATTTGAAGATGACAATGACGGAATTCGTGAAGCTATTGATGACATACAGGAGACATTTTGCGATTTGGTGATTCAAATTTTCATAAAAAGGGTACGGTCATGCAACCGTACCCGTGGCGGCATTTGAATATTATGCTACCAACTCCCTGTGAAAGGTAATTTGAGTAACATTTTTTTTGGAGTCCCCCTTATACACACAGACCATCCTCGTATTGCCTGTCAATTCAATGCAAAATTATGTTTCAATAACTGTGCAAATACAGACTTGAACGCACACACACCCATGTCCATATGAGCATGACTTGAAGCTGGCATATGCTATTTGTCTATTAGTTTGTGTTAATCTTCCAATACTGGTGGCTTTCAACCTCAGGCTCGCTGCTTTTCTTATTTACTTTTTTGTTTTGCTTCACATGACAATTCTATCGCATTGCTTCAGTGTACATTAATGGAGTCATACAAATGTAATTATGCAATTTATCAATGTGGTTGTGGATGGGAAAAAAAGAAAATAAAGAAAAGGCGAGGAATTATTAGAAAAAAGAATTGGGTTTTATCTCTAACGAAGAGAGAAGAGAAATAGTTATTCTTCTATGCACCGCCGGAAATCAAAAATCTCTCTACTAGCTTGCCTAAAACAGTAAATGTGTTAAGACATATTACTAAAGATACTGCATATTTAGGTCTGATCAGTCTGAGAGAGCATGATAAACTTAAGCACAGAGACTGAAGAAAAACTTCAGGGGGGCGTCCATGCCTTCACAACACATAGCAGGACGGGAATGATGAGGGACTTGTAGAGCCTGGTTTTTATTCGTCGGGAGAGAACTTCAATAGCCTACTCAGTCCAAAGTAGGACCTGTTAGCAAGAGTGATTCTACTTTGGATTTCAACTATTATTCTACTTAGCTCTGCCATTTGTATATTTTGTACAGTAATACAGAAGTCAACTTGATATCTAACTGCTTGGGGAGATCCCTTTGGTAGTGCTCGGTGTTATCCCGAAAAGGATCATTATTGAATAGTAATGTAGATTATATTTGTCCTACCTGCCGATCTTTAAGTAGACAGGCTGAAAACTTTCAGTTACTTCTGCCATGTCGATTTTTTGTATGCAGCCTAAGAGTGACAGAAGTGTTTAGCATCATCAGCGGAGAAATCTGGACAAACTCTGGGTTCTTATATATTCCTTTACGGCCAACTGCCATGGAAAATATTTGATGACACTGAAAAACTAAGGTAGCCGATAGTACTAATCTCAGCGACGGCGCCTGTGGGAGCCATATCGTGAGACTAAAGTTACGTTGACTGTGTTTTTCGGGATTTAATTTCATCCTTGCGTATTCTCACATATTTTGGACTTTATGCTGAAACATTTAATTGTCTTAATTTCCCCCTTCTCCATTCGAAAGCCCCTGTTACGAACGCTCTGAAGACAGAGTTTTGATCTTCAAGACATTGAAATGTAATACATTGTAATACAAAAACTGTCCAGGCTGGTAACAAACACATCGAACCCAAGCAAAAAGAGAACACCCATTATAAAAAGGGACTTACCCACAAAAAAAGGAATATATTTACTACAACTACTCTGAAGTTCTTTCAAAGTGTTTTGAGTAAAGGGATATATCCAAAGTATGTTAAAACTATTTCAGGAGAATCCTAATAAGGTGAGCTCTATAGGAATTATAATTAACCAAGGGAGCTGGGAACAGACTGCCTACTTCGTCACCTTGCGATCGACCACAATACTTGCGGGGTGGGATAGATACCCCGAGAGCTTAAGAGTGAACACTTCTCCATCCTGCTGAATGGCAGCGAAAATGCAACTTCCGGAGATGACGACCCCGCATCCCCAATCGATGAAGATGGATAAGACGTTCCACTACCCGACCATAAAAAGGTTCGAATGGCAATTTCAAACTTAAAGAACAACAAAACGGTTGGAGCTGATGGCTTACCGACTGCACTATTTAAGCAAGGCGATGAAGAGCTGACAAGGTGTATGCATCAGCTTCTTTGTAGAATATGGTAGGATGAAAGTACGGCCGACAACTGGAACCTAAATGTGCTCTACTCAATCCATATATGGTTAATGGGTGTGTTCCCAGTCTGCGCCAGTCGTCGTAGGATCGCATTCGAGCGTTTTGTATGAAAAACTAAAGCCCATCGCCAACAAGTTGATTGGTAGGATAGTATATGTGGAAGAAGCGTAGGATCTTCAAAAAGACGTCACTCTTTATTATGTGCAGCAGAGCTAACTTTTACAAGAGTGTCCAACTGTTGGCGTATGCAGATGATATTGACATTATTGGGTCCCAAATCACTGTTGACAGTCATAATTTCGAGGTCGTAGATAATTTTGTTTATCTAGGGACAAGCTTTAATACTAATAATAATGTCAACTATGAAATCCACGATAGAATAACTTCTGACAGCAGGTGTTGCTTTCGACTAAGTAGGCAATAGAAAAGTATACTCCTTTCTGGACGATCAAAAACTAAACTCTACAAGTCGCTCATCATCCCCAACCTACTATATGGTGCAGAAGCGTGGACGATGTCATCGTCCGATGAGGCGTCATCTGCAAGTCTTCGACAGAAAAGTTTTGCGAACGAGTTATAGTCCTTTGCACATTGGCAACGGCGATTACCGCAGACGATGGAAGGCAAAAATTACAGCTTTGACGGTGTTCCATGCAGTACCTTCCGCTTTAAGCACCACTCCGTGTGAAGGATCAGGTAGAGAGTGATCTAGTTTCAATCGGTTTATCCAACTGGTGCCACACAGGGAAGAGAAGAACCGAAGGGCGTGCTCTTGTTGATTCGGCTATAAATGCGTGAGAGGTGCCGACGGCAATGAAGAAGTAGAAGAAGAAGAAGCTGGGAAATTTTCTCATTTCCAATTATTTTTGATGTTTTGTATGAATTTTAAGGATAACTCTGCATCCGAGGCGTAGATAAAAGTCTCCTCGAAAATCCTTAAGCGCCGTCTTTAGCCTCTTACAGTCATTCCCTGAATTAATTATACTCTTTTGCATTATTCAATACCTTACACATATATACATTTATACATAAATTGCTGCATATTATGTAATTTCGCCATTTAACGAAGACACATGGATAAATACATACACACATATACCATGCATAAGAAACCCCATAGTGCTCATAATTTTAGAGCGATCACCGCCATCAAGGCGAAAATTGCATAATACGACCGGAGCGTAATAGGGAACGCTTAGTGACAGTATTTGAATTTTTTACATTTTTTTCGCATTTTCTTTTCTTCATTTTTTACCATCGTCATTGTCATAGATGCTGCACAACAATAGCTCGGTTGTCTCGTTGTCATTATAATTTCTGACATTTTTCTATTGTATTACATCCACATATTTGCATACACTATACTTGTCTATGTATACACGTATGTACATATGTATATTTAATGCTTTTATACACTTAACCTCATACGAACTTATGAAACATTCAAATAAATGTCAGGTCACACAATCAGGCGATAAACGAAAGCGATAAGAAGGAGGAGAAGGTGTAGAGAAGAGGTTAGAGAAAAACGAAATGATGGGGAATTAAACACCCGCCACTCACTGTAGTATACGTATGTATATGTATGTGTGTATGCATGTGTGGAGTTAGCATTCATCTGCATTTGCACTTCCATTTACGCTCATAAAAATATTATAAAAGAATTCATGATTTTTTTATTTTTATTATTTTTTTTTTTTTTTTTTGCAATTTTACAACTTCATAACTGTAATACGCGCATATAAATATATAATACATATGAATGTGAGTGCATGTGCGCAAATGGCATAATATATATATGTGCAAATTCATACAGAAACTCCTGCATATACTATTTAAGTCGCTCTCACTTTCTCCCAGCAGAAAATTGAATTCCGCTCATCATCTAAATCGATGATAAATACACATTTCCGCGCTAAAGCATTCCACGCTAAGAGAGTGTAGAGCGACTGTTCCCTCTCAAAATTTCATTTCCTGTAGTGAAAATGTTTGCAAGCTAGACTGGAATACAAACTTGTCTTCTTGTCAAAACACATTCCACACCGCCTTCCCGAAGAGTATTTTGAAAAAGAAAGGATTGTCAAACTCATTCTACTCTACAACCTCTAGGCATGACTTTTAACTCATTCTGTGCTGACTTCCTTTGGAATGAAGTAAAGAAGTCAGAGACGTTCAATTCCAACATAAAAATGAATGAATTAAAGAAGCAACCGAGTATCAAAAACATTTCATTATATTTTCTGTAGTAACAAATATTTTTTCGTTCCACTGTACCTACCGCTGGAATAATTTTGAATAGAGAACATTTGTTATTATCATTATTTTCCACCTTCTGGAAGAATGACTTAAAGCAGCGAATGATTGTCATAGACATTCCACACTGCCTTCCATAGGAATGACTTAGAGAAACGAAGGAGTTTAATCAACATTTCATTCTGCCTTATATAAGAACGGGTTAGAGTAATGAAAAATTGTCATAGTCATAGCAATAACTCTGAGAAAAGCTCGCTAGAAATTCTACCACTCCTGCTGCTTAGAAAATACTAGGAGCAGCAAACGATTGTCATAGGTATTCCACTCTGCATTGCATTAGAATGTGTCCGTGAAGCAAACATTTCATTCTGCCTTCTTTAGAAAGGATTTAAAGTAGCAAACGATTGTCAAACACATTCTACTCTTCTTTCCATAATAATGACTTTGATCATCTAGTGATTGCCAATATTATTCCGCTTCATCTTCTGAAGGAATGTGTTAGAAAGAGAAGTCTATAATTTCCACAATGTCTGTCACAGCAGTAGCATGAAATAGCAAATGATTTTTATAAGCATTCTACTTTAACTTCCATGGAAACGACTTAAAGAAGTGAACGCTTGTTATAGACAATTTACTATGCCTTTCTTAGGAGAGACTAAGATAGCATATATTATACTTTTACTCCCATAGGAGTTACTTAAGGGGTTAGGAATAGTCAGGATTTTCAAAAAAAAAATTTTTTTTTTTTGCATTTTCGTTAAGTATAATATCTTAAAAATAATCTCTGAAAATTTCAAGTTAATCCGATAATTCGTTTTTAAGTTATTCGACAAATAACAAAGAGAGCTCGGGCCTTTCAAAGCGCTGTGTGAAACTTTAAACGCGTTTTTCTCAAAACTATGTTTTTTGAACTGGTGACAACTGTAACTCGAAAACCGCTCAGTTGATTTTAATGAAATTTATACAGCTTGTAGAATACATAATAAACTCGGGCCTGATCGAAGGATTTTTATTTTGTGAAAAATTTCGATTTTTTAAGACCAATTAACTGTTGATTTTTTCCCAAAAATCTAGAAAAAAATTTCCTGAGGCCGCCATTTTGTTAATTTTTGAAAAAAAATAAAATCCTTCGATCAGGCCCAGGACTATTTATTTATAAAACTATTTTTTTTTATCCGATTGATTTCAGATGAATCTCCAAGGACTTATGATTGTCACCGCAAGGACCTTTTTTTGGAGCTGGGTTAACACAGACAGCTGTAACTTCGGAAATAAATTTTTTTTTTTTCGAAATTTTCGTGACTTCAAGTCAAAACATTGTTTAATTAAACCATATCACTACTTTTGTAAAATAAAATTATTTAATAGCAAAAAAAAATACTGAAAATTCTCATTTTTTCGTGCCTCTGACTACCCCTAACCCCTTAAATCACCGAATATTTGCGGAACTCATACCACTCCACCTTCTGTAGTAATGAGTTAAAGAAAAACAGCGATTATATTATACTTTCCACTAAGCCTTCCATAGAAATGACTGTAAGGGGTTAACGATTGTGAAAGAGGTCTTACGCTGCCTTAAAGTACAAAAAGGGAACAAATATATTCCCTTACTATGCAATGAAATTTACCCCCTAAAAATTTGTTTACTGGGATTCTATTCCACATGTAATCACATACCTCTCTGTGTGTACTCCACACTGACGCGCTTATAGGATTTCACCTTTGGTTACACTTCCGCCACTGTGATTTCATTTGATTTGCCTCGTAAGTGGAGTGTTAAAGTGCAACGTGTTAAACGTGTGGCAGCGCACGAAGCGTGTGGTGTGACTTCAACGGATTGGTTGGGTATTTGGCTGGTTGCCTCTATTATGATTGTATGTGTCTGTCTGTCCGCTTGTCTGTCGGTTTGTCTACCTAGCGGATGCCACCTAAAGTTCTGTTGATTTTGTAGGTGAATCCCATTTTTTTTTTTTTGGTTGGCTGACAGTGCGAGCACTTACTAAGGTAGACAGATAGAGATTTACAGTTAGAGCGCAAAAGGTTTATTCGATTGTGCCGCCAATCTGGGCTTTCATGATTTCCATTTTTTACAGATTTTCGCAAGGTTTTTTTATTTTTTGCTGCACTTCCCATTTGCTCCACGTGACAAATTTAAAATATGAAAATAAACCAAGTCAAACGCAATACAAATAGAAATATATCCAGCAGTCGTAGAGTATTCTTTTTGAAGTGAAACGTGACTTGAAAAGAGTCCTGCTCTTCACTACTGGTTATAACCTTACTCCGGACATGGGATTAAAGTAACTAAATAAATTCTAAATGAGCGCGATGGATCTGCCAAAAAGCAAATCGTTGTTACTCGGCGATGTTATTTGATCTCCGAAGGTCACTTTGTTGTCTTCATTGTATGGTTTCACTTTGAAGATACTTTGAAGTGAGATTCTAACGGCAATACTTAATATCTTACCACGGGTCTGGGCCAATTTTAATTACAAAAAATTGCTTCATAACGCAAATCCCCACTGGTAAAGAATTAAATAATAATTCTCACACAACTGGTGGCCCCGATAGTGGAAATATACTCGGATGAGATGATTAAACAGGTCAGACTATCTATCGCATTGATCCTTGATTATAGGAACCTTGAGGGAGCCTGAAAGCTGATCAACAGGTAAGGAGCGATCAAGCCGATGCTTAGCTTTGAAGCCTTTTGTTACTTACAAGTTACTTCTCAAGGAATTGACCTATGAATAGAGGTCGCGTATCGGAAATCTCATAAAGCATGATAGGAGAAAGAGTCTGACTACACATCTTAAATAAGACTGTCCTGCTCTGAACAATACTTGGCTTCGGAATTGTGAGACCATACTGTTGAATGGTATATACAGGTTAGCCAACGTCGAAATTGTGGATCTAATGAGATTCGCTATCACAACGGGTAATTTTCCAACAAAGGTGTAATCGATGTGAGTTTGGTTACCGTTTACCTAATGGACTTAGATTAAACATTGTCTGCTCGTAAAATGGCAACATTACCTCCTTTCTACTGCTTAAATCTTTTAAAACATAAGAGCAGTCTTATTTATTTTATATTTTTCCACTCATTAAAAAATCGCTCTCTCCCTCATCCTTTCTCCCTCTCTCCCTCTCTCTCTATCTCTCTCCTTCCCCTTCTCCTTCTCTCCCTATATCTCTCTCTCTCTCCCCCTATCTCTCTCTCTGTCTCTCTCTCTGTCTCACTCTCTCTCTCTTACTCTCTCTCTTTCTCTCTCTCTCTCTTACTCTCTCTCTCTCTATTACTCTCTCTCTCTCTCTCTCTCTCTTTCTCTTACTCTCTCTTCCTCTCTCGCTCTCTTTCTCGCTCTCTCTCTATCTCTCACTCTCTCTTACTCTCTCTCTCTCTCTCTCTCTCTCTTCTTGCTCTATTTTAAAAAAATTCCAGCTCTAGAAGTAAAATGGCAAGTCTCATTTCCAATTTATGAGCTGACAATTAGATGGTATCTAATAAATCATTTTTCCCCTCTACCAGCTAATAGACAGATCATGACCACCGCAGAGTCAGTTTCGATGAATTCCCTCCGCAATGGACCTAGACTACTACGTAAAAGTGTCCACTTCGGACCTACTATCGAAGTAGAAGTTTCCAAACGGCAGCGGAAATAGTAGCTCTCTAGGAAGCGATTCTAACGCTTTCGATCTAAAAATATTACAAAACTCATCAAGTTACACCTATTGTTTTTGACAGTGACTCTGAGATCCAATTGGTATGCATGGTAAGATGCTAAGAGCTGGTTGCATTCTCCATGACTAGGAGTCAAACATGACTAAGATTCAAAACCTGCGAGCTATCGAACATTGGGGCCACTTCGTATATTTTTTATTGACATCAAAAGTATTCCATAGTAGTTAGTTACCAATTTGCTGTTCAGGAACTGATGAATATAGCATAACAAAGAGCCGAACATAATATTTCCTTACTGAAACCATGTGCGTATTACCGAAACTAGTGATTTGGTTCACTATATAATGATCAATGCAGCAATAGTTTTAATAGTCTCAGACACAAAAATCTTGGAGAAACCCCTAAAGACAACCAACGGCCCTTTACAGCATAATACTAAAGTCGTCAGCGAGGTCACCTCGCGTATGGTGAAAAAAGTATTCAGAACACACATAAATTTAGTGTTATGCAATCCCACTCACATATATATGTATGTCTTTATAAAATTATATTTAATACACCAACACAACGTAAATCTTAAACTCAATCAGTTGTGGAGCAAATAAATAGAAAAAAATCTCATATAAATAAATCTTTCTGCTCCACATATAACTATACCATATACATACGAGTATGAACATATGTAAACCAATAGTGATACTAATATTAAGGCAGTGTACGAGTACGACCATACCTTCAAACATACATATATGTATGTCCATACATGATCCTGAAGTTGGTAGAATTATGTAAATCTACAAATAATAGACTCGAATGATGTGCCTGAATATGAATATAAATTGAATTTGTTGAATAGAAATGATGCAGTGGTGACTGTGTCGCAACCAAAGCGAGCAAAAAAAAAAACAAAACTCTTGTCAACAACAGCAACAGAAAGGAAAGAAAATTACGAGGAAGAAACGAAAAAAACTACGCAAAATGTTGATGAAGAAAGGAGTATGTACAAATGTGTGATAGAAAAAAAATGGTAAAATCTTTTTGGTTGGAAAATTCAGTGAAGAGAAATGCAAGAAGAAATCAGTGTTGGACAGATACAAAATAATGCTAGATATATAAAAAAAATTTTAGTAGATTAAAAAGTGAATTTTTTTGAGCTTTCAAGTACATAAGAAAAAGGACCAGTTGTTAAATATAATCCGGCTGGTTTGCATTTTTGCACTAACTACTTTATCTTCCATCATCCATGTAAACAAGTGGTGCTTTTTATATGGCAATGTCCTACAAGCTGTCAATTGTCCGACTATGCATCAGCTTTGTACTAGTTGTACAATATAACAGTTTAGAATAGGCATGTTAAATTTCTACTCCACAAAAAAAAAATGTAATATCTATCAAAATAACTTTGCCTACAGCGATATTCGAACCACGAACCTAGCGTACTCCAACGGTAACCTTTAACCACTCTAGCTGTAACAGGGGAACTAAGGGAAATTGAAAAATCCAACAGACCGGTGACCGAAAACCAGTAACAGTCCGGACTGCCCTGAACCCGAAACCGATTGCGGAAAGTCGCGGTTACACTTGCTTCTTACACTAAACAGCTACAGATTTGTTCATCAGCTGCTATAAAATTGAATCGGGAAAAGAAAAGAATGCACGGGTATATACTCGGAACTTTATTGCATTAATTCGAGCGGTTTTTTTTTTCGAAAATTAAGACTTTATTGTATAAAAATTGTTATGCATTTAATGTTCAAAGTATTGCCCATAGGAAGCTATGATGTTTTCCCATCTTTCTGGCAGTTTGCGGATCCCATCCCAAAAGAACTTCTCCGGCTTGGAGGTCAAGAAAGAATCGAGCCAATTTCTGATACCCTGTTCTGAAGTGAAGCGAATTCCTGTCGAGGGCATTCTGCATTGATCTGAATAAGTGGTAATCGGAAGGTGCTATGTCTGGGCTATAAGGCGGGTGAGGTAGAACTTCCCACCCACAGTTTTCCAAATAGTTTTTAACTGGCCTTGCAACATGTGGCCGAGCGTTGTCATGATGAAAAATTATTGATTCGTATCTGGTCGCATATTCTGGTCGTTTTTCCGCGATGGCCTTTTTCAAACGAATCAATTGTTTTCGGTAGAGGTCCCCATTGATTGTCTCGCCCGATTTCAATAGCTCATAATAGAGCACACCCTTGTGGTCCCACCATATACATAGCATAACCTTGGCACCATAGATATTCGGCTTTGCCGTGGATGTCGATGGTTGGCCGGGCTTCAGATACGATCCCTTACACGACGCGAAATAATACTAGTAGAGCCCTCTCTTAGAAAATCGCACGAATTAATACACGCAAATAAAAAATTTATAATTTAGATAATTTAAAAATCTACGTGGTTTTATTATTACAATAGATATTGTTGATACTCTGTTCCGGGCAACACTAATCCGTTTATATTAAACAAAACTGGAATTTGAAGAAATATCTTTCTTGAAGACAGTTCTATGTATTAATTATCATTATTTTATTGTAATTAGCGAGAGAGCGAGGCATTATATATCACTAACGTGACACTGTGGAGATGCTGGGTACTCAAAATAGCTCGATTTTGGGTTAGAAGTGGTGTAAAAAAATTTAATTGACCACATCACCATCAGTCTGAAACATAAATGATTGCAAAGCGTGAATTGACAGTAAACAAAAAGGTGTTCAGTATATAATACGAACAGAAAAGCCACTAAAGCTCGAGTGGTTAGCTCTGCGCACTACCATTCTAAAAAAAAGAACTAGAGTCCTGGTTCTATAAACATTCAAAATCACATAAAATATTATTTTTTTTCAAGCGGACCCTCCTCGACAGTGAATTTCGGTCATTTGGATGTAAGAATAAACTGTTTCTTCCTCCATTTGCTGGAAAAACATAAAAACGCAGTAGTTACAACTGCCAATTATATGTATTAAGTATTAAATAAACCAACAAGCTCTTAAAAAAAGCGTCCAGAATTGATCATTAGAAAAGATGTCGCATTTCAGCATGGCAATGAAAGACAACATACTTCTATTATGGCCAGGCAAAAATTGACGGACTTTGGTTGGGATGTATTGATGCACCCGTCATATATCCCGGGCCTTGCACCATCTTACCACCATTTATTTCAAAGAGTCGCTATTCATGTTTTTCGCCAATAAGCCAATAAGTCCTTCACTGATAGACTTTTGAAGCCAAGTGAAAAATGGAAAAAGTCATAGAAAATAATGGTCGATATTTACTTGATTAAAATGTAATTAATTCGCGTGGAGTTTTTTGAATATACAAAACCAACATTAGGAGAGCAATTTAAAGTGTTTTATTGTAAAATTTTTCTCTCGTAGAAACAGTTTAGAATTTACCTTAGCTTGGTTTGCCATATTATCAAATTTTAATAATTTAAATAATATGTATTCCCATTACTTTATTACAACTATTTTATTTTTAATTAATTTACAGGTCAAAATAAATATTCAAAAATTTTTAATTTTTTCTTGTACCTATTTTTAAACTCCCAAAATGCGCATTAAAAAATTAAATGAAAAATCAGCGAACAATAGAATTTACACACATATCCGCTACACTTCAGAGGAATACTTATCACTAAATTATTATCTACACTTTCAGGCTACCGTATGGTGGAGGCACAGATTCTCGTAAAACTCTCAACTCGAATATTGGGTAAGTCCATCTGCTGGCTTGCATGTATTCAATAAACTTCATCCCGCAGCTATCACGAAAAACAAAGAAAATGTTAAGAGAAAATTAAAAAAAAATCGTGCTTTCGCTGATTTGATTTAAACTTGTTAAAGGTGGGTTGCTTCCGAAAAAATACTGAAATTTGCAAAAAATATTGTTTGAACACATATTCTGAAATCAACTCAGACTCTCTTCTATGTCTTCTATGCACTGAAAACGGATGCATTGAATTGGTTATTTGAGAGAAGAAAGATTTGAAAAGAAATAAGTAAGTTGGCCGGTGGCATAATGAGTTGAATATGGTTATTTTCCCAAGGTATTTGTGTAATTCTCGGACAGAGATTATTCATAAAGATAGACTTGTGAGATGGTGCGTTGTCGTAGTGCAAAATTCATGAGTGTTCTTTCCACAAGTGGTTTTTCGACAAATTTGCTCTCACAAATGATACTCAAAAGATAATATTCTCTATTCACCGTCTGATCTTCTGGTAAGATTTTCAAGCAAATATAACGGTCAACATTATATTGAATTTTCATCGTTTTTTAAATGATTTTTTTCGGTTTAGGCTTAGTTGAGCGATGACTAATGACTTTTAGGCAAATGAATCGTTGAATAAAATTTAGGTGCTAGCTCCTGTGTATATATTATTTTCATAAAACACAAATGGATTCGTGAAGCACAGAAAGTGAAGCAGCTGTTTCCTTAAAACTTAAATGATGATTTTTAGTTACCATTTCTTTCACTTTTCAGTTAAAAATGTTAATTGCGGACTAAAGCTATATTTAAATGGACTGTACCGAAGTTTTAGCTTGAAATTCTATGAGAAATACTCCACGGATCAACTATGCTGAGCTCTGATATATGGTTACATATACTATACAGAATTACAGTGCAAACATAGCCGCCGTGTTATCAAAATAAAGAGCCGAACGAAAGAGATTCTACTCGACTATTTTCCGTATTTCCTGTAATTCTTTTAAAATATTAAGATGTTCTCCCTCACTCCAATCGCCAACTCGTCATAAAGAGTTGATCAGTGGTTGATCGGACTCTGAGGCGCAAACTTCTGCTCATGTCCGCTAACTCCTACAAAGAGTTACCGCGGCATTTGATCTCGCTCTGCTCCCTTATATTACTAGCCCGACTATGTAGGAAATTGTTTCCACAAGTGGGATGTAAATAGGTTGCCCTTTCTCATATGTTCGATTTAAGGGTTGAACCATTTTGTTCCTCGGCAGCAAATGCTGAAAAATCTTTGGGCAGCAGCACCACATTTAAACTTTTTATCCCTCTCTTTTAGCTTCCTAAGAGCCGCATTTGTTTCTCCCTGCGGTGTCATGGCCAAAACTGCACTGTATGGCATCGTTCTAATGATCTCGCCGCAGTCAAAGATGAACGCGATCGTCGATATATTAATAAAATAAACTTTATTTTATATTTAAAAATGGAGGCACCAGAGGTAGCCGAGTATTGGTTTGACCAACATCCAAAATTAAAAAAAAAAACTAAGTCTTCTAATTGGGGTCGCTCCTCGGCAGGGAATGTCAACCCCTTCGAGGGCATTTCTGACATGAAATGAAGGCTCCTCATAAAAAACCATCAGCCGTTCGGAGGTAGCTTAGTATGGCCTGTAGATTCGTCCATTTGTTGGAAAAAACATCAAGACGCGTTTTCTAGCCTTCAAGTTGAAGAGGGGATTGAGCGTAGAGTTGCTGGAAGACATATGGTTATCTCCCTAGGGATGTGTAACGATACTTAGAACTTCGTGGGACAGATGGACAGTATGTTGTGTATGATGCTCTCATATGAAGGGAGCATACGTGTCTTTCAGTTGCTTGTGCGTGAAATGTTTAGGCAGCGAATACATCTGCAGTTCAATTAACTTTTAGGATAGGTGTATGGATGAGCATGTTTAAGTTAGTACGCGGTATATGGGATCCAATCCCAGCCCACCAGTCCGAAGCTGTATAGAAGTTCAACTGGTTTCGACTACGACATTTAACCGGAGACCAAAATCTGTAGCCACGGGGAGCAGGAGCCCTCCGATCTGCTCATGCGACAAAACCCTTTTTAGACAAGTCAGGCGATGTACCTATATACCAAGGAAGAGAGTTAAGCAGTTCATGAAACTGAGCAAATGTTAGCTGATACATAGAAAGGAGAATTTTTCATGGCTCACTCACGCCGTCACTGGCTATCAGTTACTAAAACTCATATTTCTAACCAGTAAACCAATAAAGCTTGAAGAAAGCTCGAAATATTTTTTTATGTTCGTCGCACATTAAAGGAACTTAAACCCCTTTCTAACCCCCAAAACTCATGCCAAATGAAATATTTCACTTTCATGTGAATATTCAATAGCATAAAATAATTGTAAATGTCCTTTTTTTACATAATAATGCATGAAATAAGAAATTTTACTCTTCCAAATAAATAAATGGATACCATAAAGTTTTCTACTTTGAGAAAAACAAACAAAAAAAAAAAAAAAAATACAAGGATACGCGTGCCTGGACACACACGAGCTGATTAACCAGCAAACAAGTATGCTTACAAACACATATATACCTATATAAAATTCCAAAAATCATAAAGAGACAGCAGGACAACAAGTACTCCAGGAAGTAACGAACATTCTCACTATGACAATATTTTTCCGGCTCTAGACGAAATACCGGCAACAAAACAGGCAAGAAGAAGAATATATTGTATATATGTATATACATTTGTATATAAAGGTGTATATTTTGCTTTGTGTGAGTATATGTATGTATGTGCTGAGGTCCTGCAACACTTTGAACTTGCCAAAAGTGGACTGTCCACAAATTTAAAGCTGCAAAATGTGTTCGTGTATATAAATATATATATACATATATGTGTATGTGTGTGTGTAAGAGTGAATCTTTGTATACACTCAAGTGTGTGGTAATGTGAGAGGCTGCGTGCCAAACGGTATCTTTATCAAATTGCGCAACAAACAGCTATGTGCTTGCTTAGAAATAGTATAGTAGTTGTTGTTGTTGTTTTGTTGTTGCTATATTGTTGATGTGTTTCAATTTTCCAAACACTAAATGGAAGCTTGTTGCAAACGAGCTCACATGAACCTTACACACACATATAGACAACCTTTAGTTATTTATTAAGACTCTTAGATTCACACACACACACACATACACGCACACGCATACACAGAGAGACAGACACGCACATGTACACTTTGAAAGTCCAATACACAATTGGTATGTCCGGCCAAGTTAAGAACGTTAACAAGATAACAAATGACATGACTTGCTTTTGTATGTTTGTACCATACGTGTATGTGCATATATGTGTGCGTGTGTGGCAAGTGGAATGCTTTGTATGTTGCCACATTCACTCCACCAAATGTAGGACCACCAAGAAAAGGCCTTCTTAGTATCAAAATAAAGTGACAAGTCACTTCGCACTCGGGTGAGCGGAAAACCGTTGAAAGCTCGAGTCGGGTCCAGCGTGTTGAGTGTGAAATCTGAGCAGCGGATGCCTGATTTTCAATTTGGTCAGTTAGCACGAGCAGGGCCGAGAAAGTACTTACGCAAAATGAAAAGGAAAAGTAGCCACAAAATCAATATGTCTAAAATTCTATACACACAGGCACACACACACACACACACACACACACACACACACACACTCAGATATGTCACAAGACAGACAAGGGCAAATGTGAAAGAAATTGAGCAAACAATTGGCTGCTATTCATGAGCCAAAGTCAAGCCAATCGGTGTAGCTTGGGAGTGAGCAATCAAAAGGAAAGAAAAAAACCAAAAAAAAAGCAACAAAGCTTAAGAAGAAATTTCAAAAAATATTATATTTGCTCAGGAAGTTGCTGTCATTCATGCCACTTAGAACAGCGAAAATGTATGCTCACAAGAAATTCCATACTTCTTCTCCCCCAGTAAAAAAAAAAATGCTTGCCTTTCTTTGAACAGAAAAAGTAACTTAAAAAAACAAAAAAAGAAAAAAAATCAGCAAATGAAGAGTAAGCTCGCCTTCTTCATTGATTATATCGTCACTTTTATAATTTTTTGACATTTTCAATTTGGTTGATCTCTTTATTATTAGCAGACACGCATGCTGAGTGAAAAAAAAGAAATGAAAATATTCGTGGATTAACTGAGAAAATTTTTCAAAAGAAAATAAAAAACAACAACAAATGGTGCTGCATGCGGTGTAGATAATTGGCAGATTATATTAAGCTTTCATTTGTGCAAATGCTGCCGATAAAAATGAGTTTTCATACATACCTATGTTCTAAAAAACTCATACAGCGGCATGGCTTGTAGCATTCAAAGAAAAAATGTCAATGAATTTTGTAAGCTGAATGAAAGTAATGTATTAAATATTGTTTACAGTATTTCGAAATTTTTTTTTTTAATTATAACTTTTTTTAGTATATAAAAATAAATAAAGGAATTTTTATAAGACTTTTCAGCGCGCTATTTTCAAGCTTTTTTGCAGAGAAAACCCCATATATTTTATGATTCATCCTGCTATTTGCAAACAAAGTCAATTCAGCGCAATTTTTATCAGCTGAATATGAAAAACTGGACGCTACGTATCTGAATTTATTAAATTATGTTAAAATCTTTATCAAGATCAACATTCAGCAACAAATTATGAGCTTTTTTAAACTTTTTTGAGGAGAGAAAACCAAATATTTTAGAACTAGGCTTATTATTTCGAAACAAAGTCAATTCAGCGCAAGTTTTTTCAGCTGAATATGAAAATCTGGACGCTGCGTAGTTGAATTTATTGAATAATGTTAAAACCTTTATCAACACCAACATTCAGCAACAAATTATGAGCTTTTTTAACTTTTTTGCGGAGATAAAACCATATATTTTAGAGTTTAGCTTTTTTTCCGAACAAAGTCAATTCAGCGCAATTTTTTTCGCCTGAATTTTTAAAACCGGATGATACGAAGTTGAATTTATTAAATTATGTTAAAATCTTTATCAACACCAACTTTCAGCAACAAATTATAAGCTTTTTTTAATCTTTTTTTGCGTAGATAAAACCATACATTTTAGAGTTCAGCTTATTTTTGCCAAACAAAGTCAATTCAGCGCAATTTTTTCAGCTGAATATGAAAAACTATACGATACATTGTTGAATTCGGCCAACTAAAGTAAAACTTTTATCGAAATGAACATTCAGCAACAAATTATGAGTATTTTTTTAACTTTTTTCATGGGAAACCCAAATGTTTTGGAACTCGGCTTATTATTTTCAAACAAAAATAATTCAGCGTAGATTTTTTCAGCTGAATATGAAAAAGTAGGCGATACATTGTTCTATTCGTCTAATAAAGTTAGAACTTTTTTCAAGCCAATTATTTTAGCTGCTTAATTAATTTTTACATTGTTGACTACTATAAATTTTGAAAATGCAGCGAATATATTTACAGCACGGTTACCTTCGCAAGTTAATTATTTTGACAACAGAGTAAAGGATAAAAATAATTAATAAAATATAAATATAAATAAAAATAATTAAAATACTTAAAAATCAATTAAGCCAAACTGTGAGAAACTTTAATTTGAAGCTCATTTTGAATAAATTCTAACATTTTTAAGCCGAATCAAAAAAATGTATTATTATAAAGAATAATCATTCTTGAAAACGGAATATATTTTATAGGTGTATTGTATCTATTTAATCAATTCATTCTTACATTTCATTCATTTTTGCTCACATGTAAGCCCTCGCATTCGATTTTCCAATAAAACCGTCATTCAATATAATTCTGCTCAATTCAGCGCCATTCAGAATAATTCAGCTGAGCTCAATTTACAACAAACGACCCGGATTTGTTACACCGCTGTATGCTTACTTACACAAATCACATAAGAGAAAATCTCTTAAGCAGCATACACGTCGGTAACTCCACTTCCATAAGCAGTATCCACTGCTCGGTTATTGTATACTTCCAGGAGACATTGCTTAAGCTGTATTTTTCCATTTTATTTTGTTGTACAGACCATGTGTTTGTTATTCATACATAAACACGTTCCCTGTAGAAAATTTATCTCACCATAATTTAATGAAAGGCTAACTAAATAACCTGAGTGAGGTTATACACAGAGTTTCTCGAGACACTTTTACATTTATATATCTTCAGTGAAATTCTTAACTAGGAATCAAAGTAAAAATTAGACTTTAGAAGCATGAAAAAGCTCTGATTGAAGTGAATTCCCAGCAGGCATGCCTCTAAGCCCAATCATTGGTTGCGTTTCATCGATTTCGCGTACAAACCGAAACAATAAATATATGTACTAACGATTAGGTTGGCTTAGTTGCTTAAATCTTCTTCATCCAAGCTATTCCGATATTGATGTGCAACAACGATTATAATCTTTGTTGTTGCTTTTATTTTCATTTCTTATATCTGTGCTATGTACAAAACAGACAAGTATATAAAATTTTTAATTTAAGTTATTTAATTTAATTTTATTTTATTTTATTTTATTTAATTTTTTTTATTTTATTTTATTTTATTTTATTTTATTTTTTTATTTTAGTTTATTTTATTTTATTTTATTTTTTTATTTTTTTATTTTATTTTATTTCATTTTACTTTTTTATTTTATTTTATTCAAATTTAATTTATTTTACTTTAATTTAATTTTTTTAGATTTATTTTATTTTATTTTAATATATATTATTCCAATTTATTTTATTTTATTTTATTTTATTTTATTTTATTTTATTTTATTTTATTTTATTTTATTTTATTTTATTTTATTTTATTTTATTTTATTTTATTTTATTTTATTTTATTTTATTTTATTTTATTTTATTTTATTTTATTTTATTTTATTTTATTTTATTTTATTTTATTTTATTTTATTTTATTTTATTTTATTTTATTTTATTTTATTTTATTTTATTTTATTTTATTTTATTTTATTTTATTTTATTTTATTTTATTTTATTTTATTTTATTTTATTTTATTTTATTTTATTTTTTTTTCTTTTATTTTATTTCATTTTATCTTATTTATTTTATTTTATTTTATTTTATTTTATTTTATTTTATTTTATTTTATTTTATTTTATTTTATTTTATTTTATTTTATTTTATTTTATTTTATTTTATTTTATTTTATTTTATTTTATTTTATTTTATTTTATTTTATTTTATTTTATTTTATTTTATTTTATTTTATTTTATTTTATTTTATTTTATTTTATTTTATTTTATTTTATTTTATTTTATTTTATTTTATTTTATTTTATTTTATTTTATTTTATTTTATTTTATTTTATTTTATTTTATTTTATTTTATTTTATTTTATTTTATTTTATTTTATTTTATTTTATTTTATTTTATTTTATTTTATTTTATTTTATTTTATTTTATTTTATTTTATTTTATTTTATTTTATTTTATTTTATTTTATTTTATTTTATTTTATTTTATTTTATTTTATTTTATTTTATTTTATTTTATTTTATTTTATTTTATTTTATTTTATTTTATTTTATTTTATTTTATTTTATTTTATTTTATTTTATTTTATTTTATTTTATTTTATTTTATTTTATTTTATTTTATTTTATTTTATTTTATTTTATTTTATTTTATTTTATTTTATTTTATTTTATTTTATTTTATTTTATTTTATTTTATTTTATTTTATTTTATTTTATTTTATTTTATTTTATTTTATTTTATTTTATTTTATTTTATTTTATTTTATTTTATTTTATTTTATTTTATTTTATTTTATTTTATTTTATTTTATTTTATTTTATTTTATTTTATTTTATTTTATTTTATTTTATTTTATTTTATTTTATTTTATTTTATTTTATTTTATTTTATTTTATTTTATTTTATTTTATTTTATTTTATTTTATTTTATTTTATTTTATTTTATTTTATTTTATTTTATTTTATTTTATTTTATTTTATTTTATTTTATTTTATTTTATTTTATTTTATTTTATTTTATTTTATTTTATTTTATTTTATTTTATTTTATTTTATTTTATTTTATTTTATTTTATTTTATTTTATTTTATTTTATTTTATTTTATTTTATTTTATTTTATTTTATTTTATTTTATTTTATTTTATTTTATTTTATTTTATTTTATTTTATTTTATTTTATTTTATTTTATTTTATTTTATTTTATTTTATTTTATTTTATTTTATTTTATTTTATTTTATTTTATTTTATTTTATTTTATTTTATTTTATTTTATTTTATTTTATTTTATTTTATTTTATTTTATTTTATTTTATTTTATTTTATTTTATTTTATTTTATTTTATTTTATTTTATTTTATTTTATTTTATTTTATTTTATTTTATTTTATTTTATTTTATTTTATTTTATTTTATTTTATTTTATTTTATTTTATTTTATTTTATTTTATTTTATTTTATTTTATTTTATTTTATTTTATTTTATTTTATTTTATTTTATTTTATTTTATTTTATTTTATTTTATTTTATTTTATTTTATTTTATTTTATTTTATTTTATTTTATTTTATTTTATTTTATTTTATTTTATTTTATTTTATTTTATTTTATTTTATTTTATTTTATTTTATTTTATTTTATTTTATTTTATTTTATTTTATTTTATTTAATTTCATACATTTCTAGTACCTAAGCCAGCACCTCTGAACCATCAAACCATTCACTTCCAAGGATTTGGCCATTCAAAGACTCAGCCAACATTTCAACAAAAAAAGTAACTTCATTCAATCTAAGTGACATTTACGCACTTTGCCACACAGAAAAGGCGCAACAATGACTTATTCAGCGGCATTAAAAGTTCATTCGTTCATTCATTCATTCACTTAAAACTTCTCTTTTCACCTAATCTCATTCATACACCGACAGTCTTTTTATAAATAAATGTCCTTATATAATTGTGCAATGATAGATTGAAAGAAAATATATTATTATATTTTATATGTATACTTATTATAGCCTTAAAAGTGCAAAAGTAATGGAAAGAGTCTTAATTCAGCAGTTGTAAGCAGCTATTCAGCGGGCGTTGCAATTGATTAATTTCAATGAATGAAAGCAAGTATGATTCGAATGTCAGGATTAGATGTTCAGTTGATGGCTTCAATATATACGATTTTACTAACTGTGGTTAGGAAGTGAAACCTTTTAACTGCTCACTTGATTAAATGTAGTCCATTGTGTTTTACAACAATACATATTCTCCCAAGTTTCTTCGCGATGACCCTTGATTTTGCTGAAATTCGGCATGGGATTTAAAATTCATTAAATATTTTTGGGCGTGAAAAATGCTAAGAAAATCTAAATGATCTTGCTTCAGTTGTAAATGTCTTCTATTTAAACTAAAAAAGTTAGACAAAACTATTACTTAAAATATTTTTTTTTGCAACTTCAAGTGAATTTTTTTTTTTTTTCAAAAAGTAAATTTTTGTACCGTGGGTACATGTTAAGATAATTCCTAAAGGTTTATATATACCATTCCCCTAACTTTCACTTTAAGTTTAATTTTTTTTTTATCACATAAAATCTCACCCTGTATGGGACAGTGAACACAACCACATTAAAATCCTCTTCATAAATGTCATGATCAGATGTTAATGTTTATCGAATTACCGATGAAACGATGGCATATGCATTTTTTTGACATCTAAGCAATTCCGGTCAAATTCCTTCTTTTTTACTCAAACCTTGAAAGGAAGAAGATCGACCGTCATTAGCATAAAATTAGACTTTTTTTTTCCGAAACCGCCGAGGAGTGAAGACCGCTAGGAGCATTAAATAATAGTTTTAGAAGTTTTATTACTGCATCTTTGGCATCAAACACTCAGCGTCAGCTTTCGAAGTACATCCTCAACGAAAAAGAAAAAAAAAAATCTTTTTGGACGTAAAATAGCTCACCATAATATCGATATTGGATTTTATTGAACCATGACGTTTACGTAAGAGACTAATCACGTGTTTACAAGACCACAAAAAGGATGGACACTAATTCATTACGAAGTTATAAATTAAAAATGTAAAGTCTAATAGCTGCAAAGTTCATTTTGGTTATGCTGCTGTATCGACTCCTTGGTGACCGCGAATTAAGCGACAAAAAAGATTGTTTGTGACCAAAGCGTGGCTTTTGCCTTCAATCGGTAACAAGAAAGAGAATAATAATAATAAGTTAATTTAATTCGTTAGATAATTTAATCAAAATATGCATTGTTATACTTACTTTTACATTTAAAGTAAAAATTCTTTCATACTTACTTTAAACTTAATTTCCAAATGTTAATTAGTGAATGAGTCACATTTCATTCAGAATCAGAATTGTGCGTTCATTTTACTTATTTTAATACTTACGTTTTATTTCATAATTATAAAGATAATTATAAAGCGTGCGTACACTTATGTAGGTACATAACCGCGTCAGGTTGTACATATTATATGTAGGTACCACGTGGTGAATGCGAATGGATCCAAAAATTTTTTGTAGGCCTTAATTTGCTCAAGTATACATATGCTGTATATATTTTGATAATTATATATATATATGTATATATATATATATATATATATATATATATATATATATATATATATATATATATATATATATATATATATATATGTTTAAATACATGTTTATATACATATATATATCTTAATATGCGCTCTCCAATGCTATCGAATTTTTAGCATATTGAAGGAGAGTTATGAAAGAATACGGTATGCGCCGATAGAATAGATTAAATTTTGAATGTGAGATCACTCTTGATCAAAAGTTATGTATTTAAAGTTTTTACATATACCGCAATGCATTATATCGTGATTTTTAAACTCTAGAAATTCACAAATACGAAAAGAAATAATAATTATACTAAAAAAAAGAAAGAAAGACACCATAAAATGATTATCACTCGGCAGCAGCAACAAAGCAAGGAGGCCTCTTCGCTTCGTGGGACATGTCAAAGTGAGTAAATTCTTTTCCATTAATACTCATTTTTAATAACTTTATTATTATATTAGAATCGATATGTATGTCTACATATATTAATATATATGAGTTTATGTTCATGTACATACATAAGTATGTATGTTCATGAGTTTGACAAACATACATATACGTTGAACTAGTTTCTCTTCGTTCTCTTTATATATATATATTTTTTTTTCTTTTGTACCCTGCATATATGTACATATGTGAGGAAATGAAGGTCAGCGACCCCATTAATTATTATTGTTGAGGTAGGTCATATCTTTATTTAGAAGTTACACCCCAAAGAAAAAGTTAGTACAAAGTTATTTTAAGATTAACCTAATTAAAACTTAACGCTAGATTATTGCACTGTTTGTTAATTTTTTTTTATTGAAGAAATGAGTTGAATTGTCAAATAAAATTGTATAATGAATAATTAAATTTTTCTATTTGTGGTCTGATTTCAAAGGAAGTGAGAGTGGTAAATGGGGCCCTTTTACCATCATAGGGGCCAAGGTAGGGTGGGTATAGAGCAGCCCAAGAAAGCCGTTCGGAGCTGCTGGTTGATGTGATTTATTTGTAGATATAGGTAAAATTGACAATCTAATATCATATATATTTTCAGTGTGCAAACAATATTTCTTGTTTGGACTTTAGAACAGGGAGAAGGTGACTTGGTCCTGCAACTGCGTAATGACCCCCCCCAGGCTGAAGCTCCGGGATCTAAGCCAGTGCACACGCCGCAGTGGTAGGATGCTTTCGCAAGCCCTTCTGATCGCCTCTCAATCGATTCCAATGCACCCTGTTCTTTGGTCTCATAACAGAAAATGGCGCCCAACGTGGGGCCCCCGAAAACATATTTTGAATAACTTATTTGTATCTAGGTGGCTCTATACCTTATTCCATTTCGGAATGTCTGACCGTCCGTCTGACCTTTTTATTTCTTTTATTTAGTAGCATAAAGCATAAGTGGTAAATTTGGAATTTTAAACTATTTGCTAAATGCAGATGATTTTTACCAATTTATTATATGTAAAATGCTTGAACATTATATTTTAAGTTTCGGCTCAATCATACTTAAGTCATTTATTGGAATGTTAAATCATTTGGGCTGAATGCTTAGGGGTTTTACCCAAAATGATGGTGTGTTTGGACAACCATCTTGTGTACCTTTTTCTGGGATCTTTCAGACTTTTCAGATTAGAATTTTGTTAGACTGTTAGGAGTTTTGCTAATGTAAGGCTAAATGCTTAATGGTTTACCAACAGCTCTTTCAACTTTCCCATTTTAAAAGTTCAATTTTCACCGCCTCCCAATTCCCTTGTGAGATTATTTACTTTTTCTAGCTTTTATAATTGAATCTTATCGGAATTTGTTGTGAAGATTTACCACAACCGATATATATATAGAAGTAGATAGTTTTTCCTGTAATTGTAAAACCAGTACATACTTATGTCAACAATTATCCATCACCAACTTCAACCACATCACGACCGGAGAAACAGACCATATTGATTTTTGATAATTTTGCTTTTATATTGAATACCAGTTCCTATTTACTAAAATTATTTCTATTGAAGATATTGAATAGTAAACCAAAACGAAATAAGTACGAAGAAGCATATGTATATATTTTTTTTTATAAATACTACTCTGTCTATATTACAATATAGTTTGTTCTTATAGATACCAGTACAGGCTATTTCCATCCTACAAAAATATATTAAATATACTTGTACATACAAAACGTATACATTTTTTTTTTTATTTAATTATTCCTAACATATGAAAATGTCACAGCGTCGTAGTGGCGAGAATTTGCCACCACCGGGTAATTCGTGTGTGATTTGTCGTGAAAATTTCGGTGACAAAGACGAGATTTTAGTAACGGTATGCTCCCACCGGTTTCACAAATCGTGTCTTCTAAACTGGCTAAAACGAAATTCTACATGTCCCCAATGTCACGCCAAGTGTCACAGTCGCGAACTTAATCAAAATTCGGGTGTGCAAACTAGATCTCGTAATGCGCCCCAGATAATTAAATCTGTTCAAAGTAGAGATTTAGAGTTCCCTACAGAGATACAAACTAGCCAACAGCCAACAGGAGGTGCTGCAAGTTTACTTGTGGTCAATGACAAAGAGAAGAATAATGACAACAATGACGAAGATAACAGGATCCATAATATTGTTTCTGCAGTGATTTCGGCTAGACATGCTTCCATATTTAACAATTTAGATGATCGTATATCGCTATTATTAGAACAAAAGCTTGAAGTAGCTATGACAAATTTGTTAGACCGCTTAAACTTGAATTCACAGCCAGTTCAACCAACAGTTAATCGCAATCCCGATGCAAATGTTCCCCAAATAAATAGGCCACGAAACAATTCAACCCCAGTTTGGCCTACAGATGCTAATAATTCCGCAATCAATCAAGACTTTCCTAACCAGATTGACCAATTTCGTTTTAGTAACATATCAAGTGTCCCGAACTCCGGTAGAGTCGCTCAATTGATATCTAACTGGGACATCAAATTTGACGGTTCTCCAAAACTTTCAGTTGACAGTTTTTTGTATCGAATAGAATGCCAAGTTACAGATACGTTGGGTGGTAACTATAATTTGCTTTGCGAACACATTCAAAGCTTGTTCTTGAATGAAGCAAAGGATTGGTATTGGCGATATCGCCGTACCGTAGAACGTGTTACCTGGCCATCCCTTTGTGAAGCGCTGCGCACAAACTTTCAGCAGCACAAGACGGATTTCGAAATAAAGGAAATAGTTCGCAGTCGAAAGCAAGGACAATACGAGTGCTTTGACGACTTTCGTAACGCGGTCATTAAACTAGCTGAACCTTTGCAGACACCGTTTCCCGAATCCGAACTAATAGAAATTTTGCAACACAATTTGCGACCTCGAATTCGACAGCAGTTACTTTACGTGCAAATAAATTCTTTAGCTGAATTACGTAGGCTCTGCCTCAAAGGGGAAAGTCTGATAAACGAGATAAATAAGCCTACAAACTCAATGGCAAATACAAACTTGCGACCGCAACCACGTCGTTACATCAATGAGTTAAAGGCTGAAGATAATTTATTAGCAAGCCCAGAAATTGAACTAGAAATCGATGAAATATCGAAGCAGTCAGCTAAAATCAAACAAGTATGCTGGAATTGTAGACGCGAAGGACATAGGTACTTCGATTGCCTCGAAACCAGAACTGTGTTTTGTTACGGTTGTGGTGCACCAGATACTTATCGACCGAAATGTAGTCATTGCAATCCGAAAAACTCGATAGCGAGCGAGGATCTAAGGAAGAATCCTCGCGTCGATTCAAAACCTTAAATGAAAATGAGTTGCTCCTACGCACAAACAGTTTAATTGGAAAAGCTCCGGTTATTCACAAAATTATTCCATATGAACTTCGACTTACAAACTATAACCGAATTAGAAAGGAAATATTTAACACAGACAATAAAAGCACCGCTTATAGACGTTCGTCTGATCGTTGTAAACATTTCTGGCAAAAAGTTAAGAAAAACCGTAAGATTTTGAATAGAGTAATTTGTTCTATAGAACATAAAACCTTTGATATAAGACCATATGCTAAAATTACAATATTAGATTCCGAGCATTTAGGTTTGCTAGACAGCGGAGCACAAGTCTCTTGTTTAGGTTCGTCATTAGCAAATGATGTCTGTAAAGAAAAGCAATTGCGTAAGCATACCATTTCGATTTGTACAGCGGATGGCAAGAAACAAATCGTGTATGGCACCATCGACTTGAATGTCCAATTTGAAGGCAAGAATGAAGTAATTAAATTTTTTGTGATTCCAAGTATGTCTCAAAATGTTATTTTGGGAGTCGATTTTTGGATTAAATTTAAAATAGCTCCACATATTATCTCTGAAATTTCCTTAGAGCCTACAATTGATGAGAACAGTATCACCTTAAGTAGTGAGCAACAGCGTAAGCTAGATTTGGTGAAAAATAAATTTCCAAGCTTCGAAAAAGAAGGACTTGGAAAAACTTCTTTGATGGAGTATGCAATAGAGCTTGAACCAAATGTCCGTCCGATAAAACAGCGTTATTTCCCTATATCGCCTGCCGTGGAGAAGTTAGTTCATGCAGAAATCGATGAAATGATCAAGTTAGGTGTAATCGAGGAAGCTCCTAATAGTCCATGGTCCAGTCCGGTTGTTTTAGTAAAAAAGCCAAATAAGGTCCGTCTGTGTCTTGACTCCAGAAAAATTAACAGCGTCACCGTAAAGGACGCTTATCCACTTCCTCACATTGATGGTATTTTGAGCAGAATACCAAAAGCTGAATACATTAGCTCACTTGACTTGCGCCGTGCTTTTTGGCAAATCCCTTTAGCAGAATCTTCTCGAGATTACACATGTTTCACTGTCCCTAATCGTCCGCTTTATAGATATCGTGTAATGCCTTTTGGGTTATGCAACGCCCCGCAAGCACTTTGTCGCTTGATGGACCGTGTAATTCCACCGCAATTGAAAACCCAGGTTTTCGTATACTTAGACGATCTCTTAATAGTGTCCGAAACTTTTGATGATCATATGTCCATTCTCGCAGAGGTTGCTCACGAGCTGAGAAGAGCTGGCTTAACTATTAACGTAGGCAAAAGCAAATTCTGTATCCGAGAGGTTAAATACCTTGGGTACATAGTTGGAAATGGTACGCTTCGTACCGACCCAGATAAGATATCCGCCGTCTCGAATTATCCCGTTCCTACCAATGTGAAACAGCTGAGAAGATTTCTCGGCATGGCCGGTTGGTACCGTCGTTTTGTGGATAATTTCGCAGCAGTAACCACACCTCTAACGAATTTGTTGAAGAAAAGTAAGAACTTTTCTTGGAACGACGAGGCACAGAAATCACTAGACACGTTAAAGCAAATGCTATGTACGGCACCCGTGTTAGCTAGCCCAAACTATGAAAAGCCATTCATAATTCAATGTGATGCTAGTAAGCTTGGTGTTGGTGCTGTGTTAGCTCAAAAGAACATTGACGGTATTGAAGTCCCGATAGCCTACTTCTCACAAAAATTGAATAAAGCTCAGACCAATTATAGTGTCACCGAGCTCGAATGCCTTGCCGCAATCTTAAGTCTTAAGAAATTTAGAGCTTATGTGGAGGGGCAGGACTTTACAATCGTCACAGACCACGCTAGCTTGCAATGGCTCATGAGTCAGACGGATTTGTCAAGCAGGTTAGCTCGATGGTCCCTCAAACTTCAAGGTTATAGATTTAAAATTGAACACCGAAAAGGAACTCTGAATATTGTCCCCGATAGCTTGTCACGTCAAAATTTCGATGAAATCGCTAGTCTTGAAGTCCGTCCGTTGGTTGACTTGCATTCGCCAGAGTTTTTATCCGAAGAGTACAAGAAACTAATTCGTCACGTTCAGGAAAATGGAGAAAGTCTCCCCGACCTACAAATAATAGATAGTCATATATATAAACGCACTGAATATCCAAACGGTGATGCCGATCGTGAAGCGTTTAACTGGAAGCTCTGGATACCAAAAACTTTAGTGCGTTCTGTCATTGAAAATGCCCATTGTCAGCCGAATAAATGTCATGGTGGTATAGCAAAAACGCTGGAGCGATTAAGACTAAACTTATATTGGCCTAATATGTCCAGTGACGTAAAGGAATATGTTAGCCAATGTGATATCTGTCGACAAAGTAAATCGCCAAATATAACGCTACGACCTCCTATGATTACTCAGTACAATGTCCAGCGACCTTTTCAGAAGCTTTATATCGACCTAATAGGTCCATATCCAAGGTCTAAAAAGGGAAACATAGGCATACTAATCGTATTAGATCATCTTACAAAATATCCGTTGTTAAAGGAAATTAAAAATTTTAATGCTAATCCGATTTGTGATTATTTAAAAGAGTTATTCAGCCTCTTTGGAACACCTGAAATTGTATTAAGTGATAATGGCAAACAATTTAAATCCCAACAATTCAATGCTCTCCTAACAGATCGTGGAGTTAAGCATGTTTTCACCGCTCTTTATAGTCCACAAGCGAATGCGAGTGAAAGGGTTAACCGGTCCATAATAACTGGAATCAGGACTTATCTACAAAACGATCAAACGCATTGGGATAGACATTTGATTGACATTGCTGAAGCGCTAAGAAGCTCACATCATCAGTCTATTGGATACTCACCTTATTTCGCGCTTTTCGGTCAACAAATGGTATCTCATGCGGATGAATACAAACTATTACGAAAACTGGAATCACTTGATGACAACATTCTTAGTCGTAATGATAGATTAAACTTCATTCGAAAGACCGTTATGAACAATATTGCGCGAGCTTTTGAAAACTCAGCGAAGCGATACAATCTCAGAAGTACGACCAAAAACTTCAATGTAGGTGACATAGTTTTTCGACGAAATTTCACACAAAGTAATGCAGCAAAGAAATTCTGCGCGAAACTTGCCCCCAAATTTATTAAAGCAAAAGTCATAAGCTTAAAAGGAAATTGCATGTACGAACTTGAGGATTGTCTAAATAGGAAACGAGCTATTTACCATCGTAAAGATATACAAGACGCGAAATGTTGAATTTACACCGCACCAACACTCTAGGTGGGGGGGTGTGTACCGTGGGTACATGTTAAGATAATTCCTAAAGGTTTATATATACCATTCCCCTAACTTTCACTTTAAGTTTAATTTTTTTTTTATCACATAAAATCTCACCCTGTATGGGACAGTGAACACAACCACATTAAAATCCTCTTCATAAATGTCATGATCAGATGTTAATGTTTATCGAATTACCGATGAAACGATGGCATATGCATTTTTTTGACATCCAAGCAATTCCGGTCAAATTCCTTCTTTTTTACTCAAACCTTGAAAGGAAGAAGATCGACCGTCATTAGCATAAAATTAGACTTTTTTTTTCCGAAACCGCCGAGGAGTGAAGACCGCTAGGAGCATTAAATAATAGTTTTAGAAGTTTTATTACTGCATCTTTGGCATCAAACACTCAGCGTCAGCTTTCGAAGTACATCCTCAACGAAAAAGAAAAAAAAAAATCTTTTTGGACGTAAAATAGCTCACCATAATATCGATATTGGATTTTATTGAACCATGACGTTTACGTAAGAGACTAATCACGTGTTTACAAGACCACAAAAAGGATGGACACTAATTCATTACGAAGTTATAAATTAAAAATGTAAAGTCTAATAGCTGCAAAGTTCATTTTGGTTATGCTGCTGTATCGACTCCTTGGTGACCGCGAATTAAGCGACAAAAAAGATTGTTTGTGACCAAAGCGTGGCTTTTGCCTTCAATCGGTAACAAGAAAGAGAATAATAATAATAAGTTAATTTAATTCGTTAGATAATTTAATCAAAATATGCATTGTTATACTTACTTTTACATTTAAAGTAAAAATTCTTTCATACTTACTTTAAACTTAATTTCCAAATGTTAATTAGTGAATGAGTCACATTTCATTCAGAATCAGAATTGTGCGTTCATTTTACTTATTTTAATACTTACGTTTTATTTCATAATTATAAAGATAATTATAAAGCGTGCGTACACTTATGTAGGTACATAACCGCGTCAGGTTGTACATATTATATGTAGGTACCACGTGGTGAATGCGAATGGATCCAAAAATTTTTTGTAGGCCTTAATTTGCTCAAGTATACATATGCTGTATATATTTTGATAATTATATATATATATATATGTATATATATATATATATATATATATATATATATATATATATATATATATATATATATATATATATATATATATATATGTTTAAATACATGTTTATATACATATATATATCTTAATATGCGCTCTCCAATGCTATCGAATTTTTAGCATATTGAAGGAGAGTTATGAAAGAATACGGTATGCGCCGATAGAATAGATTAAATTTTGAATGTGAGATCACTCTTGATCAAAAGTTATGTATTTAAAGTTTTTACATATACCGCAATGCATTATATCGTGATTTTTAAACTCTAGAAATTCACAAATACGAAAAGAAATAATAATTATACTAAAAAAAAGAAAGAAAGACACCATAAAATGATTATCACTCGGCAGCAGCAACAAAGCAAGGAGGCCTCTTCGCTTCGTGGGACATGTCAAAGTGAGTAAATTCTTTTCCATTAATACTCATTTTTAATAACTTTATTATTATATTAGAATCGATATGTATGTCTACATATATTAATATATATGAGTTTATGTTCATGTACATACATAAGTATGTATGTTCATGAGTTTGACAAACATACATATACGTTGAACTAGTTTCTCTTCGTTCTCTTTATATATATATATTTTTTTTTCTTTTGTACCCTGCATATATGTACATATGTGAGGAAATGAAGGTCAGCGACCCCATTAATTATTATTGTTGAGGTAGGTCATATCTTTATTTAGAAGTTACACCCCAAAGAAAAAGTTAGTACAAAGTTATTTTAAGATTAACCTAATTAAAACTTAACGCTAGATTATTGCACTGTTTGTTAATTTTTTTTATTGAAGAAATGAGTTGAATTGTCAAATAAAATTGTATAATGAATAATTAAATTTTTCTATTTGTGGTCTGATTTCAAAGGAAGTGAGAGTGGTAAATGGGGCCCTTTTACCATCATAGGGGCCAAGGTAGGGTGGTAAAGAGCAGCCCAAGAAAGCCGTTCGGAGCTGCTGGTTGATGTGATTTATTTGTAGATATAGGTAAAATTGACAATCTAATATCATATATATTTTCAGTGTGCAAACAATATTTCTTGTTTGGACTTTAGAACAGGGAGAAGGTGACTTGGTCCTGCAACTGCGTAATGACCCCCCCCAGGCTGAAGCTCCGGGATCTAAGCCAGTGCACACGCCGCAGTGGTAGGATGCTTTCGCAAGCCCTTCTGATCGCCTCTCAATCGATTCCAATGCACCCTGTTCTTTGGTCTCATAACATTTTTTAAAACTTCGCAAAAATTCGTATTTTGCAACTTCTTCGGTATTTTTTTAGTGTCTCTTCTATACTCATAAAAAATAAAAAAAAAATTTTGGTTCGACTGTTTCTGATGCATCGCACGGCCATTAGTGAAATAATCAGACTACAGTCGCTTCAGAAAACTCGTCACAACTTTGGAAAATTCCAATATTTTTTGATGCTCAAAAATATTTTTAGAAGCTTAAATATAGTACATTATTGTCTGTAAATTATTTATCACAATTATTCCTACTTCTCTTTCAAAAAAGTTGCTGAAAAAAACGCTTTTTTTGGGTTCTAATGCATTAAATCCACTTAAAAAAAGTAATAATAGCAAAACTGTTCAATGAAGGTATTATGAGTGTAAAAATGTATGTTTGTGTATTTGTAAACTTTTTGGAATGTGAATTTGGGAAACTCAACTAAAAACTCTGCATTGGTCATAATCCGACTGAAAGTGTTGGAACATGAATATTAGCGCTGAATATCTCTAATAACAGCAATGAATTGGCAAGTTTATGGTCAACAGCCTGGTAACCTGGCAACAAATCGTTAAATGTAAGCTTGCCCAGAAAGCAATGTGTATGTACGAGTATGTGCTTTTTACATGAATATGCGTATGTATACGTTTTTGCTACACATGTGAGAGCGGCTTTTGTATTTATGCAGTTGCATTCATTTGGAGAATTTTGTTTACATAAAATAGTAATATATACATGCATACATGCATACATAAACACACACATTACTTGTACTGGTAGTTATAGTAAATTTCTCTTAGCAAAAAGGAGGAGAGTTTTGAATGGGGAATAAGATTTCAGTGATACTTGCTCTTACCAGAGGAAGAGGGAGAGAGAGAGAGTGTTACCAGATCAAAGTTACTTAAACCGTGACCCGGTTAAGTTAGGTTAGGTTTTGATAATGTGATATGTATATTTGACGCAACAGTCGGATCAAGGTTAAAACTCCCGCAAATATGATGTTCCTAGTACAAGGCTCCAGGCCAAAAAAAAAAACATATGGCTATCACTAGATCTCATAATCCGAAACCTAGTCGTTATCGTCGGAATACGTGTCTAGGACCTCCACTCTCTCTCTTTTTTGTTGCAGACAATAAATTCACACTCCTACCTGCGCAAGGCGTCAATTTAAACAAGCAGATATAGGGAGATCGAGTCCCAAATCAGTAAAGATGTTGTAGATATTACTACATCACCCGACTCTGAGAGGCATTTCACTTTTAAAGAACAAAAACGCCACGGTAGCAATTGGACCACTGGTTGAGGTATTGAAGTATGTTGATAAGGAGCTGAAAGACTCCGAACTGATTGAACCTAAGCAGTGTGGCTTAAGGTCTGGCAGATTCACAATAAGATCAGATATTCACCATGCGACAAATCTTGCAAAATATCTGAGGGATAAGATCGGCACAGCACATCTAGACTTTAATAACGACAACTAGTGGTGGTGGTGGCATTCATTCGCTCTTTTGTAAATGGCTAAGCCTGTATTGAAAGATTGAGCTATGTTTAAAAGTTCATTCGTCTGGGAGTGGCCAACCGGTCACGATTTCCGGTTTAGAAGTAATATTCCCTGATTAGCCAGCGAATATCCCTTTAGAGACGAGCTAGCTGTGAGAAGACAAACCCTGGTAGAGCCACTCCTTCATGGTTTGGTTAAGGGCCTTCCGGGGATTCAGCAGTGTTCGTACACTACGAGGTGCGACTGCAAGCGAGCGTCCATCTTGGATCGCTATATAAAAGTGTATAATTAAAAATCCCCTCGGCAACTGGTTGTGCTCTGGGCTTAGATACGTAAGATACCCCTGAAAACAAACAAAAATTCTTCAAGTACTGGAATCCCCGTCACTGTTTGCTTCGTCTTCAAAAAACTTTGACTATTTAGGAGCCAGCATCAACACCAGCAATAGGGTGACCATGCAGGTCAAACGAAGAGTAACAGGTGCTACTTTTGGTTTGGCAAGCAAATGAAAAGTCGATCGCCCTCTCTACGAACTAAATCTTTCATTATGCACGTTCTTTTGAGCATCTCGCTCATTCTCGCTTTAAAAGAAATTCATGAAAGCCAATTTTTCTCCACAAGGTAGCCACTGACTGGTACGCCGAGCTGATAAATGAGTAGACGTGGCTTAGAATTCTAACAAAGATTCAAGGGTATAGCAATATTACTTGGGAAAGCCAAAAGTGAGCTTCTTCGCTCACATCTGTGGCTGTATGCTGATGAGAGAGAGAGAAGGAGAGAGAGAGATAAAGGAAGAGAGAGAGAGAGTGAGAGAGAGAGAGTGAGAGAGAGAGAGAGGGGGGGAGAGAGAGAGAGAGAGAGAGAGAGAGGGAACTAAAATCTTCGCTGGCTACAGGTACGAGCTTTTGTGCTCCTATTATTTGTCTGCCAGAGTCGTGCAGTCAATAAAGGAAATGTAGGTAGACGACCTCTAATGAAATATTTAGTGGCGAAACCATTGGAACTGCAGTACTGGTTACTTTATCTTCTTCTATGACTCTACAGTCGTTTCTCGGTTTGTGCCAATACTATAAATTTTACCAATTTTGTCACTCCTTAGCGAAGGCTAAGAGCAAACAGTTCCTTCCGAACTTGGTCCTTCCATGTTGCTCGCGGGGCACCCTTACTTTCGTTGTCATCCTGGGTCCGAGTCAAGTGCTCTAGTGGAGTGGCCTAGAGCATAATCATCTATGCGAACAATATCTCCAAGCCAGCGCGGACACTGTATCTCCTATCGTGGTTCCGTTTTCTTCGGTACTCTCCTTTAAACGGAGAGGGTCACAGATATCATTCTTATAGTTCTTTTTCATCATCCAGTAGTATGGGTCTTGATATTTACCCTGCAAGTGAAGGGACCTACAGTACTCAAACGCCACTAGATCTTTTTATTATTTTGTACAGGAATCCAGACCGGATCTGAGCCTACGATCCTCTGCATGTAGGGACGCCGACTTAAAAAAAAATGTAACATGGCAACTCTAAGCCGCAAAGTATGAAGTATGAAGAAACGATGGACCTTCGACCAGCCAATTCAACCAATTCAACCAATTTATAGCAATAAATATAAACCAAAACGATTCGATTTGAATGCACCAAACGATTATGAACAAATGTTTGTGATTTGATTTAGATGTCTATGCGGCAACACGCACACACACACGTACACAAATAGAGAAATGAATAGAAATCAACACCCAAAAGCTTACACAGCATGCCACATGTACTACATTAATATGTATGTGATGCCGCACTGTTATGCATGGCTAATACCTGTCGAATGGTATCAACACCTCCAGCAGTCACAGACCGACCTGCTGCTGCCACAGCCACAGCCACAAACACAGCAACAGTCACAGAGCCCGATGCAACCGAACACAGCGGAATGAGCATTTGTTATTGTTGCCAATGAAAAAGCTCCAGTGGTTACACAAATGAATGCTGCCAAACACACACAACCAATAGCAGTTGAAAATAAAAACAAAAAAAAAACAAAAAACAACAGAAGCAACTGGACTTCCAGAAACGATACACAAATGCCAAAACCAACCAACTAAAATGGAAAGTAATGAAAATATTTTAGCACGAAATGATAGTCCAGCAAATCGTGTTGCAACCACGTGCGACCGCTACCATGTCATACCATGTCATGTCGAAAAACACAGCGCACACTAAATATATATACATATAAGTATGTACATTTGGTAGATGTGTAGAGTGCACGCAGTTGTGGCGCCTCAAAGCATGCTTTCCACTTCCGCCTCGAGGTGTCTGTTGGCCGGTGAGTATCACTGTCCGGTTGCCACTAGTGATAACTGTGTTGACTATTTGCATGGAGATCTAACGATTGAGCGCATGAAACGACAAGACTTGGATAACTTTAGCTGGTGTGTTGTTGTTATTTTTATGGCAGCCTTTGCTCTACTCCACTGCCAATTATGCTTTATTTTTGACGGAATTTATGTTACTACATACATATGTCGGAGTGTGTGTGTGTGTGTGTTTGTTTGTGTGTTGCTTGAATGCAATGTCATGCTACATTGGCCACAGCCAGTCATCCATCAACTTTTCTGACTGATATGTGGCACGTTCCGCTGACTAGCCACTGGCTATTGGCCTTGTTTTCCTTCTAACTCTGAGTCACGACGTACGGCTGTGTAGAGCAGCGCTTGATAACTGTTGGCGGCGGCGCATGTTGTACATGAATTGAATAATTTTTGTGAATTTTTGTTGTATTTTTCTTTATTTTTGGGAATTTTTTTTTGTGAATTTTTGTTGTTTTTTTCTTTATTTTTGGGAATTTTTTTTTGTGAATTTTTGTTGTATTTTTCTTAATTTTTTTTTTTGTTTTTTTTTTTTGAGTCGCCGTCACAGGTGAATGATGTCTAGTGTTACCGTTGTGCAGCTAAATATATATATATATATATATATATGTATATAGTCTCGAAACTATTTATGTAGTCTCTTATGTTGGTAATAAAGCAATTTGAATGGCGCTAAAAATCGCATCCTGTCACAGGAAGCCTGGTGTCTACCGCCACAATTGTTGCTGTTGCACGTGCATATATTTGAATCTCACCAATCTCATTCACATTCTAGTTTTCGGTATGCTTCGGTGTGTAGTATTCAGCGTCAAAATGCCAATTTTAATTATCTATATTGAAAACCTCTACACAAACACACACACACAAACACACTGAACTTCTAATTCACTGGTATTTAGCATTTGGTCGCTTTTATTGTGACTGCCGAAAAAATTCCAGCACAAAAAGGCAATTAATTTCATTCATTAGTTGCATAAATTCGAGTTGGCAATTATTTACATATTCATATAATACAGTTAGTTGAAATTTTTGGTGTATTTAATTATTGCTAAATAGTTGTTGATATATAAGTATTTGGAATATTGAAGGGGAATTTAAATATGGAACGTAAACTTAATATAATTATTTTGTTATTGGTTGTTATGCTTTAATTCGTGGGGTTTTCTAAGAGAGGGCTCTACTAGTATTATTTCGCGTCGTGTTCATCTGTGGCTATATTCATTTCAAAGGTACTGTCATTTCGCGTCGTTCACAGTAGATGTAATTTGTTTTAGCGTGAACAACAACTTGTTTCATTCATTTGAAAATGTCGAAATTTGTACCAGAAAACGTGTTTTTGCGGGGAGTTCTTCTTCATTACTTTAACATGAAGAAAAGTGCTACCGAAAGACATCGTATTTTACTGGACGTTTATGGTGACCATGCTTTAGCCGAACGAATGTGCCAAAAGTGGTTTGCACGGTTTAAAAGTGGCAATTTCGCCTTAGACGACGGAGAACGACTCGGACAGGCGAAAAAATTTCAAGACGAAAAATTGGAGACATTGCTCGACGCAGATGCATGTCAGACTCAAAAAGAACTTGCAAAAGTATTAGTACAATAGTTGATCAAGCAACCGTTTCCAGATGATTAAAATCATTAGGATTCATCCAGAAGCTTGGAAATTGGGTGCCTTATGAATTAAAGCCAAGAGACGTCGAACGTCGATTCTGCATGTCGGAAATGTTGCTTCAACGCCACCAAAAGAAGTCATTTTTGCATCGAATTGTCACTTGGATTCATTATGATAACCCAAAGTGCAAGATATCGTATGTGAAACCCGGCCAATCGTCGACATCCACGGCAAAGTCGAATATCCATGGTGCCAAGGTTATGCCATGTATTTGGTGGGACCACAAGGGTGTGCTCTGTGTAAAGGTCATCGCGGAAAAACGAGCAGAATATGCGACCAGACACGAATCAATAATTTTTCATCATGACAACACTCGGCCACATGTTGCCCGGCCAGTTAAAAACTATTTGGAAAACTGTGGGTGGGAAGTTCTACCTCAGCCGCCTTATATCCCAGACATAACCACTTGTTCAGATCAATGCAGAATGCCCTCACCGGAGTACGCTTCACTTCAGAACAGGATATCAGAAATTGGCTCGATTCATTCTTGACCTCCAAGAAGCCGGAGAAGTTCTTTTGGGATGTGATCCACAAACTGCCAGAAAGATGGGCAGACATCGTAGCTTCCGATGGGCAATACTTTGAACATTAAATGTATAACAATTTTTTCACAATAAAGTTTTAATTTAAAAAAACAACCTCACGAATTAATACATACACCCAATAGAATTTCTAATTTTTAGGAATACATTTTTTATTTAAATTTTTTTGATTAATATAATATTACACAGTGGTCTAGTAAAAAGAAGTCCATTAATTTATTTACCAAAATTATAATTATCCGATTTATGCAAAATATTCCCCATTTTCCACATTAATTTAAAGGTTAAATCTTATAGAAATCTTTGTCACTATTGGCAAAAAATTGATACAATCGAATTTCAAAGGCTTCTCTTGAGGCCAGTTTTTCTCCAGCCACATCATTCGCCACAGACGATAATCGATAGTAATCACTTGCTGCGAGGTCCGAACAATAAAGCTGGATGCAATAAAACCTCCAAACCAATCTCTCAGAGCATCCGACGAGTCACTATCGATGAATGTTGTCTGACGTTGCAACAAAATTCCTATTCTTTTTCAAACGGACAAATTAGAAGTTTGGCCGTGGGAGAGCAACTCAAAGTAAATACCTTCTTGCCGATCCCACCAAATTGAATATCTTTTGTGCCGACTCACTGCCCTTCAACCGATTTCTCTTAATGTGGCTATAGGGTATTCACTATGTATTACTAGTCTGCTCGTTAGCTCATGTGGCACCCATGCGAGGTGTGACAATTAAGTAATGAGACTGATTATATTGCTGCAATTGTGGTAATCCTGCGACCTTGAAACTCCCTTTCCTTTCTCCCGACATCCTTCTCCTTGCCATTGATATATTCGCCATAAACAAGCTAGTTAGTTCGCCTGCTATGTCGTGTTGAGTAAACGTGTGTTCGCGGTGCTCGTCACAAAAATAGAAAAACGAAATCAAGAGCAACGTGTCGCGATAAAATTTTGCGCCAAATCGGGCGAAACAGCCTCGGAAACGTACGCTAAAATTGTAAAAGTGCATGCTAATAGTGCTTTTAGTCGTGTCCAGGTGTTTCGATGACATAAAAAGTTTAAGTTTAAATAAAGCTCGCATGAGCAAGTCGAAGATGAAAACGATGATTATTGCCTTTTTTGATAGCCGTGGAATCGTCCACAAAGAATTTCTTCCACCAGAGCAAAACGTAAACCAAGTCTTCTCTCACCAAGTACTCGAAAGATTGTGAAAACGAGTCAACAGGGTGCGCCCAGACATCGCTCGTAACTGGATCCTTCATCACAACAACGCGCCGTGCCACACCGCCCTCAGAGTGTCCCAGTATTTGGCCTCTAAAAGGATCGCCGTGTTGCAACAACCGCCTTATTCCCCGTTATGTTACCCAGTGACTTTTTTGTTCCCTAGAATAAAATCGGTGGTCAAGGGAACCCATTTTGAGTCGATTGAGGACATCCAGGCGGCCGTGACGAGGGTACTCGCAGACATCCCAGTCGAAGCGTTTCAGAAATGTTACACGCTAGAATCGTGGTATAGCTGCCCAGGGGGACTACTTTGAAGGGAATGGCAGAGTTGTAAAGGGTGGTTAAATTTCAAGGGCCGATGTTTTCTTTGTTTTGAATAAAACACAAACTATTTAGGAAATTATTGAAATTTTATTTTATTATGATATATTGGTATTACTCAATTATGTATGTAACAAAATATCGGCCAAATGAGCGCCGCGACCTCGGCGGCACACCTCCATACGATGGTCCAAATTTTCGATGACGCTGAGGCATAATGCAGTTTCTATGCCGTTAATGTGCCGAGTTATCTCATCCTTTAGCCCTTGAATTGTTGCTGGCTTATCGACGTACACCTTTTCTTTCAAATAACCCCAGAGAAAAAAGTCCAACGGTGTCAAATCACATGATCTTGGGGGCCAATTGACATCGCCATTACGTAAGATAACACGGCCATTGAATTTGTTGCGCAAAAGAGCCATTGGCACCGTCCTGCTGAAACCACATATCGTCCACATCCATATCTTCCAATTGTGGCCATAAAAAATTCGTTATCATCTCACGATAGCGAACACCATTCACAGTAACTGCCTGACCGGCCTCATTTTGGAAAAAATACGGCCCGATGATGCCGCCAGCCCATAAACCGCACCAAACAGTCACTCTTTGTGGGTGCATTGGTTTTTCGACAATCACTCTTGGATTCTCATTCGCCCAAATGCGGCAATTCTGTTTATTGACGAATCCACTGAGGTGAAAATGTGCCTCATCACTGAAGATGATTTTCTTCGAAAATTTTCATAATAAGTCTGGATAACTTTAACACGTTGTTGGATTGTGTATCTCTCCATGGTTCAAATTGAGAAAGTCTTAAATAGAGAAATGTCAAATTAAATTCGGAAAAAAACTTGGCGTTTAGGTGTGGTTCACATTCAACATCGGCCCTTACAATTTAACCACCCTTTATAATTAATACAATTATTTTGTCAGAATTTCTAATTTTTATTTAAAATATTTTATTTAATATTCTTTATTAATATTACACATTGGTCTAGTAAAAAGTAGTCCATTAATTTATTTACTAAAATTATAATTATCTGATTTATGCCAAATATTCCCCATTTTCCACATCCCAAGAAATCTTTGTCACTATTGGCAAAAAATTGTTACAATCGAATTTCAAAGACTTCTCTTGAGGCCAATTTTTCTCCAGCCACATCATTCGCCAGAGACGGTAATCGTTAGTAATCACTTGTTGCAAGGTTCGAACAATAGAGCTGGATGCAATAAAACCTCCAAACCAATCTCCCAGAGCATCCGACGAGTCACTATCGATGTATGTGGTCTGACGTTGCAACACAATTCCTATCCTTTTTCAAACGGACAAATTAGAAGTTCGGCCGTAGGAGAGCAACTCAAAGTGGATGACTTCTTGCCGACCTCACCAAATTGAAGACTGTTTGTGCCGACTCTCCGCCCTTTGACCGATTTCGTTTAATGTGGCTATGGGGACTTTTTATCACCAGTCTGCTCGTTAGCTCATGTGGCGCCAATATGAGGTGTGATAATTAAGAACAGTGAAGTGGGTCCTTGTGACATCTACTCCAGTGGCTATATTAAGGAGCTCATATTAGGTCTTAGATTTGTGGTGGGACAAAAGACATCGTCGCCGAGTAATGAATTCACTCCAGTGGATGAACGTCTTGACAAAACTCGCTCCTAAGTGAAGTTCTTCCATATAACGTTGATTTGCGCCCCACCGATGACGGAAGAAATGGACGATGGGACCGAACTGTGTTTAGCGAGTCTTACGCCAGGTTAGACAAAGAAGTTTCTGCGGCACAAAAGTCGGAAAATTCAGCAAGTGGGCGTATGGGTCTGGTAGGGACCGAAGACAAGACGAGTCTTTCTTGACAACAGGTAGCACTACCTTAAACTGAGTAGGCAATTGAAAAGTAAAGTTCGCTCTCGAAGAACAAAGGCCAAACTCTACAAGTCGCTCATCATACCGATCCCACAATATGGTTTTCGAAAGAGAGGTTTTACGAAAGGTGTATGCCCTTCTTTGCATTGGCAATGGTGCAGTACTCCCTCGATCGATGGAGCTATGAGTTGTGTTAGCTGGCTTCCAGCTTTGTAAGTATTTAATTCTTTACCTTCACGCCGTTGGAAAGAACGGTTGGAGAAGGTCCTTGCCGTACTTGGTATTTTCAATTTGGCGCTCCAAACAAGGAAAAGGTTCTATTATCAACTCAACTACAGTCGCATGGGCGGGATCTGCGTCATCTACTTTACGGGCGAAGTATTAAGGAAAGAAGAAAAAATTTCGGTATTTTAATTTTCCTGGTATTCTTTTCTGCTTTTCAGTATCCACAGTTTCTCATGTTCGGCATATCTCTTTCTCTGAAAAGGACATTTCCATGCTCCACATAAGTATGCCGTATTTACCTAAAGTCTTGAAAGTAGCAGAGGAATCAGTCAGTTCGCCAAGTTTTAAAGAAATTAAGGCAAGAAATGGTCTAATGGAGCTGTTGAGAGTCCGAGGATTAAACCATTCCGTAAGGTCGTGATGAAAATTGGGAAAGAACCTCAACTGGTAGCTGATAATAAAAAAGGATTAATAATATAATAATTGTTGCTTTAAAAATTTTATCGTACTTCAATTCTCAATCCACTTATTTTCCACATTTGACTTTCATTTTTTCATGGTAATGAATTTAAACTCTGACACATGCTCTTAATGTCCAAGCAAAAAAAAAATAGTTCTCGCCGACCAGGCAGACACTTTAATGGCTACAAATTTCACTTGTTTGCATTGTTGTTGTTGTTGTTTTTATTCGAACACTGTAAAGTCAAGCGAAGTGTAGAAAAAATACGGCCCCAACCAGCCACCAAAATGACCATGCGAATTTCATAGTCCAAATGGCGACGGCGAATTTTTTGTCATTCGCACGAGAAATTTATATGCACATACATATTTTTATTGTAGTTTTTTCTTTGTTTGAAAAAAAAAGAAACTACCATTTTTATAGTTTTCGTTTTTTTTTTGTTTTTTTTTTGCTCATTCTTAACACAACAAATTTTACTGTGCCTTAAAGGATTAACAAGTAGTAAGTGGCCGCAGCAGAGCACGTGTGGTATGGAGGAGAAGCCAAATACCGTGAAATGAAACGCCTATGAATATGCATAGCTCTGTTTATTACCATATACGCACAAATACATATGTATGTATGGTACATACATATATACATATGCATGTGTTTGTATGTCTGGCTGCTTCGATAGCGTTGATCCGACCAACATGTTCGACATTTTTAAGCGCATATCAGCATAGTTTATACAAACGCCGCTGGCAGCATACAACGATGTAAGCCGTTTGCGGCTGCATATCTACAGGAGTTGACAACCCTACAGTAAAATGTACTAGTTAGGGTGTACTTTGAAACTAATCCTTCAAGTATACCCAACGGTTCCGTCAACTAACTTTTTTTTTCTATACAAGAAAAAGCTAATTTGTTACACTTGTGGCAATTTGAGAGTGTCAACTTTCATAATTCGATTAAAAATATTAGTCCAAAATGAACAATATAGTAACTAGTTCAATTTTGTGCCAACAACTAGTGTTTCGCTTAGTTTAAAAGTGTTATAAAGAAATAAACAAAAAACAATAAATTCGAAATGTTGAAGTCACAAGCTTTCACAGTTTGAGCGCCACTTATCATCTTTCTGTTGGCTGACTATTATCGGTGCTTTTCCAATTAGAATGTGTTAATAAGCGGTAAAACGGTAAATAGATTCTTTACCAATTCAATTTCGAGGTTTCTAGAAAACAGAGGCAGTGGATCCCAACATCCAATTATATTTTCATGATTTTATTTATTATCATTTTTAACAATTTTCTGTTGTTTTGATATTTTTTAATAATTCTAAAATGGCGCTAAATGATATAATAATATATTTTTTTATATCAAAATTAGTATATTTTCGTTTAACGCTCTATTTTTGAACTCTTGATAATTATTTGCAGTATAATTTTGTAAATATTGACATAAATAACTATTATTGTGAAAAAAAAACAAAAAAAAATTTAAGAAATATTTAAAAAAAATTCAAAAAAGTCGTAAAACTACATGTAATAACCATTACTTTAAAATTTTAAATTTAATGACAATTTGTGACTTTCTGGACTAGTCCACTTTTGCTCAAAAAATTCTAGTAGCACACTAGTACTTAATGTAACCAGTTTAAAATGGAAATTAGCATATAAATATGTAAATATGTGTGATAAAAATCAGTAAAGAGATTTACGGCAGAATTATACGCTATAAAACAACAACAACTAGTTCATCAACTGCTTACACGTTCCGCCCTTGCTGCTGCTGCTGCTGCTGCCATGTTTGACGAAGTAGTTAAAATTTTTCGTTGGTGATTAAAAAGTTTGAACACAGTTTATTAAAATCAGATTAACAAGACAACCGCAATCGAAGTGAGTGCAGAAAGCGTAAAGAAGGGGCGGGAAGTTGGATGTAGAGTTGTAAATCATGAAACGAGTTCAAGTTGGTGTATTTTCCACTTTAAAACGAGTACGAGTACGAGTTCATTAAAAAGTTCTACGAGTATGTGACGTTGGGTAAGTGATACACGTGAATTTTGTTGTTGCTCTACGTGTTACGTGGAAAATAGTATTTGAAAATTTACGCGATACATACGTGTATGTATGTATGTACAAACATACAAATGAGTTTTTTGTCGCACAGCATGTTTTCTAAATACTATTTTGCATATACGATGGGATTAACAAAAGTTCGGTAACTTAAAAAAAAATCGTTTTGTATTTATTCATAATTTTGGTCCTTTTTTATCTTCTCTACATAATCGTCATCAGTGGAAGATTTTGGTCGACCTTCTCTGGGCTCCTCCTCTACGAAAAAGTGGCCGGTCTGGAATCTTCGGAACCACTTAGAAATAATCCCCAAAGGCGGTACAATCGTTCCATATGCAATTTGGCATTCACTGAATATTTGTATTGGCTGTAAATTATGCCGAACCCAGAAGAGAATTTGTGTTGTTGTTGGAATTTCGTCTGACCTATCTTCAGCTAGCTTAAGTTTTCTCGTCTCCATTTTAGACGTTCGTTCTAAAATTTCAAAGGGTGACTAATAAAGAAATTGCGAAGGATTTGGTACTCTTTGGTTTAACAAAAACAAATTGAAAGCCACCAACTGATCGAACTTTTTTTCATCCCCTCGTATGTGTATTCACTACTTGATTGTAGGTTGGTTATACGCGTACTGTGTATTGCGCTGCGGGGCACTTACAAGTATATGTATATGTGCGTATGTACTTTGTTTAATTACGTCACTGCATACTCTATAAATTTAAATAATTAAGAGGAAAAACAACATATGACATGTAAAGGGTGGAATCTATCTACTTCTATATATATGAGTATATCACCATTTTCTTTCTAAACACTGCTACCAACCCATGGGCGCTACATAAGATTCGATCCTTTTCAGGGAATTAAAGTCGATAATTAATGAAACTACCCAGCAAGTCTTGTATAGAACTAAACTGTTAGTTTGATTTGATTCCAGCACAAGAATAGCCTTCACACTACTAGACTAAATCGACCATATTGTGATACTCTGAGGTCCAAACAGCTGGACTCACATTACTCTCTTTTGAATTTTGACTTATTCGGCGAATGACACAAACAAACCAACCGGTTTTAAATTGACTGCTATACGACATCACTCTGCAACAATTCAATTTAAGAGATTTTAAGATGGAATTTTGGGTCACATTATTGCCGATAACTCTGTATATTCTTACTCAGGAAAAGGAAATGGAGCTTAAAAAAAGATGTGCTCCTAGACAATCTAGTTCTTTGATATATGTTTACTGTTAAACTGCAAAGTATATGTAAAGTATCCTCCACTACCATCTATGACTTAGAATAGGTCCTTCAATTTCGTTGCAAAACTTCAAGACGCATACCACAAATGGGCGCTTTAAAACCTTTTAAAAGATTTTCGGCCGAACTTCGTGATTTCGGCACAGAACAAGATCTACAGAATAGTAGCAAATACAGTGGAAATAGTATTTAAAGGGACTATCATCGCTAAGAAATTTTCGCCAAGTAGTACTCCTTTCACTCTTCATATTTTATTTGGCCATAACTTCAGATTTCGCATGAAACGCCCCGAAATATTTTATTTAATTCTAAAATTTTAGTTTGTTTTGTTTGTTACGATATTGATAAAGAACTATTTCCTGATAACTAGAGTCCCATAATTGTATATCCTACATACTTGGCTTTATGACGTCATGAGTCTTGTTATCAAAGGAGAAGATAATGGTTTGAAATTTTAGGTATTCTAATTTAGCAGAAATATGTCTCAAAGCTCCTTAAAGAACACCAACCATAATTGTATACTCCTCTGAGATAAATTCCTTTACTTCAACTGCATGTCGCCTATGACAGAAAAATGGTTTGAGTCGTGTGCATGAGTGCTTTGAGTCATCATCATAAAATGCGACCCTAAATCTGTATTGGAGAACACACGCACTAAGAAATATAATCACATCAGTCTTTAGAATACATGATCATCATAATAACGAAATCCTCAGTCGGCTACTCTTTCGTCATACATTCAACGACACGAATCTATCTCCTCAACCCTAACGCATAAACACAGTCTTTCGCATAGCCCCACCAAAAAATGTCCAACGATGTCTAACCGGACGATCTCGGTGGCCAATTGGCATCGCCAGGATGAGAGGTTACCGGGCCGATCACACTTCCGGATCAAAGAGCGCACCAGACCGTCAGTTAAGGGGGTTGTTATTAGACTTATTTGAAGATTCTTGTAGCGAGCGAAATGCGATAATTTTGACTATTCAAGTGTATGCCCATGCGCCATGAAATTAATCGAAAAAACACCGTCCTCTCCTTGTTGTTCAAGCACCCAATCAGCGTATTTGAATGGTTAGCTGGCTTCAGTGGATGTATAAGCTGGACTTTATATGGATCTTAGTAGGTGTAGGTAAAAAACAAAGCCATAATGTGCCGCAAGAAGCACCCAGCTCTTGACAATGTTGAAGGGCTTCGGCTACACTTTCACTTAAAATAACTATATTTGTGGGGAAACGAGCAAAACGTTGCTGCACAGGCTTTACCATATCTGTAACCAATTTAGTCTCTTCAAAGTCCTCAAAAATTATTGCTAATTCCTTGAATAGTTGGACGACTATGTCCTGGCGATTAATCTTCCGTTGAAGCAAGAAACGTGCCACTTTTGAGGCACTATTTTTGTAGCAGGTTTTAACAAATTTAACGCGTTATTCGTTTCGGACTAATTTACAGCCAATACAAATATTCAGTGAATGCCAAAATGTATATGAAACGATTGCACCATCTTTAAAGACTATTTCTAACTGGTACCGAAGATTCCAGACTGGGCATTTTTCCGTAGAAAACGAGCCGTGAGAGCGTCGACCAAAATCTTCCACTGATGACGTCACTGTAGCTCTGGTGAAGTCCAAACTTGACGAAGAGGCACGATTGACACAAGAAATGATTGCTAATGAATTGGACTTGAATGCCATGACTGTATTGCAAATATTAGGTAATCATCTGGAATGCACGAAAAAATATGCTCGATGGGTACCAGAAATTTTGAATGGCGCTCAAAAAGAGGCTCGAGTGCTTTTTGTTCAAGTTTTCCTAAACAAATTCGAAAATGGTCAGTCTAGCAACTTTAGTAAAGTCACTACTGGTGACGAATCTTGGTTCTATAAGTACGATCCAGAAACAAATCAACAGTCCATGGTATGGAGCCCAACAGGAGTAAACCCACGCTTAAAATCTTAACAAAAAAATCAGCAGCAAAAGTAATTATGTCAGTTTACTTCACCCGATCTAAAATCGTAGCTGCTTTCCACTGGAAAAGAGTCAGGCGGTAACTGGAAAATGGTACGCTGAAGAGTGCTTACTAAAAGTTTTCAAAAATTTGTTGGAAACCAGGAAGAAAGAGGATTTGCAGCGCTACTTTTCACATCCTGACAACGCGCCATCCCACGCTGATATAACGAGTAATTTTATTGCGATCTCTGGGATCAAAGATATATGTACGTCCAACACCTTATACCCCGCACAAAGCACTTTGTGATTTCTAGTTATTTCCAAAAATTAAAAAAAAATAATAATAAAAAGGAAAGGTCTTTAATAGCAAAGAAGGGATAATTAATGTGATTAGTGCTGAACTTGATAAGCTTAAAAAACAAGATTTGGAAGACTGTTCTTAGAAGTGGATCTAGAGGCTTGAGAAATGCATTGAAATCAATGGTGATTATGCAGAGAAGTTAAAAAAGAACAAAGATTACGAATTTATACAAAAGTACCTTTTTTATTTTTTTTTCTGATCAACTTACCGAACTTTTGTTAATCCCCTCGTATACCATCTCTTTCTAGCCAAGATACGTATTTTTTTCTTAGAATTCCGCCAACCCATTCTGTTTATTACTCCACCCAGAGGCTTTCAAGTCGAAATTGTTAGTTTCACACAAAGCTCACTTTAATCAGGTAAATATTTTTTGTGACGACACACACAAAAAATGCAGCCAAAATAAATAAAATAACACTTTTTGTTAATCACTTTCGCTATGAGCCGCTGCCCGACGGCAATTCGCAGACAAGCAATTTAGCAAACAACCCCGGGGCCGGATGAAAAACATGAATTTCATTTATTATTGTGTATAATTTGAAAAAAAAAACATAATTTTTATACCCACCACAATCGCACAAAACTAATCCCAGCTAACAAAATGGTCGCTTGCGAAATGAGAATATCGTTATATGGTAAACACCAAAACTATAATTTTATAACCAACATTTGCAGGTAATTTTCTTAATTTTCATCATATTACGGTACACGCGAGCAATATCATTGCTCAACACTTTCAACACCCTCCGGCGCCACCACAACAACACTTTTGTGGTAGTAAAACGCTTTTATGCGCTCAGTTGAATCTCAGCCACTTAGCAGATAACAGTTGTTGAAATGTGTACTGATAAATACATATATGCGTACATAGTACATGTATAGTATGTACAAGTGTTTGTGTGTGTATGTATGTGCGTGTGCAATTTAATATCAACACTAAGATTATCACCAACTGCAGCGAGAGAGTTTCTCATTTGACTCGTCTACAATTTCATCTGTCTCATGTGTATATGAGCCTGTAGTGTATGGGTGTATGTGTGTGTATGCGTGTGTGTGTGCTCTGCTTTCATCGCTGTTTTAACTAATTTTTTAGTAGAAAAGTTTTGCACTTACTTCCGCTACTTTTATGCTTTTGCCAACACTCGAAAATTTACACTCAAATATTGTTGAAAACGCCCCGCTCCCTCCTTGGACTGTAGTGTGGCAACATGGATTGCGGACTCTTTTTAACGGTTTTGCATTCTCACTGGCGCACGCTTGGAGCAGTTGGAGGAAAAGAACTTTGGCCGTTTTGCCACAGTCAAAACAACCGCACTTGGACGTCAAAAACAAGCCACAGATACATATTTTTAACAATAAGTGCATATACATACTTTAATGCCAAAGATATAACGGTGATGAGCGAACTCACTGACAATGAAACGAAATTGGTAGACCGAATGATGCCATGGCAGAGGGCGCTGCGAGGAGCTGAGGAGCGGAGGAGTTAAAAAATTGTTTTCCTGGAGCCGGCTCCGGCAAAGGAGATTCAATTTAGAACACCATTTTACAAAGAAAGCGGCCTGAAAAAGCTGGCCAACTCTTCCAACAGAAAACCACAACAGAAATGCCTTAAGCAATACTAGAAATTTGAAAACTGAGATGGTGCAAAAATTTGATTGGAGGTAAGACTGTAGCTGGTTCGAAAAATATCAGATGCTCTAAACGTGCAGAAATCTTTTAAAAATTCAAAATTCGGTTCAGGTGCTATTCTAGGTACAAGTTGGTTGAAATCATTCGGCGGAGAACATCTTGGGTACTAGGTTGCTTGTCACCGAAAGTTTTTTCAATGTATCTGGATCCATTCTATAACAGAGTCTGATTTCATCCTTCATTAGGAGGCTTCTTGCAATAAATCTCAGCGGAATCATTATAATAACTCCTTAACCATGAAGAAAAGTGCTACCGAAAGCGATCGTATTTTACTGGACGTTTATGGTGACCATGATTTAGCCGAACGAACGTGCCAAAAGTGGTTTGCACGGTTTAAATGTGGCAATTTCGACTTAGACGACGGAGAACGACCCGGACAGCCAAATCAATTTCAAGACGAAGAATTGGAGACATTGCTCGACGCAGATGCATGTCAGACTCAAGAAGAACTTGCAAAAGTATTAGGAGTTGATCAAGAAACCGTTTCCAGACGATTAAAATCATTACGATACATCCAGAAGCTTGGAAATTGGGTGCCTTATGAATTAAAGCCAAGAGACGTCGAACGTCGATTTTGCATGTCGGAAATGTTGCTTAAACGCCACCAAAAGAACTCATTTTTGTATCGGATTGTTACTGACGATAAAAAATGTATACATTATGATAACCCAAAGCGCAAGAGATCGTATGTGAAGCCCGGCCAACCATCGACTTCCATGCAAAGCTGAATATCCATGGTGCCAAGGTTATGCTATTCGTATGTATTTGGTGGAACCACAAGGGTGTGCTCCATTATAAGCTATTGAAAACGGGTCAGACGATCAATGGGGACCTCTACCGAAAACAATTGATTCGTTTGAAAAAGGCCATCGCGGAAAACCGACTAGAATATGCGACCACACACGAATCAATAATTCTTCATCATGACAACACTCGGCTACATGTTGCAAGGCCAGTTATGGTAAAAGCTATTTGGAAAACTGTGGGTGGGATGTTCTACCTCACCCGCCTTATAGCCCATACATAGTTCCTTCCGATTACCACTTGTTCAGATTAATGCAGAATACCTTCACCGGAGTACGCATCACTTCAGGACAGGGTATCAGAAATTAGCTCGATTCTTTCTTGACCTCCAAGCCGGAGAAGTTCTTTTGGGATGGGATCCGCAAACTGCCAGAAAAATGGGCAAACATCGTAGCTTCCGATGAGCAATACTTTGAACATTAAATGTATAACATTTTTTTCACAATAAAGTCTTAATTTTCGAAAAAAAACCGCACGTATTAATACATACACCCAATAGTTTTCAATGACATAGTCTCTCAGAACCTACAACAACCCCAAACTGCCATCATTTCCCGGATCACTTTGCGACAATTAAGACACTTCCAACTTAAGTTAACTACTGTCACGAAGAACTCTTTTATATAAAGTTTGCGTGGGGAGAGTGGACTGTCAAAGCCCTTAATGACAGTGAAAATGGGAGAGAAATACTCTCTTTAGCAAGTTGGTTCGCTATCTTATTATTAACCTAGAAGTAAGGTCTGCGATTGCTTGAGCGGGGTTAAGTCGTCGAGAAGTGGTCAGCATTTGAACGGACAAACTCCGGGCTACCGTATGCCGTGAGGATTGACTGCTGAGAACGCAAAGTTATTGAGAGCGACACTACACTCCTTCACTCCGCAATCGACAGCGGTTGTGCCTAAAGTGCAGTAGTGCCACAAGCCCTCAAGGAAGCACCGAAGAAAAAAGGCAAGGAACTTACTAGTAACTTAGATGGCTCCCGGTTTTAAGCTACGCCACACTGATCTGTACGCGAATTACACAAAGTCGGTTCACACCTTCGTTAACTCTCTTTCAGTGGTTGTTGCCTTCGCAAGCTTATTACCATCAAACAGTTATGCAGCTTGTAATGAGTTCTCACACCGCGCTAAATATTCCTTGTATGCTCGTTCCCTGGGCTTACTAAGTTACACAAATATTAACTAGCTTGGCCTAACCCGACTTGTCTATAAGCTACAACAACAAGAACAGATGCTTTACCAAGAGATTTTCATAATACATGAAGGTCCCTTCCAGCAAACAATGATCAAAAAGGAGTTATAGGGATGCGTCCATCTGCTCTCTCGAAGCCAAAGCCTGCAACAACCGAAATTGCAGATCCGTTACACTTCTAACACACAGTTTACAACTCTGTTGAGCTCCGGCAAACTATGCTCGTCACTTCCCATTTAGCTAAACACTAAACTAAATGAGAAACATTGAAGCAACAGGCTCCACTTACACTACATTGCACACACATTCACATATTCCTGCATTTTCCTACATACATACATCTACCAAACTACACTTACTCCGCTCACTGCACTCAATGAAGCCTGAGTCCTTTGGAATTTTCGCCAACATTCCGCAACTTTCAACACAACTAAAAACTAAAGACCCTTGCGCTGCTCTCCACTACCAACACTCCAAGCAGTTAATAAAATTTCGCCAAAAGTCTGCTGGTTGATTGTTGACTGGTTGGCTGAGTGGTGAGCTGACTAGTCAACGATATTTTTCTAGCAGCATTCATATATATATGTATATACTCTGCTACACTGCTACACTCTATTGCAATGCCCGTCACTTGCTGAGCTATAAGTTTGGTGTTTAGTGCTTTTTTACTACTATTTTGCTAATACTTATATTTTGTGAGTATTTACGGGGGGCTTAACAAAAGTTCGGTCAGTTGGTGATTTTCAATTTGTTTTTGTTAAATCTAAAAATAACAAAGACTTTACAATTTTAGAACGATTAGCTAAAATAGAGCCGAGAAAACGCAAGCTAGCTGAGAAGAAGTCAGACGAAATTCCTCCTTCAATGCAAACAGAAATTCGCCATGTGATTCTCTTCGGGTTTCGGCGTAATTTACAGCCAATGCAAATATTCTTTAAATGCCAAATTGCATATGGAACGATTGCACCGTCTTTAAATACTATTTCTAAGTGGTTCCGAAGATTCCAGACTGAACATTTTTCCGTAGAGGGCGAGCCCCGAGAAGGTGGACGAAAATCTTCCACTGATGACGTCACTGTAGCGCTGGTGAAGTCCAAAATTGACGAAGACCGACGATTGACACAAGAAATGATTGCTGATGAATTGGGCTTGAATACCATGACTGTATCGCGAATATTAAGTAATCATTCAAAAAGAGGATCGAGTTCATTTTGCCCAATTTTACCTATAGAAATTCGAAAATGGTCAGTCTTGCAACTTTAGTAAAGTTGTTACTGGTGGCGAATCTTGGATCTATAAGTACGATCCAGAAACCAAACAGCCATCTATGGTATGGAGCTCAACAAGAGCAAACCCGCCGGTAAAATCTAACAAAAATCAGCAGCAAAAGTAATGATGTCAGTTTACTTCATCCGATCTGAGATCGTATCTGCTATTCCACTGAAAAAGGGTCAGACAGTGACTACAAAATCGTACTCCGAAGAGTGGTTACCAAAAGTTTTCAAAAATTTGTTGGAAAACAGGAAGAAAGAAGATTTGCGGCGCTACTTTTTACATCGTGACAACGGGCCATCCCACACTGCTGAAATAACGAGTAATTTTATTGCGATCTCTGGGGTCGCAGTAATACGTCCAGCACCATATTCCCCTGATTTATCAACTTATGATTTCTGGTTATTTCCAAAACTAAAAAAATAATTTAAAAGTAAAGGTCTTTCATAGCAAGGAAGGGATAATTAATGTGGTTAGTGCTGAACTTGATAAGTTTAAAAAGCAAGATTTTGAAGAATGTTTTTAGAACTGGTTCTAGAGGCTTAGGAAATGCATTGAAATCAATGACAATTATGTAGAGAAGATAAAAAAGTACAAAGATTACTAATAAATTAAAAAATCATTTTTTTTCTGTTCAACTTACCGAACTTTTGTCAATCCCCTCTTATATATGTATTTACATATATAAATTTTTTTGCTCACCAAGTTTTCTTTTGTTTTAGATTTTCTATTTTTTATTTTATTTTCGTTTTTACGTTGCCGCCACGCGCAGCATGCCTTGTTGCAACATGTGCATCGTGTTAATTTGCCAAATATTAACTTCAGCTGTGTTTAACTCATGGCCATCGCTTGGCGCTTGTCGTCGTTTGGGGATATCAAAAATTAAACTTTTCAACAGAGATTTTAATGAGCGGAGATGATAATCAACACTTAATTTGTGGATCATTACAAATTTTTTTTTAATGAATTTGAGAAGGAGAAGCTTGCGTTGCAATTATAGAAGGAGGAAATGTTGCAAGTAATTAAGTTTGCAGCGATGTAACGATGCTGTGGTACAAAACCTCGGGTTTTTTTCATACAAGCAATGATAAAATACAAAGAAAGTATTTAAGTGAATTCTTTTTAGATGTGATACATAAAAAAATTATATAAAAATAACAAAAAAATAATTTTAAAAATAATAAAAAAATATGTATAAATTATTTGAAGCTCCCGAAATTCTAACTATTCAATTTACTACATATAAAATATATTTTCGAACTTATTGCATGAGGGATTGTTAAATTATGAAAGGTGTTTATGAAGTTTTCAATAAAATTTAATATTGTGGCCAAGAAGCCGCAAACACCTTCGGACACTTTTAGCGTCGAATATTCTCTTCTCTCAATTAATTGATTGTTACACGAGCTGGGTTTTTGAAGCCCGCAAACCAAGATCATTTAGCAGGTATGGGTTCCAGGTCACAGTAACATACCGGGTAATGAGATGTCGGACGAGTTTGCAAAGAAGGGCACTTCCCTTTCACCTCTGTCATCATGGAAGAGTCTGGTCATGCCGTTATCCACTTGTAAACTCATTATTAGAGAGTTATTCGCTAAGGATGCTAATTTAAGATGGAGATGGAGTCTCATCAGATGTAATGTGGCCAGGACGATATGGCCAAAATGGAACAGTAGAGAGTCACGTGACCTTATCGAGCTGAAAAGGAAGGATATATATGCAGTTATAGGTCTTCTTACAGACAGGAAGAAACACCGGAAGCTTTAAGGCACTTTCTTTGCGAATGCCCCGTACTTTGGAGGAGTTGCTTGAAATCTCTGGGGGCGGCAACCTTTGGAGACCTGAGCGAAATAACGAGGGATAGGATGCGGCAACTTCTCAGTTTTGGAAACTCCACGCACTAGTTCGATTAGCGGGTGGGGGTCTTTGGGATCCTCAGTGGTATCATAATGGACCCGTTTAGAGCCTGGGTGTGCCGTTGTCCGGCAACCGCTTCAACCAACCAACCAACCATCCACTAAAGTAAACATGGTGCGAAACTGATCCATAGTTTCTCGACTTATCGACTCTTCCTGGCGATTATTTCGACCGAGTATTGGACAGCGCGAGCAAAGTCTGTTCTTCATGAAATGGCCAACCAAACTGTGTAACATCTGGTAAAAAAACCAATTTCGAAAAAAGTTTTACCTCATTGAAAACCACACGTCTAAAAAAACCTCTTATGTAACTAGAGTTTGTTTGGAATTTTTCATTATAATCCAAATATTTCAAAATAAATTCGACTTTTGGAGACGATCGGTCTGAGACCCATTTAGATATTTCCGTTTTCCTCATCGCCTTAAAGATGACCGAGAATTTGGGCCGATTACTTATAATTATAATCAAGTTCCGATAAACAAGTTATGTGTTTGCCTCTAGAACTTGTCGAATTCTGTTGAGTATGAATAAATTTAGACTTAGAACCAATATTCAAAACTTTTTTCCCAACATACTCAATATTACCTACCTTACACCCAATCTACAGAAGGGCATGCCTCAGAGATGAACGTAAAATTCAATGGACCGGTGACAGATCACGAAGTACAGTGCAGACTGTCCCGAACCCGAGATCGATCGCAGAAGGTCAAAGTTACCATTGTCTCTTACACTGAACGGCTATAGACTTGCTTATCAATTAAGATTTGGAGACAATGAAGAATAAGGATATTATTGATAAATTCAAAACTTTCAACAAAGGTTTCTTAGTACCGTAAAGCGAGACGGAAGAATCAATGTTTATTAGAATCCTTACACACACAACAAAGGGATCGTGCTTTCGTGCGAATAAATTTGTCCATACTCCATACTGCCCCAATTTGTACCAGATAAAGTGTTTTTGCGGGGAGTTCTTCTTCATTACTTCAACATGATGAAAAGTTCTACTGAAAGCCATCGTATTTTACTTTACGTTTATGGTGACCATGCTTTAGCCGAACGAATGTGCCAAAAGTGGTTTGCACGGTTTAAAAGTAGCAATTTCGACTTAGACGACGGAGAACGACCCGGACAACCAAAAAAATTTCAAGACGAAGAATTGGAGACATTGCTCGACGCAGATGCATGCCAGACTCAAGAAGAACTTGCAACAGAATTAGGAGCATTATGAATTAAAGCCAAGAGACGTCGAACGTCGATTCTGTATGTCGGATATGTTGCTTCAACGCCACCAAAAAAAGTCATTTTTGCATCGGATTGTCACTGGCGATGAAAAATGGATTTATTATGATAATCCAAAGCGCAAAAGATCGTATGTGAAGCCCGGCCAACCATCGACATCCACGGCAAAGCCGAATATCCATGGTGCCAAGGTTATGCTATGTATTTGGTGGGACCACAAGGGTGTGCTCTATTATGAGCTATTGAAATCGGGTCAGGCGATCAATGGGGACCTCTACCGAAAACAATTGATTCGTTTGAAAAAGGCCATCGCGAAAAAACGACTAGAGTGCGTGTATGCGACCAGACACGCATCAATAATTTTTCATCATGACAACGCTCGGCCACATATTGACCTCCAAGCCGGAGAAATTCTTTGGGATGGGATCCACAAACTGCCAGAAAGATGGGCAAACATCGAAGCTTCCGATGGGCAATACTTTGAGCATTAAACGTATAACAATTTTTTCACAATAAAGCCTTAATTTCCGGAAAAAAACCGCACGAATCTTAAAATTGAAGAATATTGGCATGGATGATCACTTAGGTAGACGACCCTACAATGATTTCTAAAATGAATGATTTCTCCTTACTTAAAATTCATAGAAATTTCGTTCGTTAAAGAAATAAGTACCTCGGCATTGCTTAAGACCGCCTCTACGAATGTGACCGAATATCTCCGTACCAAAGAGATTTTGCCTTCATCTTTATATGTATCTTCATACAAAAAAACATTCACTCATTCTCCTCCTCAATATGCGTATGCTTTCTTTTATGCACACAGCAAGTTCATTCAACAGACATAAACAAATTAACGTCAATAAATTTAGGCACAAAATTTTATTTGTAAATTAACAACTTTATCTTGGTTGCTGTAGAACAACAAAAAAAATATTAAGAAATAAACAAGAATCCCAAAACAGTATAAAAACCAAAAGCGATAAGGAAATGCTGCTTCGTCCGCCCGCCATCACCACCTCCAGGTATAAATATTTGCCATGGTTAATTTGGCGCAGCTGTTGCCACAACAATTTACATAAAATTAACAAATACATCACGTGAAACATTTTCGTAGGCGAAAAGCAGGTAAAAGCGTGGTGCAGAGGCAGAGAGAGAGAGTGAGGGATAAGGAGAGAGCGAGTGGTATCATAGAAGTTTTTGCAACAAAGCCTTAGTATCATGAGTGAAGAAAATTAAGAAAATGAAAAACAAAACAAATGAAATAAAATTTCCGCAGAATTTATAGCGATTTAAGTTTACAGCCTTGTTTTTATAACCTGAGAGAGAAGAAAAACAGTAAAAAAAAAAAACAAAACCGTAAAACAAAAAAAAAACGATAAAATAAACAAATGCGAAAGCAAATAAAATCGACAAAAACAACAATAATGCTGTAAATATTTATAGATGATTTTTGCGGTGAGCTGAAAGCGAGTTGCAGTGGAAGAAGAAGCAGAAAAACCATGAGAGTTACGCAAGGCTATGAAAACTTAGCAGCATACACTCACTTGCACGAGGGCTGCCTTTTATATTTCGGAATTAGAGAACAAAAAGTAAATACTAATTATCGAAAATCGTCTTATGGTTCTTCAGAATATTCACCATAAAGACCTGTACACATTTGCATCCGTTTGAATCAATTTCCGAGCACTTCTGGCACTCTGATTGAGGTATCTCCAAAAAATGCTTTCTTAAAGCATGAACCACCTGTACAGGTGTCACATGCGGGAATAGAAAGAAGTCACTCGGTGCCAGATTGGGACTATACGGTGGATGACTCACCCAAACGATGCTCTGAGTGCTCAAAACTGCAGATATTCCAGGCGATGTGTGAGAACTCGCATTATCGTAGTGCCTTCAGCGGTTCGTTTTCCTTACTTCTTGAAAGGTATGCTCTCTTCTTCTTCTTTACTGTTGTAGACACCGCTTATGCGATTATAGCCTAATTTATAATATTGCGCCATTCATTTCTATCTTTCGCTGTTGGGCTCCAATTGGAGATACCAAGTTCCAGGTCCTTTACAAACGGGTCTTTCCAATGGAGTGGATGTTTTCATCTTCCTCTGCTTCCACTAGCGGGTACTGCATCGCAAACTTTCAAAGCTTGTGTATTCTTATCCATCCGGACCACATGACCTAGCCAGCGTATCCGCTGTTTCTTTTTTCGCTGAACTATATTCATGTCGACGTATATCTCGTACAGCTCATCATTCCATCGGCTATGGTATTCGCCGTTCCCAACTCATACATCTTACGCAAAACCTTTCTCTCGAGAACTCCGAATGGCGACTCATCAGATGTTGTCGTTGTCTATGCCTCCGCACCATAAAACAGGACGAGAACGATGAGCGACTTGTAGAGTTTTGTTTTCGTTCGTCGAGAGAGGACTTTACTTTTCAATTGCCTACTCAGCCCGAAGTAACACCTGTTGGCAAGATTGATTCTACGTTGGATTTCAAAGCTGACATTATTGTTGGTATTAATACTGGTTCCAAGTTAGACGAAGTTATCTACAACCTCGAAGTTATGACTATCAACAGTGACGTGTTAGCCGAGTCGCGAGTGCGATGACTATTTGTTTGATGACAGGAGATATTTCGCCTTGCTCTCATTCATTACCAGACCCATATTCTTCGCTTCCCTATCCAATCTGGAGAAACCAGAACTCAAGATGCGGTTGTTGAGGTCAGTGATGTCAATATCGGCGGACGCCAGTAGCTGTACACTCTTATAAAAGATTGTACCTCCTTTCTATTCAGCTCTGCAGCTCATATTATTTTCTCCAGTACTAAGTTAAAGAAGTCACACGATAAGGAATCACCTTGTCTGAAACCTCGTTTGGTATCGAACGGCCTATCCAGATCCTGACGGAGCTTTTGGTGTTGATTAAGTTCAGTTTACGTAGCCGTCTCAGTATAATCCCTAGAGGCATCGAAAGGTGACGTGCGTCCACCTTCTTTTCGCAGGTATTTCCCGAGATTTGGCGCTTGGTGAATATCTGGTCAATGGTGGATCTATCAAGTCTAAAGCCGCACTGATAATTCCAAGTCATATTGTTGATGGTGAGGCTTAGTCTTTCAGACAAAACGCTTCATAGAACAATATATGCGATATTGAGGAGACGGACACGCGTAAGTGGTTCAAGGATTGGTTACAATGTGCCAATACAAGCACATACAGTCTGCAGCGAGACGACTTTTTTTGCAAGTAAAAAATTCTCTCACCAACCATTTTCGTTTATCTCACGCATATTTATAATAATTTCGTCATTAAATGAGACGGACGTCGCGACGTCTTCAACGCCACCTGCCAGGACCAATGTCTAAAGTCACAGGTGCAGAAATTGCAAAAACAAAAATATATTGCAACGCACTCTGCAAATGGCCGCTACGTGCAGCGCAAGGACAGAGCCATTTTAACGCCTCATTAACTCGGCAGCGTACGTTAGCGGGTTGAGTTGGCCGCCTACAGAATTGCAAGCAATTTTTTGTACAAACAAATACAACAAACACACAAACTAGTTGTACTGAACTGCTGATACACCTTTGCGGCTGTTTTTATTGTCTTTTCCGCTTCTGCTATTACAGCAGATTAACCATACTCTCACCAGCTGCACTCGATTGGGGGCAGACAGAAAAATGAGCGACAACAATTACTTACATACATACGTACATAAATACATATATAATAATAATTTAGCAATTTCACTAGCTTAATTGCACGACACATTTCATTTTTACTTCCTTCTGTGGAACTCGTGCCGGGCGGACCATCGCGCCATGAAAGTGAAAATCTCAACGGATGAGTCGCTGCGCATTTAATGACCACAAAATCAGCAAAGGACAACGGCTGAACGGCGGTGGCGGCTGTGGCCTAAAGCAATAAAAAGGAAATTGCTTTAAACGTTTTGTAAGAAAAATGTTTGAAGAAGAAGAGAAAGAAGAAGAGTACGAAATGCACATAGAAAAACTAACAAAAAGCTATTACACTCGCCAAACTAATACGTTGTGCGGCAGCAAGTTAGTTCTAGCAACAGACGGGGCTCTTGGGCTGCTTAGCAATCGCGTAATTCATTTTCCAACTGTCTCACAAGTGTGCAGTTTTGCAGCTGTGCCAGGTAAACATCCAACCCCTTCGATCTCCCACCCAGAGCAACCCGCTCAATTTCATACCGAGAACTATGCCCATACACTTTCTTGGCGATTTTTTTGTTTTTTTTCCATCCTTAATTTTCTTTATGTTAAGTAAACATTTTGTGGTAATTTTGATTTTGCCTTTGCTTAGCTCAGTCAGCGTCTTATCCCTTTTGCGCCAACGTTTGTTTGTTTATTCTTGCCGCTCGGCTCTGTTTGCTATAAACTTTGGACTCCCTTCTGCTGAAATGTGAAACAGGAAGTGGCTGGCCATAATTAAGAAAATCAAAATTAACTTTAGGGAAAATCAAATGCTTTTTGGGGAAAGGTTGGAGTTTTTTAGATTTTTTTTTGATTTTCTTATTTTTTTTGTTTTTTTTTTCTTCTGATTAAAACAAATGCTTTAAGATGTTGAAAAATTATATTAATCTCTTTAAGAATTTGAACACAAGAAGCAAAGATTGATAAGAGTAACTGGTTAAAATTTAATGAGGTCGCAGCAACGATGTTTCCATTGCTCTTCCCGACTTTCTTACTGGTTAGTCACAATCTAAATTGAACTCTAAATTCATTAAAATCTTACAGTTTCTCCAAAAAGATGGCATAACACCAGCTCAGCTGTCCTTTCAGCCTATTATGCATGGCATTGTATAAGATATTTTCCATACGGATCCTTTTTCGATATTCGGAACGGTGTCGAGAGCATCGTCTCTTCATAGGCTAAAACTGATTTACATGAGGTAAAGTAAAAAGTTCGTTCGGTTTTTTACCGATTTTTCAAAATATGATAACTTTGTGTACATTTGTCCGATTTAAGTCAAATTTGTGCCGTTTTGTTCGCAAACTTGTTGCCAACGAGATGCCAACTTCATTATACCTCACCCTCTCGTAGAAGGCTGCGTCCCTATTGGCAAAAAACTCGAAGAGACAATTTTCACAGGTCTCTCTTGAGGTCAACTTCTCACCATTAAGCGTGTACGCCATGGTCAGGAAAAGATGGTAATCATTTGTGCCAGGTCCGGACTATAAGGTGGGTGCATTAGGACCTCCCATCCGAGCTCCTGGAGCTTCTGGCGCGTTACCACAAACGTGCGTGGCCTGGCGTTGTCCTGATGGAACACAATTCGGACTCTGTTGATCAAAGATGGCCTCTTCTGGATGAGGGCTGCCTTCAAGCGGTCCAGTTGTTGGCAGTAGAGGGCCAAGTTGAGCGTTTGGCCATAGGGGAGCAGCTCGTAGTAGATGATTCCTTGCCAAGCCCACCAAACACACAGCCAAACCTTTCTGGCCGTCAATCCCGGCTTGGCCACCGTTTCCGCCGGCTCACCGCGTTTCGACCACGACCGATTTCGCTTGACGTTGTCGTAAGTGATCCACTTCTCATCGCCAGTCACCAAACGCTTCAGAAATGGGTCGATTTTGTTGCGATTCAGCAGCGATTCGCAGATGGAAATTCGGTTCATCATGTTTTTTTTTGCATTAGTTCGTGTGGCACCCAAACATCGAGTTTCTTTTTGAATCCAAGGTTATGCAAATGGTTCCAAATGGTTTTGTGGCTTATCTTTAGTTCCTCAGCAATTAAATAAGTGCTCACATGACGGTCTGTTTTCACTATTTCCAGTATTTCCATGATTTTATCGCAATTTTCGACGACAGACCTCCCGACGCGTGGTGCATCTTTGACATCGGAATTACCGGACTGGAACCTAGCAAACCATTTTTGTGCTACACGTTCGTTTACAGTATCGGACCCATAAACTAAATTAATTTTTTCAGCCACTTTGGCTACGACATTCGTATCCAATGCGCAAAGGACCATAAATCGTACGCAAAGCTTTTCTATCGAAAATTCTCAGGGGTGCCACAATGGATAGGGTCGTGGGTACAAGTTCACGCAAGTGAGGAAAGGTTTTAACTGCCACTCACCTGGCAGCGGCCAGAAACAATTTCTTTATATACGGTTCAAACAACTCACGACTTCCGATCTTAAACCAGGTGTCCTCTGCTTGTTGACTACAAATATTTGAAATCGAGCTAAAGAGAGAAGGCGAGTTCCCCGCGGATGTGCGTAGGGTTTAGGACATGAAACATATATATTCCCATGCAACTCTTCGTAGTCTATCTATATCTATATGTAAATTCCTGGCGGAGTAGTTCATAAAGACATACCACAACTTTCCTTATCGGGAAGAATCAACATGATTGTGCCTTGCCTAGGAGGTGGACCAGGGAACGACTTTTTCGACTTTTCATATTTATGGCTCGATTTACTTGAAATTCGGTAGAAAGGTGGTTTTTTGCTAGAACTACTCTGCCCTCCGAGAGGTGGACTAGGGAAAAAAAATGTTTTTTGGTTCGATTTACTCGAAAATCGGTACATCGATATACTTTAGCTTATGGAGAACTACGCTTCTCCTCGCGCCAGGGACTGACTGGCTATGCCAAGCCGCCTCTAAATGACCGTAGGATTTTTATGAGAAGCTTTTATTTCATGTCAGAAACACACTTCGAGGGCTTGATACTCTCCGCCAACTGGCGATCGGAATTAGTAAAATAAATTTTCTATAATTTTGGATGCGAACGCTGGGCTTCCGAATGGCAGTACGCAATGCTAACCACTCGCCAATAGCTTTAAAAACACAACAATAATTAGTTAGCTTTTATCGAATTTTTTCGTAAGAGACCAGCTCTCCCCTCATGTTTCGATATATCCTTCGAAACTACTACAGTAGAACTAGAATTGTTGAAATTATTGATCGATTCTTTCCTGAAGAGAATTAATAATACACACTCACATTACCTGCACCCCCATCAATGATTCATCTAGCAATCGTGGCATAACTACACTCATTTTACTATTTACTTAATCCACAATAATCCTGCGGTAAATAACTCGCCCTTCAATAAACCACTCAATCTCTTTAATATACTGTTGAACATTGAAAGTTAATTAACCAAACTTCAACTTAATTTCACCATACGTAATAAACCAAAGCGCCATGACAGCCCAGAGCTGACCAGCCACAAGCAAAGCTCACCATGAGCTACGTATACGAAAACACAAGCACCTAAAGCTTACCAAATTGAACATCAATTAACTCATAAACTTCGAGTGTGGCAAAGGCAAAGGCAAAAGTAGAAAAAAAAACCATTAAACAAACATTGAACCATTGAAAATGCCAATAACTAAAACAAATAGCAGCAAAAACAAATCAATACCCTTACTGGACGTACGTACGTGTATGTATGTAGGCATGCGCATGGAGTGAGCATAAAACCACGACAACAGAGAAGATTCAATAACCAGCCAGAGTAAACTGCTTCAATGGCATTCATAATGAAATGAAAGTGCAATGGGAAAAGTGGAAAACAAAAACGGAAAACGGAAAACAAATAACATATTTTGTGGCATCCACTTGAATGTGCTCATCAGAGCGGTCAGCAAGCATATGTGTCTGCGTGTCTGTAATTCTGATGCTGATGCTCACGGACAGGACGAAGAGGTGAAAGTATTTTTCCGATAAACAGACACTAAACATAGAGATAAAAAAATAGATGTAGACGGATATAAAAATAACGAAAAAAAAAAAATTATAGAAAAAAATCAGCTAAAGGAATACTTACATAATGACCTCACATGTCGGAATGTGACATGAAACCGTGGGAGGAAGTTGTTACTTGTAATCAAATTTCCCATATTTAGAGTTAAGTGTATGTACTTGATATGCTTTGGTAATCTACGAAATCCTCTCAACGGAACCCTCGTCTTTTGTTCAAATACTAGGTCAAGTAAAAAGTTCGTTCGGATTTTATCTACAATACAATAAGAGATAGCGTTATTGTCCATAGTACTAGTGTTACGTGTCGCATATATGTCATACTATACGGCGCTGAAAACGTGTTTATTCGCGCTAAAAGTTTGCCTTTGACAGTTTTTCGATTGATTGACTCAGTAGGTTGTGAGCGCTCGTCAAAGATGGACACCAGCAAAGAGAAAATTCGCTACATTTTACAATTTTTCTTCGATCAAGGCGAAAAAGCAGACAAAGCGGCTGAAAAAATTAATTTAGTTTATGTGCCCGATACTGTAAACGAACGTGTAGCACAAAAGTGGTTTGCTATGTTCCGTTCCGGAAATTTCGATGTCAAAGATGCATCACGCGTCGGGAGGCCTCTCGTCGAAAATTGCGATAAAATCATGGAAATAGTGGAAACAGATCATCACGTGAGCACTTATTTAATTGCTGAGGAACTAAAGATAAGCTAGAAAACCGTTTGGAACCATTTGCATAACCTTGGATTCAAAAAGAAGCTCGATATTTGGGGCCAACACGAACTAACGCAAAAACACATGATGAACCGACTTTCCATCTGCGAATCGCTGTTGAATCGCAACAAAATCGACCCATTTCTGAAGCGTTTGGTGACTGGCGATGAAAAGTGGATCACTTACGTCAACGTCAAGTGAAATCGGTCGTGGTCGAACCGCGGTGAGCCGGCGGAAACGGTGGCCAAGTCAGGATTGACGGCCAGGAAGGTTTTGCTGTGTGTTTGGTGGGATTGGCAAGGAATCATCTACTACGAGCTGCTCCCCTATGGCCAAACGCTCAATTCGGTCCTCTACTGCCAACAACTGGACCGCTTGAAAGCAACACTCATCCAGAAGAGGCCATCTTTGATCAACAGAGGCCGAATTGTGTTCCATCAGGACAACGCCAGGCCACACACGTCTTTGGTGATGCGCCAGAAGCTCCAGGAGCTGGGATGGGAGGTCCTAATTCACCCACCTTATAGTCCGGACCTGGCACCAAGTGATTACCATCTTTTCCTTTCCATGGCGAACGCGTTTAATGGTGAGAAGTTGGCCTCAAGAGAGGCCTGTGAAAATTGGCTCTCCGAGTTTTTTGCCAATAGGGACGCAGCCTTCTACGAGAGGGATATAATGAAGTTGGCATCTCGTTGGCAACAAGTTTACGAACAAAACGGCGCATATTTGACTTAAATCGGACAAATGTACACAAAGTTATCATATTTTGAAAAATCAATAAAAATAAACCGAACGAACCTTTTACTTGACCTAATACTTACTGACTTCGGAACAGCGTTTGCATATCGTGAAAACGTATTACCAAAATAATCGTCCAGCAGAGACGGTATGGATCTGTTTCGCATAACGTTTATTTAGTGGAAAAAGCGTATCCTCCGAGAAGCTGCTGTGGAGTAGAGTATCGAAGAAGATCCGATTGAGTCCAACCGCCATCCTCCACAACAATTGAAACCGTGCCCATCCACTTTAGGGACGCGAACGAATGTTGGTTTGCGAGCTTAAAAAATTCAAATCGTGAAAGAATTTAACCCGAACCTAAATCAAACGTGTCGCAAATTCGGTGAATGGGCCCAAAATGAGATGGCCACCCATACAAATTTTTACAAGAAAATGTTTGTTCAGCGTTGAAGCTCACTTTTGGTTAAATGAGGGCGTTAATAAGCAACATAAATCTCATTTGGAGTAATGATCAAAAAGTCATTGTTGGTGTGAGCAGAGCAAACATTGGCCTATATTTCTTCAAAAACTCAGCCGTTCATAATGCTACAGTCTTTGGAAAACACTATAAAGCCATGATGTGATGGTGATGTGGACAACCTTCAACTACAACAAGCGGGCGCTATATGCCAGACAACCAACGAATTAATGGGTTTATTTGAAGGAAGGTGGTCGTATAGGATCGCATCGTGGGCCTGTGGCATGGTGTCCAAGATCATGAAACTCAACACCGCTAGACTCTTTTTTGTAGGGTTTTGTGAAGTCGCTTGTCAACGCAGATAAATCTGAGGAGATGAATACCTTGAATAATAATATTTAGCGAGTTAAAAAGTGGTCGAAAACTCTCGGCCGCAGCGGTAACTTGCCCGAAATCATTTTTGAAACATAATCGCAAACCTTTATTTTCATTTATAATGAATTTTATGATGGCTATGGCGTTTCTGGAAACAAAAATATTATCGATATGTTCAGAACGTGTTAAACCGAAGTTGCCTACAAAGATTCCTATCGGCATTATCTTACCATAGTTATGGAGATTTTCGTATGCAGGTTATTTTTGTGGTTTAATATTGTTATGTTGGGTTCAAACAGATTTAACTACCTTACCACTGTCCTTTAATCCATCAATATTGATGTTAAATCTCCCTCACTTAAGGGTTAAAGCCACTATAGAGGTTGAAAAATAGACTCATTTTAAAACATTTTTTTTTTAGGAATATGGGAAAAGGATTAGAATTTCTATTTAACCATTTTATTAAACATATATTGAAGTATAAAAAAATATTATTTAATTATTATTTTGTTAAAAAATGGCGATGATAAAGTTCATTATTTAATACATGTTTTTTTGAAAGGCGTCCACGGGAGGACTGATTTCTGCTAAAGGAAAAGACCTAGAACAGAATATCAAAAAGTGTTATGATCTACAAACTATGGTCTTTGGAAGTACGTACGGCTTTATTTTTTAACTAATTTTTGTGAAAGCGGCACACTTTTTTTTAAAAAGATTGATTTTTGTCTAAAAAAAAATACGCACTAAACTATTAAAAAAAAATTAAAAAGTTTACATTTAATTGAAAAACGGTTACGTACTTCCAACAAAAAATATATTTATGAAACTACCACAAAATTTCAGATAAATCATGCAATAGGGTTGGAATAATCTGTCCGCCCAGTTTGAAAAATATGATTTTGAGAAAAACGCGTTTAAAGCTTTCATTGTACTCAGCGCACGCACTGAGGGGCTGCAGCAAAATAAAAAGTTCAAATATTTGAAATATTTTTTTCACTTTAAAACCAATTGCATATCAATTCTAGGACCCAAAGGTACCTTGTGAGCAAAAACAAAAAAATCGTTTTCCAAAATCGTGGATTTACCAGTTAAGCAGGAGAGAATTTGAGGTTTAATACGAAGTTAAGTTCGAAAATTGGAAAAATCGGGCGACTATACTATATAGTTCAAACAAT